>CM067363.1:51717164-52289664 GCA_034401795.1 Chaetoderma sp. LZ-2023a | reverse complement strand
CGCAATGTCAGAGGTGCTACCTGGAGATCTATCCTCTCTCCCTCAAGATGGGTGTGGCGGGTGTCAGAGTTGCTACCTGGAGATGTCGTCTCTGTCGGTACATGATGGGTGTGGCGGGATGTCAGAGGTGCTACCTGGAAATCTATCCCCTCTCCCTCATGATGGGGGTGGCAGATGTCAGAGGTGCTACCTAGAGATGTATTCTTCCTCCCTCATGATGGGGGTGGCGGATTTCAGAGGTGCTACCTGGAGATGTATTCTCCCTCACTCATTATGGGGGTAGCAGATGTCAGGTACTACCTGGAGATGTGTCCTCTCTCCCTCAAGATGGGTGTGGCGGGTCTCAGAGTTGCTACCTGGAGATGTCGTCTCTGTCGGTACATGATGGGTGTGGCGGGATATCAGAGGTGCTACATGGAGATCTATCCTCTCTCCCTCATAATGGGGGTGGCAGATGTCAGAGGTACTACCTGGAGATGTTTCCTCTCTCCCTCAAGATGGGTGTGGTGGGCGTCAGAGTTGCTACCTGGAGATGTCGTCTCTGTCGGTACATGATGGGGGTGGCGGGATGTCAGAGGTGCTACCTGGAGAGCTATCCTCTCTCCCTCATGATGGAGGTGGCAGATGTCAGAGGTGCTACCTGGAGATGTATTCTCCCTCCCTCATTATGGGGGTGGCGGATGTCAGTGGTACTACCTGGAGATGTGTCCTCTCTCCCTCAATATGGGTGTGGCGGGTGTCAGAGTTGCTACCTGGAGATGTCTTCTCTCTCGCACATGATGGGTGTGGCGCGATGTCTGAGGTGCTACCTGGAGATCTATCCTCTCTCCCTCATGATGGGAGTCGCGGGTGTCAGAGTTGCTACCCCGAGATGTATACTCCCTCCCTCATGATGGGGAGGTGGGATGTCTGAGGTGCTACCTCGAGATGTATTCTCTCTCCCTCATGATGGGGGTGGCACATGTCAGAGGTGCTACCTGGAGATGTATTCTCCCTCCCTCATTATGGGGGTGGCGGATGTCAGAGGTACTACCTGGAGATGTGTCCTCTCTCCCTCAATATGGGTGTGGCGGGTGTCAGAGTTGCTACCTGGAGATGTCTTCTCTCTCGCACATGATGGGTGTGGCGCGATGTCAGAGGTGCTACCTGGAGATCTATCCTCTCTCCCTCATGATGGGAGTCGCGGGTGTCAGAGTTGCTACCCCGAGATGTATTCTCCCTCCCTCATGATGGGGGTGGTTGGATGTCTGAGGTGCTACCTCGAGATGTATCCTCTCCCCCTCATGATGTGAGTGGCGGATGTCAGAGGTGCTATCTGGAGATGTATTCTCTCTCCCTCATGGTGGGGGTGGCACATGTCAGAGGTGCAACCTGGAGATGTATTCTCCCTCCCTCATGATGGGGGGTGGCGGGTGTCAGAGTTGCTACCTGGATATGTCTTCTCTCTCGCACATGATGGGTGTGGCGGGATGTCTGAGGTGATACCTCGAGATGTATCTTCTTCCCCTCATGATGGGGGCGGCGGATGTCAGATGTGCTACCTGAAGATGTATTCTCTCCCTCATGATGGGGGTGGCGGATGTCAGAGGTGCTACCTGGAGATGTATTCTCTCTCCCTCATGATGGGGGTGGCACATGTCAGAGGTGCAACCTGGAGATGTATTCTCCCTCCCTCAGGATGGGTCGTGGCGGGTGTCAGAGTTGCTACCTGGATATGTCTTCTCTCTCGCACATGATGGGTGTGGCGGGATGTCTGAGTTGCTACCTCGAGATGTATCCTCTTCCCCTCATGATGGGGGTGGCGGATGTCAGATGTGCTACCTGAAGATGTATTCTCTCTCCCTCATGATGGGGTTGGCACATGTCAGTGGTACTACCTGGAGATGTATTCTCTCTCCCTCATGATGGGGGTGGCACATGTCAGAGGTGCTACCTGGAGATGTATTCTTCCTCTCTCATGTTGGGTGTGGCGGATGTCAGAGGTGCCATCTGGAGATGTATTCTCCCCCCCCCCTCATTAAGGGGGTGGCAGATGTCAGAGGTACTACATGGAGATGTGTCCTCTCTCCCTCAAGATGGGTGTGGCGGATGTCAGAGTTGCTACCCCGCGATGTATTCTCCCTCCCTCATGATGGGGGTGGCGGGATGTCGGAAGTGCTACCTTGAGAAGTATTCTCTCTCCCTCATGATGGGGTTGGCACATGTCAGAGGTGCTACGTGGAGATGTATTCTTCCTCCCTCATGATGGGGGTGGCGGGTGTCAGAGGTGCTACCTGGAGATGTATTCTTCCTCCCTCATGATGGGGGTGGGGTGTGTGAGAGTTGCTACCTGGAGATGTCTTCTCTCTCGCACATGATTGGTGTGGCGGGATGTCTGAGGTGCTACCTCGAGATGTATCCTCTTCCCCCCATGATGGGGGGTGGCGGATGTCAGAGGTACTACTTGGAGGTGTTTTCTCTCTCCCTCATGATGGGTGTGGCACATGTCAGAGGTGCTACCTGGAGATGTATTCTTCCTCCCTCATGATGGGGGTGGCGGATGTCAGAGGTGCTACCTTGAGATGTATTCTCCCTCCCTCATTATGGGTGTGGCGGGTGTCAGAGGTGCTACCTGGAGATGTATTCTTCCTCCCTCATGATGGGGGTGGCGGGTGTGAGAGTTGCTACCTGGAGATGTCTTCTCTCTCGCACATGATTGGTGTGGCGGGATGTCTGAGGTGCTACCTCGAGATGTATCCTGTTCCCCCCATGATGGGGGGTGGCGGATGTCAGAGGTGCTACCTGGAGGTGTATTCTCTCTCCCTCATGATGGGTGTGGCACATGTCAGAGGTGCTACCTGGAGATGTATTCTTCCTCCCTCATGATGGGGGTGGCGGATGTCAGAGGTGCTACCTGGAGATGTATTCTCCCTCCCTCATTATGGGTGTGGCGCAATGTCAGAGGTGCTACCTGGAGATCTATCCTCTCTCCCTCAAGATGTGTGTGGCGGGTGTCAGAATTGCTACCTGGAGATGTCGTCTCTGTCGGTACATGATGGGTGTGGCGGGATGTCAGAGGTGCTACTTGGAGATGTCTTCTCTCTCGCACATGATTGGTGTGGCGGGATGTCTGAGGTGCTACCTCGAGATGTATCCTATTCCCCACATGATGGGGGGGGGGCGGATGTCAGAGGTGCTACCTGGAGGTGCATTCTCTCTCCCTCATGATGGGGGTGGCACATGTCAGAGGTGCTACCTGGAGATGTATTCATCCTCCCTCATGATGGGGGTGGCGGATGTCAGAGGTGCTACCTGGAGATGTATTCTCCCTCCCTCAATATGGGTGTGGCGCAATGTCAGAGGTGCTACCTGGAGATCTATCCTCTCTCCCTCAAGATGGGTGTGGCGGGTGTCAGAGTTGCTACCTGGAGATGTCGTCTCTGTCGGTACATGATGGGTGTGGCGGGATGTCAGAGGTGCTACCTGGAGATCTATCCCCTATCCCTCATGATGGGGGTGGCAGATGTCAGAGGTGCTACCTAGAGATGTATTCTTCCTCCCTCATGATGGGGGTGGCGGATTTCAGAGGTGCTACCTGGAGATGTATTCTCCCTCACTCATTATGGGGGTGGCAGATGTCAGGTACTACCTGGAGATGTGTCCTCTCTCCCTCAAGATGGGTGTGGCGGGTCTCAGAGTTTCTACCTGGAGATGTCGTCTCTGTCGGTACATGATGGGTGTGGCGGGATGTCAGAGGTGCTACATGGAGATCTATCCTCTCTCCCTCATAATGGGGGTGGCAGATGTCAGAGGTACTACCTGGAGATGTTTCCTCTCTCCCTCAAGATGGGTGTGGCGGGCGTCAGAGTTGCTACCTGGAGATGTCGTCTCTGTCGGTACATGATGGGGGTGGCGGGATGTCAGAGGTGCTACCTGGAGATCTATCCTCTCTCCCTCATGATGGAGGTGGCAGATGTCAGAGGTGCTACCTGGAGATGTATTCTCCCTCCCTCATTATGGGGGTGGCGGATGTCAGAGGTACTACCTGGAGATGTGTCCTCTCTCCCTCAATATGGGTGTGGCGGGTGTCAGAGTTGCTACCTGGAGATGTCTTCTCTCTCGCACATGATGGGTGTGGCGCGATGTCTGAGGTGCTACCTGGAGATCTATCCTCTCTCCCTCATGATGGGAGTCGCGGGTGTCAGAGTTGCTACCCCGAGATGTATTCTCCCTCCCTCATGATGGGGAGGTGGGATGTCTGAGGTGCTACCTCGAGATGTATTCTCTCTCCCTCATGATGGGGGTGGCACATGTCAGAGGTGCTACCTGGAGATGTATTCTCCCTCCCTCAGTATGGGGGTGGCGGATGTCAGAGGTACTACCTGGAGATGTGTCCTCTCTCCCTCAATATGGGTGTGGCGGGTGTCAGAGTTGCTACCTGGAGATGTCTTCTCTCTCGCACATGATGGGTGTGGCGCGATGTCAGAGGTGCTACCTGGAGATCTATCCTCTCTCCCTCATGATGGGAGTCGCGGGTGTCAGAGTTGCTACCCCGAGATGTATTCTCCCTCCCTCATGATGGGGAGGTGGGATGTCTGAGGTGCTACCTCGAGATGTATTCTCTCTCCCTCATGATGGGGGTGGCACATGTCAGAGGTGCTACCTGGAGATGTATTCTCCCTCACTCACTATGGGGGTGGCAGATGTCAGAGGTACTACCTGGAGATGTGTCCTCTCTCCCTCAAGATGGGTGTGGCGGGTTTCAGAGTTGCTACCTGGAGATGTCGTCTCTGTCGGTACATGATGGGTGTGGCGGGATGTCAGAGGTACTACATGGAGATCTATCATCTCTCCCTCATACTGGGGGTGGCAGATGTCAGAGGTACTACCTGGAGGTGTTTTCTCTCTCCCTCATGATGGGTGTGGCACATGTCAGAGGTGCTACATGGAGATGTATTCTTCCTCCCTCATGATGGGGGTGGCGGATGTCAGAGGTGCTACCTGGAGATGTATTCTCCCTCCCTCAAGATGGGTGTGGCGGGTGTCAGAGTTGCTACCAGGAGATGTCGTCTCTGTCGGTACATGATGGGTGTGGCGGGATGTCAGAGGTCCTACCTGGAGATCTATCCTCTCTCCCTCATAATGGGGGTGGCAGATGTCAGAGGTGCTACCTGGAGATGTATTCTTCCTCCCTCATGATGGAGGTGGCGGATGTCAGAGGTGCTACCTGGAGATGTATTCTCCCTCATTTATTATGGGGGTGGCAGATGTCAGAGGTACTACCTGGAGATGTGTCCTCTCTCCCTCAAGATGGGTGTGGCGGGTTTCAGAGTTGCTACCTGGAGATGTCGTCTCTGTCGGTACATGATGGGTGTGGCGGGATGTCAGAGGTACTACATGGAGATCTATCATCTCTCCCTCATACTGGGGGTGGCAGATGTCAGAGGTACTACCTGGAGATGTGTCCTCTCTCCCTCAAGATGGGTGTGGCGGGTGTCAGAGTTGCTACCTGGAGATGTCGTCTCTGTCGGCACATGATGGGGGTGGCGGGATGTCAGAGGTGCTACCTGGAGATCTATCCTCTCTCCCTCATGATGGGGGTGGCAGATGTCAGAGGTGCTACCTGGAGATGTATTCTCCCTCCCTCATTATGGGGGTGGCGGATGTCAGAGGTACTACCTGGAGATGTGTCCTCTCTCCCTCAATATGGGTGTGGCTGGTGTCAGAGTTGCTACCTGGAGATGTCTTCTCTCTCGCACATGATGGGTGTGGCGCGATGTCTGAGGTGCTACCTGGAGATCTATCCTCTCTCCCTCATGATGGGAGTCGCGGGTGCCAGAGTTGCTACCCCGAGATGTATTCTCCCTCCCTCATGATGGGGAGGTGGGATGTCTGATGTGCTACCTCGAGGTGTATTCTCTCTCCCTCATGATGGGGGTGGCACATGTCAGAGGTACTACCTGGAGATGTGTCCTCTCTCCCTCAAGATGGGTGTGGCGGGTGTCAGAGTTGCTACCTGGAGATGTCGTCTCTGTCGGTACATGATGGGGGTGGCGGGATATCAGAGGTGCTACCTGGAGTCTATCCTCTTTCCCTCATGATGTGGGTAGCAGATGTCAGAGGTGCTACCCCGAGATGTATTCTCCCTCCCTCATGATGGGGAGGTGGGATGTCTGATGTGCTACCTCGAGATGTATTCTCTCTCCCTCATTATGGGGTTGGCGGATGTCAGAGGTACTACCTGGAGATGTGTCCTCTCTCCCTCAATATGGGTGTGGCGGGTGTCAGAGTTGCTACCTGGAGATGTCTTCTCTCTCGCACATGATGGGTGTGGCGCGATGTCAGAGGTGCTACCTGGAGATCTATCCTCTCTCTCCCTCATGATGGGAGTCGCGGGTGTCAGAGTTGCTACCCCGAGATGTATTCTCCCTCCCTCATGATGGTGGTGGTTGGATGTCTGAGGTGCTACCTCGAGATGTATCCTCTCCCCCTCATGATGGGGGTGGCGGATGTCAGAGGTGCTACCTGGAGATGTATTCTCTCTCCCTCATGATGGGGGTGGCACATGTCAGAGGTGCTACCTGAAGATCTATCCTCTCTCCCTCATGATGGGAGTCGCGGGTGTCAGAGTTGCTACCCCGAGATGTCGTCTCCCTCCCTCATGATGGGGGTGGTGGGATGTCAGAGTTGCTACCTGGAGATGTCGTCTCTGTCGGTACATGATGGGGGTGGCGGGATGTCAGAGGTGCTACCTGGAGATCTATCCTCTCTCCCTCATGATGGGAGTCGCGGGTGTCAGAGTTGCTACACCGAGATGTCGTCTCCCTCCCTCATGATGGGGGTGGTGGGATGTCTGAGGTGCTACCTCGAGATGTATCCTCTCCCCCTCATGATGGGGGTGGCGGATGTCAGAGGTTCTACCTGGAGATGTATTCTCTCTCCCTCATGATGGGGGTGGCGGATGTCAGAGGTGCTACCTGGAGATCTATCCTCTCTCCCTCATGATGGGGGTGGCAGATGTCAGAGGTGCTACCTGGAGATGTATTCTCCCTCCCTCATTATGGGGGTGGCGGATATCAGAGCTACTACCTGGAGATGTGTCCTCTCTCCCTCAATATGGGTGTGGCGGGTGTCAGAGTTGCTACCTGGAGATGGCTTCTCTCTCGCACATGATGGGTGTGGCGCGATGTCAGAGGTGCTACCTGGAGATCTATCCTCTCTCCCTCATGATGGGAGTCGCGGGTGTCAGAGTTGCTACCCCGAGATGTATCCTCCCTCCCTCATGATGGGGCTGGTTGGATGTCTGAGGTGCTACCTCGAGATGTATCCTCTCCCCCTCATGATGTGGGTGGCGGATGTCAGAGGTGCTACCTGGAGATGTATTCTCTCTCCGTCATGATGGGTGTGGCACATGTCAGAGGTGCAACCTGGAGATGTATTCTCCCTCCCTCATGATGGGGGGCTGGCGGGTGTCAGAGTTGCTACCTGGATATGTCTTCTCTCTCGCACATGATGGGTGTGGCGGGATGTCTGAGGTGCTACCTCGAGATGTATTTTCTTCCCCTCATGATGGGGGTGGCGGATGTCAGATGTGCTACCTGAAGATGTATTCTCTCTCCCTCATGATGGGGTTGGCACATGTCAGTGGTACTACCTGGAGATGTATTCTCTCTCCCTCATGATGGGGGTGGCACATGTCAGAGGTGCTACCTGAAGATGTATTCTCTCTCCCTCATGATGGGGTTGGCACATGTCAGTGGTACTACATGGAGATGTGTCCTCTCTCCCTCAAGATGGGTGTGGCGGGTGTCAGAGTTGCTACCTGGAGATGTCGTCTCTGTCGGTACATGATGGGTGTAGCGGGATGTCAGAGGTGCTACCTGGAGATCTATCCTCTCTCCTTCATTATGGGGGTGGCAGATGTCAGAGGTGCTACCTGGAGATGTATTCTTCCTCCCTCATGATGGGGGTGGTGGATGTCAGAGGTGCTACCTGGAGATGTATTCTCCCTCACTCATTATGGGGGGGGGGGGAGGCAGATGTCAGAGGTACTACCTGGGGATGTGTCCTCTCTTCCTCAAGATGGGTGTGGCGGGTGTCAGAGTTGCTACCTGGAGATGTCGTCTCTGTCGGTACATGATGGGTGTGGCGGGATGTCAGAGTTGCTACCTGGAGATATATCCTCTCTGCCTCATGATGGGGGTGTCAGATGTCAGAGGTACTACCTGGAGATGTGTCCTCTCTCCCTCAAGATGGGTGTGGCGAGTGTCAGAGTTGCTACCTGGAGATGTCGTCTCTGTCGGTACATGATGGGGGTGGTGGGATGTCAGAGGTGCTACCTGGAGATCTATCCTCTCTCCCTCATGATGGGGGTAGCAGGTGTCAGAGGTGCTACCTGGAGATGTATTCTCCCTCCCTCATGATGGGGGTGGTGGGATGTCTGAGGTGCTACCTCGAGATGTATTCTCTCTCCCTCATGATGGGGGTGTAACATGTCAGAGGTACTACCTGGAGATGTATTCTCCCTCCCTCATTATGGGGGTGGAGGATGTCAGAGGTACCACTTGGAGATGTGTCCTTTCTCCCTCAATATGGGTGTGGCGGGTGTCAGAGTTGCTACCCCGAGATGTCGTCTCCCTCCCTCATGATGGGTGTGGTGGGATGTCTGAGGTGCTACCTCGAGATGTATCCTCTCCCCCTCATGATGGGGGTGGCGGATGTCAGAGGTGCTACCTGGAGATGTATTCTCTCGCCCTCATGATGGGGGTGGCACATGTCAGAGGTGCTACCTGGAGATTTATTCTCCCTCCCTCATTATGGGGGTCGCGGGTGTCAGAGGTACTACCTGGAGATGTGTCCTCTCTCCCTCAATATGGGTGTGGCGGGTGTCAGAGTTGCTACCCCGAGATGTATTCTCCCTCCCTCATGATGGGGGTGGTTGGATGTCTGAGGTGCTACCTCGAGATGTATCCTCTCCCCCTCATGATGTGGGTGGCGGATGTCAGAGGTGCTACCTAGAGATGTATTCTCTCTCCCTCATGATGGGGGTGGCACATGTCAGAGGTGCAACCTGGAGATGTATTCTCCCTCCCTCATGATGGGGGGTGGCGGGTGTCAGAGTTGCTACCTGGATATGTCTTCTCTCTCGCACATGATGGGTGTGGCGGGATGTCTGAGGTGCTACCTCGAGATGTATCTTCTTCCCCTCATGATGGGGGTGGCGGATGTCAGATGTGCTAGCTGAAGATGTATTCTCTCTCCCTCATGATGGGGTTGGCACATGTCAGTGGTACTACCTGGAGATGTATTCTCTCTCCCTCATGATGGGGGTGGCACATGTCAGAGGTGCTACCTGGAGATGTATTCTTCCTCTCTCATGATGGGGGTGGCGGATGTCAGAGGTGCCATCTGGAGATGTATTCTCCCCCACCCTCATTATGGGGGTGGCAGATGTCAGAGGTACTACATGGAGATGTGTCCTCTCTCCTTCAAGATGGGCGTGGCGGGTGTCAGAGTTGCTACCTGGAGATGTCGTCTCTGTCGGTACATGATGGGTGTAGCGGGATGTCAGAGGTTCTACCTGGAGATCTATCCTCTCTCCCTCATGATGGGGGTGGCAGATGTCAGAGGTGCTACCTGGAGATGTATTCTTCCTCCCTCATGATGGGGGTGGCGGATGTCAGAGGTGCTACCTGGAGATGTATTCTCCCTCACTCATTATGGCGGGGGGGGGGGGGGGCAGATGTCAGAGGTACTACCTGGGGATGTGTCCTCTCTCCCTCAAGATGGGTGTGGCGGGTGTCAGAGTTGCTACCTGGAGATGTCGTCTCTGTCGGTACATGATGGGTGTGCCGGGATTTCAGAGTTGCTACCTGGAGATCTATCCTCTCTGCCTCATGATGGGGGTGGCAGATGTCAGAGGTACTACCTGGAGATGTGTCCTCTCTCCATCAAGATGGGTGTGGCGGGTGTCAGAGTTGCTACCTGGAGATGTCGTCTCTGTCGGTACATGATGGGGGTGGCGGGATGTCAGAGGTGCTACCTGGAGATCTATCCTCTCTCCCTCATGATGGGAGTCGCGGGTGTCAGAGTTGCTACCCCGAGATGTCGTCTCCCTCCCTCATGATGGGGGTGGTGGGATGTCTGAGGTGCTACCTCGAGATGTATCCTCTCCCCCTCATGATGGGGGTGGCGGATGTCAGAGGTTCTACCTGGAGATGTATTCTCTCTCCCTCATGATGGGGGTGGCGGATGTCAGAGGTGCTACCTGGAGATCTATCCTCTCTCCCTCATGATGGGGGTGGCAGATGTCAGAGGTGCTACCTGGAGATGTATTCTCCATCCCTCATTATGGGGGTGGCGGATGTCAGATGTACTACCTGGAGATGTGTCCTCTCTCCCTCAATATGGGTGTGGCGGGTGTCAGAGTTGCTACATGGAGATGTCTTCTCTCTCGCACATGATGGGTGTGGCGCGATGTCTGAGGTGCTACCTGGAGATCTATCCTCTCTCCCTCATGATGGGGGTGGCAGATGTCAGAGGTGCTACCTGGAGATGTATTCTCCCTCCCTCATGATGTGGGTGGCGATGTCAGAGGTGCTACCTGGAGATGTATTCTCTCTCCCTCATGATGGGGGTGGCACATGTCAGAGGTGCAACCTGGAGATGTATTCTCCCTCCCTCATGATGGGGGGTGGCGGGTGTCAGAGTTGCTACCTGGATATGTCTTCTCTCTCGCACATGATGGGTGTGGCGGGATGTCTGAGGTGCTACCTCGAGATGTATCTTCTTCCCCTCATGATGGGGGTGGCGGATGTCAGATGTGCTAGCTGAAGATGTATTCTCTCTCCCTCATGATGGGGTTGGCACATGTCAGTGGTACTACTGGAGATGTATTCTCTCTCCCTCATGATGGGGGTGGCACATGTCAGAGGTGCTACCTGGAGATGTATTCTTCCTCTCTCATGATGGGGGTGGCGGATGTCAGAGGTGCCATCTGGAGATGTATTCTCCCCCACCCTCATTATGGGGGTGGCAGATGTCAGAGGTACTACATGGAGATGTGTCCTCTCTCCTTCAAGATGGGCGTGGCGGGTGTCAGAGTTGCTACCTGGAGATGTCGTCTCTGTCGGTACATGATGGGTGTAGCGGGATGTCAGAGGTTCTACCTGGAGATCTATCCTCTCTCCCTCATGATGGGGGTTGCAGATGTCAGAGGTGCTACCTGGAGATGTATTCTTCCTCCCTCATGATGGGGGTGGCGGATGTCAGAGGTGCTACCTGGAGATGTATTCTCCCTCACTCATTATGGCGGGGGGGGGCAGACGTCAGAGGTACTACCTGGGGATGTGTCCTCTCTCCCTCAAGATGGGTGTGGCGGGTGTCAGAGTTGCTACCTGGAGATGTCGTCTCTGTCGGTACATGATGGGTGTGCCGGGATTTCAGAGTTGCTACCTGGAGATCTATCCTCTCTGCCTCATGATGGGGGTGGCAGATGTCAGAGGTACTACCTGGAGATGTGTCCTCTCTCCATCAAGATGGGTGTGGCGGGTGTCAGAGTTGCTACCTGGAGATGTCGTCTCTGTCGGTACATGATGGGGGTGGCGGGATGTCAGAGGTGCTACCTGGAGATCTATCCTCTCTCCCTCATGATGGGAGTCGCGGGTGTCAGAGTTGCTACCCCGAGATGTCGTCTCCCTCCCTCATGATGGGGGTGGTGGGATGTCTGAGGTGCTACCTCGAGATGTATCCTCTCCCCCTCATGATGGGGGTGGCGGATGTCAGAGGTTCTACCTGGAGATGTATTCTCTCTCCCTCATGATGGGGGTGGCGGATGTCAGAGGTGCTACCTGGAGATCTATCCTCTCTCCCTCATGATGGGGGTGGCAGATGTCAGAGGTGCTACCTGGAGATGTATTCTCCATCCCTCATTATGGGGGTGGCGGATGTCAGATGTACTACCTGGAGATGTGTCCTCTCTCCCTCAATATGGGTGTGGCGGGTGTCAGAGTTGCTACATGGAGATGTCTTCTCTCTCGCACATGATGGGTGTGGCGCGATGTCTGAGGTGCTACCTGGAGATCTATCCTCTCTCCCTCATGATGGGGGTGGCAGATGTCAGAGGTGCTACCTGGAGATGTATTCTCCCTCCCTCATTATGGGGGTGGCGGATGTCAGATGTACTACCTGGAGATGTGTCCTCTCTCCCTCAATATGGGTGTGGCGGGTGTCAGAGTTGCTAAATGGAGATGTCTTCTCTCTCGCACATGATGGGTGTGGCGGGTGTCAGAGTTGCTACCTGGAGATGTCGTCTCTGTCGGTACATGATGGGTGTGACGGGATGTTAGAGTTGCTACCTGGAGATCTATCCTCTCTGCCTCATGATGGAGGTGGCAGATGTCAGAGGTACTACCTGGAGATGTGTCCTCTCTCCCTCATGATGGGGGTGGTGGGATGTCTGAGGTGCAACCTCGAGATGTATTCTCTCTCCCTCATGATGGGGGTGGAACATGTCAGAGGTACTACCTGGAGATGTATTCTTCCTCCCTCATGATGGGGGTGGCGGATGTCAGAGGTGCTACCTGGAGATGTATTCTCCCTCACTCATTATGGGGGGGGGCAGATGTCAGAGGTACTACCTGGGGATGTGTCCTCTCTCCCTCAAGATGGGTGTGGCGGGTGTCAGAGTTGCTACCTGTAGATGTCGTCTCTGTCGGTACATGATGGGGGTGGCGGGATGTCAGAGGTGCTACCTGGAGATCTATCCTCTCTCCCTCATGATGGGGGTAGCAGATGTCAGAGGTGCTACCTGGAGATGTATTCTCCCTCCCTCATGATGGGGGTGGTGGGATGTCTGAGGTGCTACCTCGAGATGTATTCTCTCTCCCTCATGATGGGGGTGGCGGATGTCAGAGGTGCTACCTGGAGATCTATCCTCTCTCCCTCATGATGGGGGTAGCAGATGTCAGAGGTATTACCTGGAGATGTATTCTCCCTCCCTCATTATGGGGGTGGAGGATGTCAGAGGTACCACCTGGAGATGTGTCCTCTCTCCCTCAATATGGGTGTGGCGGGTGTCAGAGTTGCTACCTGGAGATGTCTTCTCTCTCGCACATGATGGGTGTGGCGCAATGTCAGAGGTGCTACCTGGAGATCTATCCTCTCTCCCTCATGATGGGAGTCGCTGGTGTCAGAGTTGCTACCCCGAGATGTCGTCTCCCTCCCTCATGATGGGGGTGGTGGGATGTCTGAGGTGCTACCTCGAGATGTATCCTCTCCCCCTCATGATGGGGGTGGCGGATGTCAGAGGTGCTACCTGGAGATGTATTCTCTCTCCCTCATGATGGGGGTGGCACATGTCAGATGTGCTACCTGGAGATGTATTCTCCCTCCCTCATTATGGGGGTCGCGGGTGTCAGAGGTACTACCTGGAGATGTGTCCTCTCTCCCTCAATATGGGTGTGGCGGGTGTCAGAGTTGCTACCTGGAGATGTCTTCTCTCTCGCACATGATGGGTGTGGCGCGATGTCAGAGGTGCTACCTGGAGATCTATCCTCTCTCCCTCATGATGGGAGTCGCGGGTGTCAGAGTTGCTACCCCGAGATGTCGTCTCCCTCCCTCATGATTGGGGTGGTGGGATGTCTGAGGTGCGACCTCGAGATGTATCCTCTCCCCCTCATGATGGGGGTGGCGGATGTCAGAGGTGCTACCTGGAGATGTATTCTCTCTCCCTCATGATGGGGGTGGCACATGTCAGAGGTGCTACCTGGAGATGTATTCTCCTTCCCTCATTATGGGGGTCGCGGGTGTCAGAGGTACTACCTGGAGATGTGTCCTCTCTCACTCAATATGGGTGTGGCGGGTGTCAGAGTTGCTACCTGGAGATGTCTTCTCTCTCGCACATGATGGGTGTGGCGCGATGTCAGAGGTGCTACCTGGAGATCTATCCTCTCTCCCTCATGATGGGAGTCGCGGGTGTCAGAGTTGCTACCCCGAGATGTCGTCTCCCTCCCTCATGATGGGTGTGGTGGGATGTGTGAGGTGCGACCTCGAGATGTATCCTCTCCCCCTCATGATGGGGGTGGCGGATGTCAGAGGTGCTACCTGGAGATGTATTCTCTCTCCCTCATGATGGGGGTGGCACATGTCAGAGGTGCTACCTGGAGATGTATTCTCCCTCCCTCATTATGGGGGTCGCGGGTGTCAGAGGTACTACCTGGAGATGTGTCCTCTCTCCCTCAATATGGGTGTGGCGGGTGTCAGAGTTGCTACCTGGAGATGTCTTCTCTCTCGCACATGATGGGTGTGGCGCGATGTCAGAGGTGCTACCTGGAGATCTATCCTCTCTCCCTCATGATGGGAGTCGCGGGTGTCAGAGTTGCTACCCCGAGATGTATTCTCCCTCCCTCATGATGGGGGTGGTTGGATGTCTGAGGTGCTACCTCGAGATGTATCCTCTCCCCCTCATGATGTGGGTGGCGGATGTCAGAGGTGCTACCTGGAGATGTATTCTCTCTCCCTCATGATGGGGGTGGCACATGTCAGAGGTGCAACCTGGAGATGTATTCTCCCTCCCTCATGATGGGGGTGTGGCGGGTGTCAGAGTTGCTACCTGGAGATGTCTTCTCTCTCGCACATGATGGGTGTGGCGCGATGTCAGAGGTGCTACCTGGAGATCTATCCTCTCTCCCTAATGATGGGAGTCGCGGGTGTCAGAGTTGCTACCCCGAGATGTATTCTCCCTCCCTCATGATGGGGGTGGTTGGATGTCTGAGGTGCTACCTCGAGATGTATCCTCTCCCCCTCATGATATGGGTGGCGGATGTCAGAGGTGCTACCTGAAGATGTATTCTCTCTCCCTCATGATGGGGTTGGCACATGTCAGTGGTACTACCTGGAGATGTATTCTCTCTCCCTCATGATGGGGGTGGCACATGTCAGAGGTGCTACCTGGAGATGTATTCTTCCTCTCTCATGATGGGGGTGGCGGATGTCAGAGGTGCCATCTGGAGATGTATTCTCCCCCCCCCCTCATTATGGGGGTGGCAGATGTCAGAGGTACTACATGGAGATGTGTCCTCTCTCCCTCAAGATGGGTGTGGCGGGTGTCAGAGTTGCTACCTGGAGATGTCGTCTCTGTCGGTACATGATCGGTGTAGTGGGATGTCAGAGGTGCTACCTGGAGATCTATCCTCTCTCCCTCATGATGGGGGTGGCAGATGTCAGAGGTGCTACCTGGAGATGTATTCTTCCTCCCTCATGATGGGGGAGGCGGATGTCAGAGGTGCTACCTGGAGATGTATTCTCCCTCACTCATTATGGGGGGGGGGCAGATGTCAGAGGTACTACCTGGGGATGTGTCCTCTCTCCCTCAAGATGGGTGTGGCGGGTGTCAGAGTTGCTACCTGGAGATGTCGTCTCTGTCGGTACATGATGGGTGTGACGGGATGTCAGAGTTGCTACCTGGAGATCTATCCTCTCTGCCTCATGATGGGGGTGGCAGATGTCAGAGGTACTACCTGGAGATGTGTCCTCTCTCCCTCATGATGGGGGTGGTGGGATGTCTGAGGTGCTACCTCGAGATGTATTCTCTCTCCCTCATGATGGGGGTGGAACATGTCAGAGGTACTACCTGGAGATGTATTCTTCCTCCCTCATGATGGGGGTGGCGGATGTCAGAGGTGCTACCTGGAGATGTATTCTCCCTCACTCATCATGGGGGGGGGGGCAGATGTCAGAGGTACTACCTGGGGATGTGTCCTCTCTCCCTCAAGATGGGTGTGGCGGGTGTCAGAGTTGCTACCTGGAGATGTCGTCTCTGTCGGTACATGATGGGGGTGGCGGGATGTCAGAGGTGCTACCTGGAGATCTATCCTCTCTCCCTCATGATGGGGGTAGCAGATGTCAGAGGTGCTACCTGGAGATGTATTCTCCCTCCCTCATGATGGGGGTGGTGGGATGTCTGAGGTGCTACCTCGAGATGTATTCTCTCTCCCTCATGATGGGGGTGGCGGATGTCAGAGGTGCTACCTGGAGATATATCCTCTCTCCCTCATGATGGGGGTAGCAGATGTCAGAGGTACTACCTGGAGATGTATTCTTCCTCCCTCATTATGGGGGTGGAGGATGTCAGAGGTACCACCTGGAGATGTGTCCTCTCTCCCTCAATATGGGTGTGGCGGGTGTCAGAGTTGCTACCTGGAGATTTCTTCTCTCTCGCACATGATGGGTGTGGCGCAATGTCAGAGGTGCTACCTGGAGATCTATCCTCTCTCCCTCATGATGGGAGTCGCGGGTGTCAGAGTTGCTACCCCGAGATGTCGTCTCCCTCCCTCATGATGGGGGTGGTGGGATGTCTGAGGTGCTACCTCGAGATGTATCCTCTCCCCCTCATGATGGGGGTGGCGGATGTCAGAGGTGCTACCTGGAGATGTATTCTCTCTCCCTCATGATGGGGGTGGCACATGTCAGAGGTGCTACCTGGAGATGTATTCTCCCTCCCTCATTATGGGGGTCGCGGGTGTCAGAGGTACTACCTGGAGATGTGTCCTCTCTCCCTCAATATGGGTGTGGCGGGTGTCAGAGTTGCTACCTGGAGATGTCTTCTCTCTCGCACATGATGGGTGTGGCGCGATGTCAGAGGTGCTACTTGGAGATCTATCCTCTCTCCCTCATGATGGGAGTCGCGGGTGTCAGAGTTGCTACCCCGAGATGTATTCTCCCTCCCTCATGATGGGGTGGTGGGATGTCTGTGGTGCTACCTCGAGATGTATCCTCTCCCCCTCATGATGGGGGTGGCGGATGTCAGAGGTGCTACCTGGAGATGTATTCTCTCTCCCTCAAGATGGGGTTGGCACATGTCAGAGGAGCAACCTGGAGATGTATTCTCCCTCCCTCATGATGGGGTGGGGGGGTGGCGGGTGTCAGAGTTGCTACCTGGATATGTCTTCTCTCTCGCACATGATGGGTGTGGCGGGATGTCTGAGGTGCTACCTCGAGATGTATCCTCTTCCCGTCATGATGGGGGTGGCGGATGTCAGATGTGCTACCTGGAGATGTTTTCTCCCTCACTCATGATGGGGGTGGCGGGTGTCAGAGGTGTTACTTGCAAATGTATTAATGCTGGCATATGATGGGGTGGCGGGTATCAGACGTGCTACTTGGAGATGTATCCTCTCTCCCTCATGATGGGGTGACGGGTGTCAGAGGTGGTACCTGGAGATGTATCTCTACCTCATGTTGGGGTAACGGGTGTCAGCGGTGCTACCTGGAGGTGTATCCTCTCTCCCTCATGATGGGGTGGCGGGTATCAGACGTGCTACCTGGAGATGTATCCTCTCTCCCTCATGATGGGGTATCGGGTGTCAGAGGTGGTACCTGGAAATGTATCCTCTCTCCCTCATGATGGGGTAACGGGTGTCAGAGGTGCTACCTGGAGATGTATCCTCTCTCCCTCTTGATGGGGCGATGGGTGTCAGAGGTGGTACCTGGAGATGTACTTGTGCACTCTGCAATCATATGGTTAACTCATGCAAAAAGTTCCATCCTACGGTTTCTGAGATATGTTATAATCAATTTTACCTTTTGACCCATTCCCCGCCTCAATGTGGGCGAAGCCAAATATAAACATTATCTTCCAAAGCACGATCTTATGAGTAACCCATATACCAAATTTGGTTCAATTCCACCAAATGGTTTGGAAATAGCGTGATGGACGGAGAGACGGGCAAAGGCGATATCAATATCACAGACGCCTTTTTCAAAACGTGGGGATAAAACCTCCTTATAGACAAGCTATTGTTAATTGATTAGCTGCTTAGCGGCACTCACTTCAAACTGGTGTATATTGTTTATGATTTAGACACACACACACGCACGCACGCACACGCAATGTTTTTTGTAATAAAAGTAGTATTACATATAAATTAAACAATATAATACAGTCAAATATTTCCTGGGCACGATAATAGCCTGTTACTCTACTGTGATTGTCATGACCGGTGATGGGAAGATCACTACCTCCATGTGTAGGCTGTTCCTCTCTAGAGAGTAGGCATGGTATAAGATCACTTCATTTTTCAGGACAGATGAGCAAATAATGGCATGTGGTATCAATGACGGTCATCTAATTATGTGTTTATACAGTTTTGTCGATATGACAAATTTTGTAACACTCATAGCAGCCAATTTCCAACAGTTTATGCAGTGGGGTTGAGAAATGTTCATTTGTAGACCAAGAGAAGACTATTTTTGAAAATTTACCCCTGGAAAGACTGGCTCGATAACAGAGCCAGTCATTCCAGTGGTAAATCTTCAAAAATAGACTTCTCTTGGTCTGCAAATTGAATATTTTCTATGAGAAAATTGAAATTTTCTTAAACAAATTCGAGGATTAAAGGGTTAATGTAAGCTGTTGAATATTTTGGAACTAGTTTAACTGGCTGCTTTTGCTGCCTATGTCAGCAACAGTGTCCTGTCAAATTAGTTTCAAAATGATCAACAGAATAGTTATTAAGTAGTAAAGGCATACAGTTCATACGCATCACGAACTATTAATCGTTCAGGAGGGACGTAAATACACCATTCAATAATTCACTACGTATGAGTGTAACGTCAGCCTACCTGTGACGTCCTTGATTATGACGTCATATACCTGATCCACAGATTGGATTTTCTCTATTTGCTTGATGTCCTCTGGGAACTCCTTTATCCATAAGATATTTTGTTAAGCAAAACATTCAAATTCTTTGAATCCTATTGTAAGGATTGTTTACATGGTATGTGTCAATTTCCAAAACGCTATTTCTGCAAGACACTGCTACCATAGATGGCAGCAAAATAAAATAAAATTAACACATCATCTTGCATTAGAAAGTGAATATGGGATGATGATAATCTGTCACGACAAGGGTTAGTCCTCGTCTTACTTTCAACAAGTCTGTGTCAGGAGATGTGATAGCTTAGTCAGAGATTGTGAATGTTCAGGGTGTCTCATTTGGTTTAAACGTGATTTATTTTTTTGTTCAGATGGAAGCACGATAAGACGTAGAGTCGTATGCCCGTGTCTCCCATACACACACAGATTATTCAAAACTTTTTTACAACAAAATGGCGGCAAATCATAATAGTTTAATTAATTGTAGTCTATTAGTGTGCATAAGTGTGTGGATGTTGAGTGTGAGGTGGGGGAGAGTAGGAAGAAAGACCGAGATAGAGAGAGAGAGGGGGAAAGGGGGGGGGGGGTGAGAGGGTGAGAGATAGAGAGAGCGAGGAATAAGATCAAATGGAAGAATAGCAGAGGTGAGCTCTAGGTGCTGCCTTCGCCCCGACATGTGCGTGTTGGGCTGCTGTCCATTTACCCCTTAAACTATAAGTTCGTGAACGGGAAGCTACTGAAAGCGGTTGGTGTTAATTATGTATTGACATACCGTATTACAGATCAGTTTGTTCATTTCCAAGTTGGCAGTGTAAGTCACGTATAGAAGCTGGTTGACCGTAAGATTAGCAAGAGAAATATCGTTCAAGGCAAGCTGATTTTGGAAAACGCCTCGTTGCTCGTTAAAAAGGGCACAATGTAAGAGGTAGTGATTTGTAGATTCATCATTGTGCCCACACGAACAACTGGCAGATTCCGACAGAAAGTTGTCAAATAGATGTCGGTTTAAAGAACTACAACCATTTCGGAGCCTGCATAGCACTATGTTGGCAAACCTCGGGCCTACGTAATACCACTCAGGGGGTTGTCGTATGGGTGACATAGCCTTGTGTTTGCTTTTAAATTCTAGAAGAGTGACAGAATCTCTCACCGGCACAGGAAGCATATTCCAGACGCGGATCGTTGCTGGGAAAAACGATCCATAGAAGAGCTCAGTACGGCAGCGGAATGGAGTGAAGAAATTTGGATGACGGATATTGTAAGGATTTCGTGCTTGGGATAGTGTGGGAAGATGGTTGACCAGAACCTCACAGGTCATCCCGTTAATAATTTAAAATAGCATAGATAATCTATGAAATTCACGTCTGCTTGACAAGGCTTCGATGCCTGTTTCTAAGTACAGGTCTTCAGTGCTCGCACTACGTGTCATTCCACATACCGTTCTGAGACCATATTTTTGGATATCCTCTAGCCGAATTACATTCAAACTGTCCTTGAGTGACTGCTCTAAATAAATTAATATGGGATCTAAAACTCATTGCCATCTCAGATCAGTAACGCATATTAACCGTTTCACTGATGAGGTTTTGCAGATGACATATTCCAGGAGTTATATCTCTGGACCTGATATTTCTAAAAAGAAATGTGCTTGAAAGTTGTTAGTGGCAAATATTCAGACAAATTGTTTTCAAAATATTCGGCAAATCAAGAGAATTCAGCCACACACACACACACGCGCGCGCGCGCGCCACGCGCGCACGTACGCACCAGATCACACTATAACCGCATCCCCTTATGGGGTGAGGGGGAGGGGCGAGGGTAATTATAATTCTCTCTACTAACATTCGTTCCAAATGAGATCTTACAAAATAAGGGTAATCAATTCCTTGCAGCTATATCACTTTCAGAATTGATACCAAACTACGCTGAACTTTGGCACTGGTATATTATGTAATGCACGAATCAATGATACATAATGGAAGATCATGTCAATAACACTTTAATGGCTAGATTTGATCAAGAATATCAGAATATTTGCTTATTGAATGCTTATTTGCAGGCCAAGAGGCTTTTTGAAAATTTACCACTGAAATGACTCGGTTTTCAGGCCAATCATTCCACTGGTAAATATTCAGAAATAGTTTTCTCTTGGTCTGCAAACAACATTCTACAAGACTACCATAGAGGCCGGTTTTTGGCCGACCACAGCATGAAAGGGTTAAAATAATTGTGTGTACTTATACTAGAAACAAGAGGCCCAAGCGGCATGTATCGCTCAACTGGAACATAGGCATTTGAACTAGAAAGATCATTAACTATAAGTAGAACCCGAAGGATTTGGCCAGAATCATAACAAGAACATGGCAGACATGTTCCTTTAGGTATCAACTTCCCTTGGATAAATTTTAATGGCTTTTAGTCCCTAATCATATTTCCCAAATTTCAGCCTGATCCGTTCAGCAATTCTGTAGAAGTGGCTTTCACGAAAACTAGGTCATTCAAGATAGCAGCTAAGGCCTAACTTCCCTTGAAGAAACTTGGTTCAGCTGTTGACCTAGATGGCTTTTTTATGAGTTTTGAAACAGATCCCCTAGCGTATCCTGAAAAGATTTTAAAAGGCATTTCAAAATGCCAGCCAAAATCCAAGTTAGCCACCAGGCAAATTGGCTGGTCGCTTCATTTGAAGAAATCTGGATCTCTATGGCCTAAAGCTAGGATTCCATCAACGTGTATGCGTATCCGTATTGTAGATATCGGACTGTACGTAGGGAGTCATGACCCTGCGCACATCTTATATTTACGAGTATAAGACCTCAGTGAAATTATATGTTTGAACACCAGGTAAGCTAAAAGACTATGTCACCGTGTATGATTGAATGCATGAGCATCTGAATGCATGAGCATCAACTATAGCCTCTTATTATTTAGATATATATTATCAGCACTGGATGACTGGCAATGGATACGTCGGTTAATGCGCGGGTACAATCCGCAGAAACTGAATCGAGTACGACCTTTGATGATTAGCACCAGTTTGGAATGTTGGAGTCAATTAAGGAAATAAATATGACAAACGGACTTAGCTAATTACGTAGCGGTCTGTGTTCCCACGAATTCTCGTGGCCAGATAAGCGGAGGCAGCTGTGAATCGAGTATGACTTTTGATGATTAGCACCAGTTTGAAATGTTGGAGTCAATTAAGGAATTAGATATGACAAACGGACTTAGTTAATTACGTAGCGGTCTGTGTTCCCACGAATTCTCGTGGCCAGATAAGTGGAGGCAGCTGGGTACAATGGTAACTAGTGTACCGATTAACTCTAGCATTCTACAAATTGTCGACTAATAGGTAATGGACAGGACATTGACATAGTGGCTTCCTGTAGGCACTAAAGGGCACAACCGAAAATTACTATCGAAAACGTAGCAATTAGAGGCAAGCTAATTCACCAATAGGCCTTGCTATCAAATAAGCATCCGTCATTTGTGGCAAGTCATTTGTCAGAAATGGCGTGCTAATCCAACATGAATCGCAAACGCGCTAGGTAAAAGGCGTCCTCCCCAGTCAAGAGGGTCGGGGTTTTGATTGGTCAAAATGATGTCATAATCCAATGAGAATCAGAGCAACCTCCGGCGGTACGAAACCAAGATGGAGGGAGAATAGAAACGAAAATGGTATATAAACGGGACTTTAACTTTAGTTCGGGTCCGGTCCGCCTCGCACCTTGTGAAACGCTCTTGCTGAATGGTTTTAAGTAGTCAAGAGCTAATTTGAATAGTATAGCAAACCAGAGCAGCTGGGAGTAATGCTAGTTCATTGTGAAAGATTAGGAAACAGTAAATTAAATCTCGTAAATACGTAAACTGGTAACAGTAAATGTTACCGACTTCGTAGAATTACTGTATAGTTAAAATAGCGAATAAAACGATCACCTTGTGATATCAATACAAGGCAAAAGTTTGGCGCATAGTTTGTTGTTGACTCTGGAGACTACGGAAGATCACCGTAGCTTACCTGCAAGTTCTAGTAGTCAGTCAGATCAGGCCCGGATATCAAATATAAGTATCGTTAAAGTTCATCTATAAACGAGGCGAGCTGATATCTATTTCTTTCGTTCTCGGTAAGGTGGGTTGTCGCAGCAACCTTACTTACAAACCTTACCCAAAACGGAAGAGACTTCATAGTCAAGTATATCTCATAAAAACGTATACATAGCATAGATACAGGATAGACATCAGAAATCTTCAGTATGTGTATGCGTATCCGAATGAGTGATTCCATGTGTACGTATGCGTATGCGTATCCGAAAGTAGTGATTTTATTCAAATAATTGGACCACTACTACTGCCGCCGCCGCCACTGCTGCCGTTGTTACTACTACTACTACTAATACTACCACTACTACTACTACTACTACTACTACTACTACTACTACTACTACTACTACTACTACTACTACTACTACTACTACTACCACTGCCGCTGCCGCTGCCACTGCCACTGCCACTACTACTACTACTAGCATGAATATGTTCTAAAATAGTCTATCAGCCTTTCAGTGAGTTTTACATTCCTACGCGCTTACTATGAATTCAACTTCTATATTGGAACACATGTCCAGAATAATAGTGTTGATTTTGGGAAAGCCCGTGGATGACGTAATGAAAACGTCATTTTCAAGGAATCCCACATCTGAATGCTGTCCGTATCCGAATAATAATATGGAATCATACTATCTATTTGTAATGGGAGCGGAAAAAATTTCGGATACGGATACGCATACGCGTTAATGGAACCCTAGCTTAAGGAAGGAAGCTGTATGTCAAAGACTTGAAATCGGTTCAGCGGTTCTCGAGAAAACATTTAAAATGTCCTATTGATTTAGTATAGGAGCGTTTGGTGGGAAAATGATCCAAGATGGACACCAAACCGTTTATCCGACAGTTTCGAAAATGGAAAATTTGAAATCAGAATACCCAAAAACCAATTTCAGCTTCAAAATCCATCAAATAAAAATATTCAATACTGCCGCCAAACGCGCTACATTTTGATTGGTCCACGGCGGCCATGTTCTTTACGCATACATTTCCCTTGAATTTATTGGCCCTTAGTTCCTGATTATATCTGCCAAATTTCAGCGGTCCTGGAGAAGTCGTTTTTACGAAAACTAGGTAACCCTAAATGGCCGCCGAAACTTTGCTTGAACAAATGTGGTTCAGTGGGTGCCCTAAATAATGTTTTATGAGCTTGGAATCGATCCCCCAAGTGGTTTCGGAGATTTTAAAAAATCGGCCAAAATCCAAAATGGCTACTGCCCAAATTGGCTGATCGGCTTCTATTGAACCAACTTGTGTCCCTATGTCCTAAGGATGCTTCCTCTTCCTGCCCAATATACGTGAAATCGGCAGAGTGGTTCTTGAGAAGATATTTTATATTTCCCATAGCTTTAGTATGTGAGTCTTTGGCAGGAAAATAATCTAAGATGGCCACTAAACCGTTTATCTGGGTTTCGAAAATTACAAATCTGAAAACAGAATACACAAAAGCCTATATAAAACCAATTTCGGCTTCAAAATCCATCAAATAAAAATATCCAATATGGCCGCCAAACATGCTACATTTTGATTGGCCAACTGCAGCCATGTTTTTGACGGATCAACCTCCCTTGAACAAACTTTAATGTCCTAAGAATATCGCCCAAATTTCGGCCTGATCCCTTCATCGGTTCTAGAGAAGTCGTTTTCGCGAAAACTAGGTCATCCAAGATGGCTGCCGAACCATTTGGTCAATCAAGTTCTTGTGAACAGACCTACATGATATTTCATGAGTTTTAAATCAATCCCCTGAGCGGTTATGGAGATTTTTAAAAACGTCTAAAAATCGACCACAATCCAAGATGGGCACCGGCTTCATTTGAACAAACTTGGATCTCTGTGCCCTAAGGATCCTTCCTGCCAAATTTAATTGAAATCCGCTCAGTGGTTTTCGAGAAGACATTCTAAATTTCCCATTACTAGTATGGGAGCTTTTCATGGGAAAATGATCCAAAATGGGCCCAAAACCGTTTATCTGAGTTTCGAAAATGGCAAATTTGAAATCAGAATACACAAAAACCTATACAAAGCCAATTTCGGCTTCAAGCTAAATCAAATAAAAAAATTCAATATGGTCACCAAACATGCTACCTTTTGATTGGCCTATGGCGGCTATGTTTTTGATGTATCAACTTCCCTTGAACAAACTCTAATGACTACTAGTCCCTAACCATATCTAAAAAATTTTGGCCTTATCTATTCCCAGTTCTGGAGAAGTAGTTTCCTCGATAACTAGGTTATCCAAGATGGCTGCCGAACCATTTGGTCAATCAAGTTCTCTTGAACAAACTTGGCTTATCGCTTGCCCTATATGATATTATCAAGAGAAGGGACGAAAAAATTAACCAAGGATCTGAGTAATTGCCATACTTGAGACAAATATCAATATAACTAGCATATGACCAATTGGTAGGCCAGTCCCTGCAATCGATAACAGACTTTACAGTTTACTTTCACTACTACTGCTGCTGCTGCCGCCGCTACTACTGCTGCCGCCGCTACTACTGCTACTACTACCACTACTACTGCTACCACTACTACTACTACTACTACTACTACTACTACTACTACTACTACTACTACTACTACTACTACTACTACTACTACTATTAGACGGGTGGTTGAAAGCCAGTCCGGTGAAAGAGGATTTTTGTCCTCTTGATGGTGGTCTGGTGGTAGAGCACTCGCCTCCCAATTGCTAGGCGAAAGTTGCCATAGAATTGCCAGGTTCGAACTCGGGTCGGAAAAATTGAAAAAGGTACAATTACATTCCAGATGATGAATGAGCTAGATCCTAGTGCCAGTGCGTCGTCAAAGACAATAATAAAAACTACTACTACTACTACTACTACTACTACTACTACTACTACTACTACTACTACTACTACTACTATTACTATTACTACCACTACTACTACTACTACTACTACTACTACTACTACTACTACTACTACTACTACTACTACTACTACTACTACTAGTCTTTAAATATCCACCAGACGATATCACATCTGCCGATTCTTTAACAACTCCAACTATCTCAACTTCATATTACAGTGATGAGCTCTTCCTTCCCCCTACCCATCCCACTCTCAGTAATATACAAAAAGTCCCATATAATAATAGACCACTCAAAGCTAAATTTAAATAAAATAAGATATTGAGGTAACTAGGGAGTAGGGGGCCTACACGTATATAATAATATGTGCTTATTTATGTCTGTAACTATGTATGTGTATATGTAATTATGGATGCCATAAATATGTGTTTGAATGTCGTGTGTTTTATGTTTGTGAACATAGGCAAAATCACCAGTGTCATATATCTATGTAAGTATAAAAGCCCTACACACCCACCGATTCAGGTTTAGCTCTCGAGGGACTGCTGCTAGCCAACTAAGAAAACTCCAATAGGTAGGGCCTGCTGCATGTTTTCGGGTGAACTTGACTGTACTGTGTGTGTGTGGCAATGCCAAAAACAGCGTTCCGTCAAATTGCCTTCAGGATATTTGTTATATCCAGTTTGTGTACGAGCGAGCATATAAATATATATGCTCTATTGTACAATATAAAGTCTGAGGCGAGATTCGTATTCTTTTCACAGGAGTCAATGTATGGCTAATAAAATCCTAAAATAGTTTAGTTTACTGGCTAATAATTCCAAAATGGTAGTCAGATATCACAGTATTCATATCACAGTAGCTTTTCAGCATTGTGTCAATGTGCCATTGCCTTGTGATATGTGTCATAAATGTTAATGTACAAATGATTTGTGATATGTGTAAGAAGTTCATCGCGCTATAGGCCATGCCTTTGATGGACTGCTTGTTTACAGTTTTTTAGCTCACCTGGCCTGAAAGGCCAGTGAGCTTATGTCATGGCGACCGTCAGTCGGCTGTCCATTGTCTGTCCATCCGTTAACTTTTTCTTAAAAACGACTTCTCCTCAAGAACCACTAGGCCGATTTCAATTATATTTGGCAGGAATCATTCATAGGGGATACAGATCAAAGTTTGTTGAAAGGACGCTGAACGGCCCATTTGAGCGGCGGCCATCTTGGATTTTGGCTGATTTTTCAAAACCTCACCTTCTCTGAAACAACTTGGGGGATTGATTCAAAACTCATGAAAAATCATCTGGGCCCAAAACTGAACCAAGATTGTACAAGAGAAATTTATTGGCCAAATGGTTTGGTGGGCATCTTGGATGACCTAGTTTCGTGAAAATGTCTTCTCCATAACCGCTAAAAGGATCGAGCCGAAATTTGGGCGATATCATTAGGGAATAAGGAGCATTAAAGTTGGCATTGATAGGTAAACAAACATGGCCGCTGTGGACCAATCAAAATGTAGCGTGTTTGGCAGCCATGTTTGATTCCTTTATTTGATGGATTTTGAAGTCGAAATTGGTTTTGTATAGGTATTTGGCTATGCTGATTTCACCCATGCCATTTCTGAATATATCGGATAAACGGGTTGACGGCATGTATTAGAAATTGGCATCTAGTACAGGTGGTCTTTATAGCAGGGTGAACTACATTCTATCGTTTGCATCCTTAGGCTGAGTGCCCCCAGTTATCAATTTGCTTAGTTCTTTAGTGATGTGTAGTGGGAGCTGAAGTTATTAAAAAGATAATTTGACAAAGTCAATACTTCCTTAGAAAGCAACAACTTTCAGTCAAATGAATTTCAAACTCTTCAACGTTATTGATACCAGAGGACACAATACATATCTTAGACATTTATCTACCTGAGGAAAATGGTTAATTAATGTGTAATTTGAGTTTTCTTTCCACCTTCCTTTGACATATCACCTGACAGATTATATTGCTAGAGTAGATAATAATAGATTAACAGATTAACCTCCACTGCCTAACCATTTAAGATATGTATTATGTGCTCTGGCATCTATACTGTTAAAATATTTTGAAATGTGTTTGATTCCCTGAAAGTTGTTGCTGCCTAAGGCAGCTATGACTCAGTCAAATTATTTTTTAAATACACTGCATCATCGCAATGCCCATCCCTGCCGCTAACTTGGCCATTCAGTCAGATGTGCATGTGTTAAATGGATGGTTTCTAATACACTCATCTGAACCTGCTATAAAGACCACTTTATTAACCCTTTCATTGATGAATTCCCTATATTTTCACGGCATGCATACAGTAAAAACTGTTGAATATTTTGAAATCAATTTGATTGGAAGCCATTGCTGCTTAAGGCACAACGGCTTTGGGTCAAAGTAATTTCAAAATATTCAACAAAATAAGGCTTTTTTATCATAAAGAATAAAAAATTTCTGGGATTTATGGGTGAAAGGGTTACGAGACCACCTGCCTTAAAGACTAAATGTATTTTCTTCATTTGCTAACTCCGATTAAGCAATGTATTTGAACATTTATTAGGCCTCTAATGGTCGAGCTGACCAAAACCTGCCTCTGCAGTGGTCCTTTGGAATGTTCATTTGCAGGCCAGGATAAGACTATTTTTCAAAATTTACCACTGAAATGACCGGATCGATAATCGAATTAGTCAATCCAGTGATAAATTTTCAAAAATTGCCACATCTTGGCCTGTAAATGCACATATGTTGAGGAAGAATTTCAATTTTACTGAAAAATCTTGACCATTAAAGGGTTAAGAAACCACCTGTCATAAGAGACCGCCTTCTGATTCTCACTTGAGGGGTGGCTTAATACACGTTTGATTGCATGTCATCAATTTCTGTTGTTAGAACTGATTTTTCGCTTAAATAATGTTCAAAAGCACCGTTGCAAAAGCAGTCCCCAGAAACCGTTTGACTGAGTCATTGGAAGTGGCATTGATTGTAAAACTCAATAAAGATTAGTTGAGGTGTCAATGTTCCAGATGAGCGATACATGCCTCATATGTATAAAACAAGAGGCAACAAGGGGCCTGTGTCACTCACCTGGAGCATTATGCATTTTTGTCACAATTGTTGGTGGGTGGTTTAGGAGTAGTCTTCTAAATGAGTTTGTGGACATTTTTGCAAGCCCAATATGGCCGCCAAACACGCTACATTTTGATTGATCCACTGCAGCCATGTTTCTGACGTGGCACCTTCCGTTGAAAAAACTTTAATGGCACTCAGTGCCTAATCATATCTCCCAAATTTCGGCCCAATCCGCTCAGTGGTTCTTGAGTCATTTTGGCAAAAATTAGGTTATCCAAGATGGCCACCAAACCATTTGGCCAATCAAGTTCCCTTGAGACAAACTTGGTGCAGCTCTTGCCCTACATGATATTTTATGCATTTTGAATTTATCTCCAAGCGCTTTTGGAGACGATTTTTAAAGACATTTTAAAGCTGTCCGGTTTTTTGACGGATCAACTTCTCTTGAACAAACTTGCCCTTAGTCCTTAATCATATATCACAAATTTCGGCCTGATCGCTTCAGCGGTTCGGGGAAGAAGTCGTTTTTGCGAAAACGAGGTCATCCAAGATGGCCACTGAACCATTTAGTCAATCAAGTTCCCTTGAACAAACTTGGGTCAGCTCTTACCATACATCATATTTCATGAGGTCTGAATTGATCCCTCAAACGGTTTTGGAGAAGACTTTTTAAAGCCATTTCTAAAAATCAGGCGAAATCCAAGATGGTCACCGGCGGAATTGGCTGATCAGCTTCGTTTGAACACAATTGAATCTCTATGCCGTAAGGATGCTTCCTGCCAAATATAATTGAAATCGGCCCAGTAGTTCTCGAGAAGACATTTGAAATTTCACATTGCTTTAGTATGGGAGCCCCTCAAACCGCTTATCCTAGCTTCGAGAATTGCAAATTTGAGATCAGACTACCCAAAATCCTATAAAACCAATTTCGGCCTCAAAATCCATCAAAAAAAAAAAATCCAAAATGGCCATCATTCACGCTATATTTTGATTGGCCCACCGCGGCCATGGTTTTTGATGGATTAACCTCCATTCAGCAACTTTACTGGTCCTTAGTCCTTAATCATATATCACAAATTCACAAAGCCTGATCGCTTCAGTGGTTCTGGGAAAGAAGCCGTTTTGGCGAAAACTAGGTCATCCAAGATGGCCACTGAACCATTTGGTCAATCAAGTTCCCTTGAACAAACTTGGTTCAGCTCTTACCCTAAATCATATTTCGTGAGTTCTGAATCGATCCGTCAAATGGTTTTGGAGAAGATGAGTTTTAAAGATATTTAAAAAAAATCGGCCGAAATCCAAGATGGCCTGTCGACCAAATTGGCCGATCGAGTTCCTTTGAACAAGTTTGAATCTCTATGCCTTAAGGATGCTTCCTACCAAATATAATTGAAATCGGCCCAGTAGTTCTCGAAAAGACAACATTTTAAATTTCCCATTGCTTTTGCAATTGCTCCAGCTTTTGGCTGGAAAATGATCCCAGATGGCCGCCAAACCATTTATCTGACAGTTTCGGAATACCCACCCAAAAAAACTATATAAAAACAATTTCGGCCTGAAAGTCCATCAAATAAAAAATCCAATATGGCCACCAAACATGCTAAATTTTGATTGGACCATGGCGGCCATGTTTTTTGACGGATCAACTTCTCTTGAACAAACTTTACTGGCCCTTAGTCCCTAATCATATCTGCCAAATTTGGGCCTGATCCCTTCAGCGGTTCTGGAGAAGTCATTTTTTCTAAAACTAGGTCAACCAAGATGTTCGCCGAGCCATTTGACCAATCAAGTTCCCCATAACAGTTGCTAGAGCTCTTGCCTTGGATCATATTTCATAAGGTTTCCTTCAATTCCTCAAGCGGTTTAGGAGAAGATTTTCAAAGACGTTTCTAAAAATCGGCCAAAATCCAAGAAGGCCGCAGGCCAAATTGGCTAATCGACTTCCTTTGAACAAACTTGGATCCCTATGCCATAAGGATGCTTCCTGCCAAATATAATTGAAATCGTCCCAATAGTTCTTGAGGTCATTTTAAAAGAAAAGTTGACGGACGGATGGACGACGGACGGACACACGACGGATGGTCACCGCGACATAAGCTCACTTGGTCTTTCAGGCCAGGTAAGCAAAAAATCATGAAATAAAGTTAATTTGAATTTGTGTTTTGAATCGATCTCACAAGCAGTTTCGGAGATTTTTAAACACATTTCTAAAAATTGGACAAAATACAAGATGGCCACTGGCCAAATTGGTCAATCGACTTCCTTTGAACAAACTTGCAACGCTATGCTCTAAGAATGCTTCCTGTCAAATATAATCGAAATCGGTCCAGTGGTTCTAGACTAGCATTCATTTAAAGATAAAGTTGACAGACTGACGGTCGCCGAGGCATTAGCCCACGTGACCAGGTGTGTTTATAATAATAATACCATAACTAGTTCATATGCTGGATTAAGAGTTATCATGAATTAAAATCTACGAAATAGTGAGTTAATGGCAGTGAGAAGTGGATTATGTTTATTATGTCATCCAACAGATTTAGTTAAACTCAGTTCAAAACACATCAATATCATTGATTTGTCAATGAAATATAAACCGACATTTGTGTGCTCCAAGTGCTACTTGTATCAGCAATCATGTGACATGGTCATCATATTTTGAAAATGTTATTTATGTCACTTACCCTGATGCCGGGCCCTGCTAGTAAATCCATGCATAGAATCTTGTAACACACGCTAAATTTTAATATTATTTATTTCATCATTTTGTTTATTTTTCTTATTTTTATTTAATTTCTTATTAATTTTTACCTCAATGAAAAATATGAAGATACATTGCGGACAATAATATCTGCATTACCTATGCATTAGGCTGTGTTGTGTTTTGGGCATTGAGGACAATGAGCTAATCTTGTTACTTATCTTAACCTCCTATACAGAAGAACTGTCTAGGCTGTCATCTCCCTAACTCTCAGTGAGGTGTCCGGTACTATTTTATTTATTTATTTACTATTTACCATCACCTACCATCACCATTTATCACATCGGAACGTCACTGAGATCAGAGATGACGACTTCAACGTAGTGCGAGTCCACGCTGTCAGCTATGCCGCTCATCCTTAGCCGCCATCAGGTAGTAGCCATCATCTGCGTGCTTTAAACCTAAGCCTAAATGTCTGACAACTGATTTTCCTATCAGAGAGTATTCACAACTGAGCTCCCGATCCAGGAGCTGACACTCAGAGTGAGTTCTTTTACGTCCCCCATGGCACAGACACGACACGAGACGGGACCGATTGCTTTAGGTCCCCTCCGAAGGACAGGGAACTACACAGTTTTTTACACCTATCCACATGCCTAAGTGATGGATCGAACTTTTAATAATTGTTGGATTCGATTCTTGTTGCATAGGCGAACGCTCTAGACCTCTGAGCTACGCAGCGCCATCATGTTACCCAGTTTCAGTTTTCAGTTTTCTTTATTTCACGCAGGCCATTGTTGTAATGGCATATGAGGTCGGTTTATCATTTATACATTTGGAGGTAGTAATAAGAGCTATTACATAGAAGTAGTAGTAGCAGTAACAGCAGCAGTAGCAGTAGTAGTAGTAGTAGTAGTAGTAGTAGTAGTAGTAGTAGTAGTAGTAGTAGTAGTAGAAGTAGTAGTAGTAGCAGAGCAATAGGTGTAGTAGTAGTAGTAGTAGTAGTAGTAGTAGTAGTAGTAGTAGTAGTAGTAGTAGTAGTAGTAGTAGTAGTAGTAGTAGTAGTAGTAGTCGAAGTGAACGCACGCGTTTATTTAGCTCTGCAATTGCTGCCCGAATTTGCTAGTTTCTAGCGCGATTTTGTAGATAAATTTTATACATATATTTCGTATTAGTGTTTCCTTTCAAACTTTATGTTTAATTTGTAAATTCTTGTCTTGGTTGGAGCGCATTTTGTGTCTCCATTTTCTAAAGGCATTCCTCTTAGCTGGCGGTTTCCGCCATTTAGTAGGGCTCCTCTTACTGTGGTCAATGCAATACATTTCTCGCTGCGCCCGTCTGCTATTTCTATAGTTCGTAGGCTAGCGCATTATATTTGGCAAGATCGCTTGAGTGAGTGGATTTAATTCCTTTGTCATTTGTAAGCACAAGCCTAGTTCTTTAACTATATAAATCCTTATAGTCAGTTGGCTGTCCCCGGTCAACTCGAACAGACTAACAAATATATGACTGTAATATGTTAGTATGCATTAGGAAACCACTTTAATCGGTTAGGTGTTAGTGAACCACTTAGAAACTGGTTCAAACTAACAAATATACGACTGTACTCTCTATTCGTATATTTGTTGGTATACGTCAGGGTTTCAAAAGGGGACACTATTTATTTAGTGTTTAGCTCTTTCCCCGACGTCTTGGTGTTATATATTTGTATTATATATTGTAGTAGTATGGGGTTCCTCTTTTTATAAAACACCATGGCAACGTCATATAAGCGAACCCTGAGTCTTAAAATCACGACAAAGGCTGGGGGTGTTTCGGCAATTGAGGTGTATCATGGGTTGAAGGATGTAGTTGGGGCAGGGCCACGGGTCCTTCAAGGTCTCGTTAATGTTTCCAAATCTGTATGGAATGTCACCGTAGTTAATGAAAGTGTGAGGGAAAAGTTGCTCGACGAGGTCCTTGTCGTGAAGGGTGAGGTGTGTAATGTGGAGGAAATAGATTCTGATCGTCTATTAGTCAAGATGAAGGTTCCATTAGAGATCCCAGATGAACGGGTTATCACTGAATTGATCAAGTATGGCAAAGTGGACAAAGTAGAACACGAGACCTATCCATTTGATCGAACCTTAGAAAATGGCATCAGAAGAATTTGGTTTGAAAAGGTAGAACAACCTCTCCCAAGCAAGGTCACCATAGATGGTCGATTTATCTTGCCATTATGGTACAGGGGGCAAATCAAAGAGTGTAGAATCTGCTTAAGCACAGAACATCTTGCAAGAGATTGCCCTAACAAAAACAAATGTCTAGTTTGTAGATCATCTGATCATTTTAAGTGGCGATGCCCGCAGAACAAATATGTTAAAAAGGGTGCTGATAAAAGTGCAGAGCAAGTTGTCTCTAAAGAGAATGTCATAGAACCGGTAGCTGCTGAGATTGTAGCTGAAATCCATTCTAATGGGAAGCACGTTGCTAAGGAAAATGTCATCGAACCAGTAGTTGCTGAGATTGTAGCTGAAGTCCATGTTAATGAGAAGCATGGGGAAAAAACTAAGAATCCAATCGCTGTAGTTGCAGGCGATGAAATAGAGGTTCTAGATGAGGGGCTAAGTCTTACTCCAGTAACAAGTCAATCCAAGTTTGATGACAGAGAGGCTAATTCCACACAAGTTGAAGATGATGATCAATACCCTCTGGAAGAGAGTTTTAATTTAGGACAAGTAAAATTCAGGTCGCAAGATACTGAAACTAACTTTGATTTTCCACTGAGTACACTCAATCTAGACGATTTGAATAATATAGAGAAAGTAATTGGTGTCTCGGATCGATTGAGTGGAACAAAGCGTCAGAAAGATGGAGAGAGTTCTGAATCAGAAATAGAGGAAAGTGATATAGAAGACGATAATATGTCAGTCGCTGAATCTGATATATCCATTCAAACACAGAGTTCTAAATCACCTGATGAAATGGTCATGTACAGGTCAGAGGCAGGAGAGGTGTTAGTTCCATATGTGACGGCAAATGGTTTTAAATATAGGCATCTGCGTCATGATTCAGATATATTAAAATATAAGCATTTGGAAAAAGTTGAGCTAAGTAATGCAGCGTTTGTGAGTAAAATAGGTAAATGGTCTAAGAGAGGGTCGAAAAAACCAAAATCTAGTTAGCTTAATAATGGCGGTTTTACACAGCATTTTTTTACCTTTTATGCTAATTTGCACACTCAATTGTAGAGGCTTAAATAGTGACATAAAGCAACGTCACTTACTAGAGACTCTGAAAAATGAGCAGATTGACATTGCTTTGATACAGGAAACAAAAATTCAGAAGTCAGAATCATACGATAATTTAGAAAAGATTTCTGGATCCAGAATATTTTATTCGTTATCTCAAGATAATTGTGCAGGCGTAGCAATTGTTATACTCCCTCGTTGTTCAGCCTATGTAAATATAATCTCTTCAGTATCAGGTGCAAATGGTCGCTGGGTGAGAGTCACTCTAGATACACAACAAACACGTATCACGTTGCTGTGTATATATGCACCTGCATCTCATCAACTACGTCGTAATTTTTTTAAGGAGATGTCTAAAACAGCACTAGATAACATCACTGAAAACTTAGTAATGGGTGGTGACTTTAATTGTGTCATAGACAAAGAAAATGACAGGAATGCAACTTCAACTTATACTGATACATCACATAGACTCTTAAAAGAAATATGGGATAATGAAAATTTAGTTGACACCTATAGAATATCAAAACCTCATGGTAGAGATCTTACATGTTTTTCGGTAGATGGTAAAGTTGGTTCAAGGATCGACAGAATTTATGTGAATAGTTTGTTAACAGGGTACTGGAGAGATGTTAATATTAAGCCAGTTGCATTCTCCAATCATAACATGGTTTGTGTAGCCTTTGCCAATGCTGACTGGGTAACAAAAGGGGTCGGGTTTTGGAAATTAAACACAACACTGTTGGGAGAAGAATTTTATAAGAATAATATAGAGAGTTGTTGGCAACATTGGATTAATAGGAAAGCATCATATAAGAGCACATTGCAATGGTGGGAGGATGTAAAACCGGATTTAAAGTATGTTTCCCGAAAGTATGCTATTAGAAAAGCACAGGAAATACGCAAACGCAAGAAAACACTTCATCGATCACTGATGAAAATTAATGCTAAAGTAAATAATGGTGAAGATAATTATTATGAATTACTGGTTAAAATTAAAAGTAAAATAAGAGATATAGAACAATATGAGTTTGAGGGTGCAAAAATTAGAGCAAGAGCCCAGATGCACGCAGACGGGGAAAAGCCAACCCGATATTTTTGAAAAAACACGGGCAATAGATAAGATGATGTGCTCATTAAACATGCCGGATGGTTCAACCGTCTTTACCAACAATGAAATGAGTACTATTGTATGCAATTACTATGAGTAATTGTACAAGTCAGAGGGAATTGATGAAGATGCAAAATTGGATTTGTTAGCAAATATAGACAAAAAGGTGTCAGACACAGGCAGTGAATTTTGTGATCAACCCTTAACACTAGAAGATTTAACTAAATCCCTTAAAGGTATGAAACTAGAAAAATCACCGGGGTGTGATGGCCTTCCAGTTGAATTTTACCAAACGTTTTGGCACCTTGTAGGTCCAATAATGGAAGAATTGGGCACTGAAATTTTTGAGAAAGGCCATTTACCACCAACTATGGCTAGGGCATACGTAAGGCTAATATATAAAGGCAATGACAGACGTCTAATTCAGAACTACAGACCAATTTCTCTACTATGTGTAGACTACAAAATAATATCCAGAGCACTAACATTGAAACTAGGTAGTGTTTTAGGAGAAATCATTGGAACAGAGCAGACATGTGCTGTACCCAGGAGGACAATTCTAACCAATACCATGGTAATAAGAGACCTTATACAATTGGTTGAGAAGGATAGCATCCCTTCAGCTGCGATTGCCCTGGACAATGAAAAGTCATTTGACCGTGTGGAATGGGATTTTCTTTTTAATTCTTTGCAATCGTTTGGGTTAGGCTCAAACTTTATTAAATGGGTTAAGATTTTATATACGGATATCAAGAGTAGCTATTTAGTGAACAATCAATTATCCAGAGAAATTGTCTTAGAACGTGGGGTTAGACAGGGGTGTTCCCTATCACCATTATTATTTGTTATTGTGATGGAATCACTTGGCATAGCATTGAGGCAAAATAATAACTTTCAAGGCATATATATTCGTGGCATAGAAAGACCACTTAAGCTGTCACAATATGCTGATGACACAACTGTGTTTACCAGTTCAAACAATGATTTTGCAATTTTAAACCACGTACTAGAAAAGTTCCAAAATGCATCTGGTTTGAAAATCAATAAAGGAAAATCCAAAGGATTATTTTTCGGGCCATGGAAAGAGCGGAATGACCAGCCACTTGAAATCAATTGGTCTAATGATACCATTAAGATTTTAGGCATCTATTTTGGCAGGAAACCGAATACAATACAAAATTGGAATGAACGAGTATCTAAGCTTACGAGAATATTAGCAAATTGGAAGCGTCGTTGTCAACAACTTGGCATTATCTGGGCTATGGTATACAGCATCTGTTGTACACATGCCAAAACATGTAGAAAAGGAGGTTAATGAGTTGATATTGTCATTCATATGGGAAGAAAAGAATCATTTAGTTTCCCATCGTGTTCTCAATAATGCTAAGTTAGAAGGAGGACTTGATTTAATTGATATTAAAGTGAAATGTGTTTCTTTAAGGTTAAAATCTTTGGATGATCTTATTACATCAGATGAGACGTGGGCATGTGTTTCACGAGCTCTCATGGAGAGAATTGTAGAACCATTTCTGGCGGAGCATGTTTTTACCTCAAAGAAGCCACCTCCGAATAGCCAAATGATACCAGATGTGTTTAAAGATCAAGTTAAGGAGTTAGAAATATTTGACAGATACATGCCTCCACCTACGTGCTGGAAGGAAGTACTAGAACAGCAATTGTGGGGCAATAGTAATATATGTTATAACAATGCAGTACTTTATCTACCGTCCTTTGCAAAATATGGCATTCAACATTTATCTGATATGATACACCCTCAAACACGTAGATGGATTTCAATGCAAGAAGTAGCTAGAAAAACACATATGAGGCATATAGATGTCCAGCGGTTGCTAAATAAAATAAAACATGCTGTACCAATTGAATGGTTTCGTCTGCCAAATGTAAATAATAATAGTTTGACTTCACAACCCGCATTAGTTCTTGATGATGAGATGTTAAAATACAAGATGAGATCCAAGGAATGGTACCATATTATGAGACGAAAACAAGTAACACCTCCCATAGCAATTAGGAGATGGGATGACTCAAGCTATAAACCATCCAGTTGGAAAAATGTATGGAAAATCTTACATTCTCCATACATACCAAATATGGATCGTGATTTATTGTGGCGATTACTACATCGACGGCTATGGGTGGGACACTTGACATACAAGTGCAATATTACGACTTCTGATAGGTGTTACTTATGTCAAACAGACGAGGAAACAATCGAGCATTTATTTGCGGAATGTCCAATATCGTCACAATTTTGATGTCATAATAATATTGATAATGATGTCATCGTGTGAATGATTGTTATGGTATGATGACATCGTGTGAATGATTGTTGCGGTATGACATCATCGTGTGAATGATTGTTGTTGTATGATGTCATCGTGTGAATGATTGTTGTGGTGTGACGCCATCATGTGAATGATTGTTGTGGTATGATGTCATCGTGTGAATGATTGTTATGGTATGATGTCATCGTGTGAATGATTGTTGTGGTATGATGACATCGTGTGAATGATTGTTGTGGCATGATATCATCATGTGAATGATTGTTGTGGTTTGATGTTATCGTGTGAATGATTGTTGTGGTGTGACGCCATCATGTGAATGAGTGTTGTGGTATGATGTCATTGTGTCAATAGTTGTTGTGTTATGACATCGTATGAATGATTGTTGTGGTATGATGACATCGTGTGAATGATTGTTGTGGTATGACGTCGTGTGAATGATTGTTGTGGTATGACATCGTGTGAATGATTGTTGTGGTATGACATCATCGTGTGAATGCTTGTTGTCGTATGACATCATTGTGTGAATGATTGTTGTGGTATGATGTCATCGTGTGAATGATTGTTATGGTATGATGGCATAGTGTGAATGATTGTTGTGGCATGACATCATCGTGTGAATGATTGTTGTGTGAATGATTGTTGTGGCATGATGTCATCGTGTGAATGATTGTTGTGGTATGACATCGTGTGAATGATTGTTGTGGTATGACATCATCGTGTGAATGATTGTTGTGGTATGATGTCATCGTGTGAATGATTGTTATGGTATGATGACATCGTGTGAATGATTGTTGCGGTATGACATCATCGTGTGAATGATTGTTGTTGTATGATGTCATCGTGTGAATGATTGTTGTGGTGTGACGCCATCATGTGAATGATTGTTGTGGTATGATGTCATTGTGTCAATAGGTGTTGTGTTATGACATCGTGTGAATGATTGTTGTGGTATGATGTCATCGTGTGAATGATTTTTGTGGTATGACATCGTGTGAATGATTGTTGTGGTATGACATCAGCGTGTGACTGATTGTTGTGGTATGATGTCATCGTGTGAATGATTGTTGTGGCCAGCGTAATTTGAAAGCATGGCTAGCGTAATCTGAAAACATGGCTAGCGTAATCTGAAAACATGGCTAGCGTAATCTGAAAACATGACTAGCGTAATCTGAATCAGGTCATACAGGGAATTTTATGGCGCTGTTAAAATTCATAACTTTGGCCAAAATTCTAACAGTGATGGTGCTTGTGAAAATATGTCAATTTCTTTTTAATTTATAAACTATGATAAAAACTCATTTTTGGAATTTTTTTAATTAAAATCTAATTCTCGTTTGCGATCTCCTTTAAGCTAAATTGTTTTCAAATAAGAGGCCCAAGGGGCCTGGATCTCTCACCTGGAACATGTGGGACATAGCCGTTTCGGGTAGAAGACAGTAGGTTTGACGAGAACCATAACAAGAACAAAAGGACCAATTAGGGGCCTATATCGCTCATCTGCAATTTTTGTCCACTTGTACAACCGAGCAAAACCAGATGTCTGGACAAATTTACCAATCAACTTTCTGTGAAGAAGGGTTAGCCAAGTTTTACTAAAATTGGCTGTGGTTAATAAGTTGTCTTTTTATGATTTTCGCAGAAATTTGCAGAAAATACCAGATGTCCCCCCAAAAAAGCTAAATTTTGACTGATCCATGGCAGACATGTTGTTTTGACCTATCTCCAAGGAACAGTCTCTAATGGTCTTTAGTCCCTAATTATATCAACCCAATTTTTTCCCAACCTGTCCAGCAGTTCTGAAGAAGTCGTTTTCGTGAAAAGTAGGTCATCCAAGATGGCCGCCAAACCATTTGGCCAATCAAGTTCCATTGAAAAAACTTGGTTCAGCTATTAACTGAACTGATATTTGATAAGTTTGAAATCAATCCCCCAAACGGTTTCGGAGATTTTAAGATGTTTATAAAAATGGTCAAAATCCAAGATGGGTGCTGGCCAAATCGGCCGATCGGCTTTGTTTGAACAAACATGGATCTTTATGCCCTAAGAATGCTTCTTGCCTCATATACTTGAAACCGGTCCCGTGGTTCTCGAGAATAAGACATTTTAAATTTCCCATTACTTTAGTATGTGAGCTTTTGGCGGGAAAATGATCCAAGATGGCTGACAAACCGTTTATACGACAGTTTCGAAAGTGGTATATTTGAAATCAGAATTATTAAAATAATTTCAGCCTCAAAATCCATCAAATAAAAAAATCCAATATGGTGATCGGCCATGAATTTTGAATCGACGCACCAAGCAGTTTCAGAGGACGATTTTTAAAGATATTTCTAAAAATATGCCAAAATCCATGATGGCCCCATTGACCAAATTGGTCGATCGGGTTCCTTTGAACAAACTTGAATCTATCCTCTAACGATTGTTCCTGCCAAATATAAATGAAATCGGCCCAGTGGCTATCGAGAAGACATTTTAAATTTCATATTGGTTTAGTATGGGGAATTTTGGCGGGAAAATGATCCAAGATGGCCGCCAAACCTTTTATCCATCATAATATACATATATAAAATCGATTTGGCCTAAAAACTCAACAAATAAAAAAATCAATATTGCCGACAAACACGTTACATTTTGATTGGCCAACAGCGGCCATGTTTTTGACGGATCAACTTCCCTTAAACAAACTTTAATGGCCCTTAGGCCCTAAGCATATCTGCCAAATTTCAGCCTGATCCCTTCAGCGGTTCTGGAGAAGTCGTTTTTGCGAAAACTAGGTCATCCAAGATGGCTGCCGAACCATTTGGTCAATCAAGTTCTCTTGAGCAAACTTGGCTTATCTCTTGCCCTAGATGATGTTTCATGAATTTTTAATCGATTCCCAAAGTGGTTTCGGAGAAGATTAAAAAATATATTTCTAAAAATTGGACAAAATCCAGATGGCCACTGGCCAAGTTGGCCGATCGGCTTCATTTGAACAAACTTGAACCTCTATGCCCTAAGGATTGTGCCAGCCACATATAATTAAAATCGGCCCAGTGATTCTCGAGAAGACATTTTAAATATCCCATTGCTTTAGTACGGGAGCTTTTGGCGGGAAAATGATCCAAGATGGCTGCCAAAACCGTTTATCCGACAGTTTCGAAAATGGCAAATTTGAGATCAGAAACATATATAAAACCAATTTCGGTTTTAAAATCTAGCAAATAAAAAAATCCAATAGGGCCGCCGAAAATGCTACATTTTTATTGGCCCACGGCGGCCATGTTTTCTGATGGATCAACTTCCCTTGAACAAGTTTTAATAGCCCTTAGTCCCTAATCATATCTCCCAAATTTAGGCCTGATCCCTTCAGCGGCTCTGGAGAAGTCGTTTTCGCGAAAACTAGTTTATCCACGATGGCTGCTGAACTATTTGGCCAATCAAGTTTCCTTGCACCAACTTCGTTCAGCCCTAGATGATATTTCATGAGTTCTGAATCGATTCCTCAAGCGGAAACTGATTTTGGAGCAGATTTTTAAAAACGTTTCTAAAAATCTGACAAAATCCAAGATGGCCGCAGGCCAAATTGGACGATTGGCTTCCTTTGAACTAACTTGGATCTCTATGGCCCAAGGATGCTTTCTGCCAAATATAATTCAAATCAGCCCAGTGGTTCTTGAGAAGTCGTTTAAAGGAAAAGTTGCCGGATGACCGGACATGCGGAGGACGGTCACCATGGCATAAGTTCACTTGGCCTTTCATGCCAGGTGAGCTAACGAGGATGTGTCCTACCAAATTTGGCTAAAATCAGTCTAGTGGTACTTGAGGCGACATCTTTATTTTCCCATTGTTTTTTAATGGGAGATTTTGCTGGCAAAAATCCAAGAAGGCTACCAATCCTTTATTTCTGACAGTTTTGAGTGGCAAATTTGAAATCATCATATCCAAAAACCCATATAAAATAAATTTCACCTTCAAAATCCAGCAAATAAAAATATCCGTTATGGCTGCCAAACATGCTACATCTTGATTGGTTCAGGGCAGGCATGTCTTTTGATGTATCAACTTGCCTTGATCAAACTTTAATGGACCTTAATCCCTAATCGTATCTCCCAAATTTTATTTGGCGCAATTTGTTCAGTGGTTCTGGAGAAGTCATTTTCACGAAAACTAGGTTATCCAAGATGATCGCTGAATCATTTGGTCAATCAGGTTCCCTTGAACAAACTTCGTTCAGCTCTTGCCGTAGATGATATTTCATGAGTTTTGAATCAATCCTTTCAGTGGCTTCGGAGAGAAGATTTTTAAAGATATTTGTGAAAATCTGCCAAAGAACTACATAAAACAAATTTCTACTTCAAAATCCAACAAATAAGAAAATCCAATATGGCTGCCAAACATCTTGCATTTTGATTGTGCCAAGCCAGCTCCATTTTTTACATAACAACTGGCCCTTAATCCATAATCATATCTCCCAAAATTTGTTATGATCTGTTCATCGGTTCTGGAGAGGTCATTTAAACTAGGTCATCCAAGATGATCGCTGAATCATTTGGCCAATCAAGCGCCCTTGAACAAATGTTCAGCTCTTGCCCTAGATGATATTTCAATCCCCAAGCCGTTTCAGATTTTTAAAGGCGTTTCTAAAAATTGGCGAAAATCCCAGATGTCTGGCGGCCAATTGGCCGATCGGGCTACTTCGGTTGAACAAACTTGGATCCCTATGCCCTAAGAATGATTCCTGCCAAATATAATTGAAACTGGCCCAGTGGTTCGTGAGAAAAAGTTGTTTGGTCACCACACATCTTACAGCTGCAATCAGTCCTTCTTCAGTTGTGCCCACTATGTCTTGTCCTCAGCTGAAATCCTTAGCTTCATCAGGTCCATTCTTGACTTGAGTGTACCGAGTCCTGCTTTCTTGAGGCCACCTCGTACCACGCATAGCAGATTTATGGAATGACATCCTCTCCTGATTTTGCATTTACTGGCTCCTGGTATATATAGTGACTTCCAAGGCTGTCGTCTATGCTTGTGCATCTTCTGGCATTCTTAGCACATCTTTGCTGGGCGACCTTTACAGACGGGTAACGTATTACACATCTTGTATAGTGCATCATTGGAAATTATGCTGTCTGGCCATCAGTGTCCAGTGAGGGTGCTTAGGTGCGTAGCTGTTTGCGGTGGCAGGCCTCGAGTTTGCTTAGAGCTGCCTTTGGAGCTGCCAAGCTGTTACAGTTATACAGCATCAAGTATAGGCAGGTTGCATTGTATAAACGTAGTCCTTTTATCATGGGCATCTTTGATCTACGAATCTAGCTTCCAGAAGGATTGGAATGTTATGTTCCGCATGATGAAGTGTGCAGCAATGTCAGCAGTACTGCAAAGCAGTGAGCCCAGGATTTTACTTTTCCTCCATGGTTTGCCGACACGAAGTGTCGTCATTTTCTTTAGTTTCATACTTTGTAGATAGGTATATGTGGGTGAACTCTGTTTTGGATTCAATCATAAAGAGATTGCAGCTATTGGGAGAAGGTCGTCAAGGGGTTTCTATTCCTCGTCTATGAAGTGCACATCGTCGGCATATGCCATCTCTAGTGGCATACCCGGTATTGACACAGGGGTGGGTGGGGGGGGGGACTTCACAGCCTTGACTCATACTCTCAGCTTGGTGTCTGCAAGCAGTAGTCTCACTAGTCGTAGCTCATCTTCATTGCAACTGGCCTGGCATAGTACATCTAGGATCTTTGAGCGCTTAATTGTGTCGAAGGCTAGTGACATGTCAATGCCCATTTCGTCGAAACCCCAGTGTTTGGGACATGACTACCGATACAAGCATGCGTTGAGCCCATACAATATCTGAACAGCTGCATCCATGTTTGAAGCCACTTTGACATGATCCGGGGAAGTCATCCATCTTGTCTCGGATGTGGCACAGAATAACATTGGATAGGATTTTCTGTATGCTGTTGAGGAGCACAATGGGCCCCAGATTGGCTGGCGGGTTGGGAGGGGTGACCAGATGGCTTCTTGGGCTTGGGTGGCGCGGTAAGGGTTCCTTGGACTACAGCGTCGATGGGAAGGTGATGCATAAACGCTGAGTTAATTAGGTGCCTGATCGGTTTTGAGATAATGTTACTTGCATATTTGAATAGTTCATTGCTCATACTGGAGATTCTCTAGTAGTAAAACTTTCAGCAGAGCAGAAAGCGTAAAGTGGCCAAAGTGAAGACCGCACCGAACTATGCCGGGAACGCAATAACATTCTCCGCCACATTAGCGAATGCTTAAAAGATCTTGTTATTCAACCAGCAGACTCCCTAGCAGATGAAATCACTGCCCCGGATGACTGTCACAAAACGGTTCAGGTAGCCTGAATGTATGTATTTGAAGCGTAATGGTTGACAGTCAATCAATCATTAAACATGGTTAATGGATGCATATTGGATATTACTGTGATATAATTCACAGAGTCAAACCTTAGTCAAGCAAGTGGTATTAAGCTGATTGAGGTACAAGGTAGTCCAAGAGTTATCACACTTCAGAGAATGTAGTCCAAGAGTTATCACCCTTGATAGGTGATGTTTTCATAGCATCTGCTATACAATAATGGAATGCAATGTAAGCCAGCAGCATACCTAACTAATGAGGTAATGAAGCAGTCACCATCCACAGATGGAAATCTGAATGTTTTAAGCCAACATCCCATCAACTCATACAATCGCATGATTATTCCAGCCAATCATGATAGATTCTACAACATAATACCAGTGAGGTAATCATGTTAGTAGCTACTGGACTGGGCTGCTTCAGTCCATATCTCAATGCCAGGCAGTCAACATCTTTCTAATTTTTTCAGTGTCTTTGTTTATAAGTGCATTTGTGGCAATATTAATTGGATTAGTGTGTTTTAAAAGAAAAGAGGAAGTTTAGATTTGTAGGCAATATTTGAAAATAGTAATTACAACACGTCGTGTAAAGTAGTAGTTTCACTAGTTTGTCAATAATTCCCTGAAACGAAAGTGAGTTTTTGTTTAGTAAACATTATATAGCATTAAACAAGTGACGTTTAGTGGCTAAGATTAACTGGAAACGCGCGTAACTAGTATAGCGATCGCGTGGACAGAAAATATTTTCAAATTCGATTAGGTGTTAAACTATTGATCAAGAGAGTGAAATGAACCGGAGATGAGCCAATACTACTGCTACAAGGCGTAGCAGATCGCCTATCTGAAGACCAGCGGCAAATAGGTCAAGAACTGTCAGTTTTGACAGTTTTCCGTCACGTGATAGATGAGGTCGCCCTCGCAGATTTCCAGAGCACACTCAGAAGGGTGTTCGATCTGGTGTACAAAATAGTACATCGTGGAATGAAGAAGTGCCGATTACTTGGACTGCGAGGTGTCTAGCCATTCGCGACAGATTAAAGGAACTTGGCATTAATTGTCCCACGAGCTTTTAGAAGTCGCAGCTCTTGTAATTATTGGCAATGAATGAAATCTCAACCACTGGCATTGGCATACCAGGGAACCAGGCAGAGATAGCAGCGCGCGACAGGACAAGGAGCCAGACAGCTGTTGGGCATGGCGGCTTCATCCAATCAGATGGCACGCATGGTGATGACCTAGTGCAGGGTTTCCCAGATGTCCAAGATGGCTGACTTAGTGAAGAAACGTCAAATTATGTTGCAATTTTGCCCGGGGGCACATTTTAGTCATTCAAGGGAGATAATTCTAGTGAATAAGGATGGATTTCAAGGGAGATAATTCTAGCGAATAAGGATGGACTTTGCCAAAATAAAATCATAACACATCGTCTTTCCCTAAACGCTTTCGCTGGAAACAAAATTGTGAGGGTATGTCTAAAACCTTCCGAGATATTACCGTACATGAAAGGGGAGATGAATGGCTCTGGTGTTAATGTGAGCGACTGTTAATCAGCAGGCAGGGTTCAAATCATGCTTAACTCAGGCGATCAGGTGACACATGAGCAATCGATGGAAATATAGGCAATCTCTTCAGTCCTCATTGCCTCTCTCCAGCCAGGAGTATAAATGGGTACCAGTGTAAAAACTTGGGAAGTTACCAATAGTTTAGTAGGTTAAGTCGAAAACATACCAAAATCGTTAAAAATGTAAAACAAGCATGAAAATCGGCTTACTTATAGATTTTTGTATGCTCTATCCAATAAGAGCAGGACACACATGATCAGACACATATATTAGCCGCCATTTTGAATTTCATCATGGCTGCTTTCGAAACTTATTTATATAATACACTACCTTCTAGGACACATATATAGATGAATAAGGTGACTTTTTATATGTTTTACTATCCAAAGAAGCTGATGTGATTATTTACGAATACATAGTTTATTTCCTTAGATCAATATTCTATATGGCACAAGAAAAACGCAGGATTTACAACGAAATCGCTATATTTTGAAATTCATTGGGGGCATCACATATTTCAATTGATCTGTGCACTCGTTGTGTATTAATACCACTCTATCTATAGCATGAGCCACCACAAGTGCAAAGTTCAGTGCATGAAAGGGAAGAATTAATGCATTTATAAGGGAACTTACAAGCTTTTTTGCAGCCACATTTGATTAATTCTTTGCAAGACTGTGCAGCCTCAGGAAGGGCTGACCAGTTAGGTATCCAGTGTTCATTTGCATTCTTTGTCTATCCCCAATCACATGGGTTTGGTAACTGCTGTTGAGCCTTGAGTGCCTCTCCCCAACAGCGTCCTCCTTGGTATGCCGATCTTCTGATGTGCTCAGTAAGCGCAGCCTTAGTTCGGTGTATGTGATCTAGCTGCCTTCCCTTTGGAAATAGAAGTTTTCTTGCCTGGTTTACCTGGTTGCACTCACTAGTTCTGTCAAAGAGTAGAATAACAAAACGTTGAAGCTTGTCAATCATGTCATAGAGATTGTAAGGGGTGAGGCTGACAGGTTGACAAATGCTTCCGTGATTTCAGGAAATGATGTCCATGTGTCCCAAGCCGTTTTGTTCCCAATGCTGCTGAAGGAGGATGAGGTATCACAGCCACTGAAGGCATGGAAGAATGGCAATGCCCTAGCCTTCTGCTCCCCAAGTGTGGGTGCAATAGGTGTGGGCAGATATCACTTTATAATTTTTCTTCACATCAAAAGTGATCCATAATTCATCAAGTGGTAGGGAATGAAATGTAGCAATAGCTAGGACAACCACATCTGTGTCGACTGTTCTGATCAAAACTTTGCGGTAGCCATGTTGTGCACAATGTAGTACATGTACCAGTTTTCTTGTGTCCGCTTCCTCATGATTACATGGTGTAAGATTAAGTGCATTTTCACACTCATGAGAAGACAAAACTTTATTTTTGAATGTGCTATTCAGCTGTTTTCCTGGTTCCTGGAGTAACCAGCTTGGCAATACATTTTGCTACGAAATTGTGTAACTCTTTCTTATTTTCATCAACACGAAGGAAACTTTGCCAGTTCTTCGGGATCTGTATAGATGCATTAACAACAATTCGAGTTCCCGAACCTCTTTTCAGCCCAGTACATCTTTCAAACTGTTGTCAATGTACTGATCCCATACCACGTCCAGATGTTTTGAAGATTCAAGATTCCTCATCAGACATGGAATGAATACTTTCTCGGCATAGTCACTAAAAGTAGAACAGGATTTGGGGAGCAGCATATTGATGACAACAAAACCATCAAAAATCGTTGCATCAACTTCAGGGTTACTACTACTGGTAGTAGGGATCACTCTTTCAAAGCATGCAATAAGGTCTGACTTGGTGCATGCTCTCAGTTGTCCCACATCTGATAAAGAAGGTGTAGCTGCTGGGTTCTCATGCCTGAAAAATTCATCCATATCTCCATTTCAGGATTGGCACGATATATACAATCTGGAGAACAATTCACAATTACTTTTCAGAGTGCTCATTTGATATGAAGTCTTTGATTGTCTTCTGGAAAAGAGGCATGCCATTTTTTGCGATGATGTCAGAAATGGGGTTTGAACATTTGACCAGTCTTTCATCAGCATACTTTTCATACTGTGACTGTCCTACGTGTCTGAAGCTTTGAACTTCTCTTCTATTACCTCTGTGGTGTGGAACACTATCAAATCTTTGCTCCGCTTATGAACTCTGCATGAACTGATGTTGCTTGCTGCTGTAGCTGAACCATATCTTTTATGTGAATTGGCAGCCATCTGACATAATTTGTGTGGCTCAAAGAGAACATCCATAGTACTATCTTCCCAAGCCACTGAACATAGAGATTCAAATTGCGCTCACGCACTGAGTGAATAAACTGCAGAGTGAGCAGTTCAAGTTCCAAAACTATAGCCCAGTATTGGAATTGTGCAATCTCCTTAGTATTCAAACTACACCATGTGCTGAAATCAATTGCTTGGCCAGGACAAGGAAGAGACTACGTATATGCATCATATGCAGAGAGCTGCAACAAATGTAAGGCTGCTGCTGTTACCTGATGAACATATTTTGGTCTAGTTACATGGGGCCCTTTCAGTATTGCTTCAGCTCGACCTGGGGTGGTGACATCTGATTCTACAACGATAGTTGTCCCTCCACTGCCATTTAGGAAGTCACCAAGAAGTTTCATCAAATTCATTTCTATGTGGAGAACACCCATTATCACACAAATTTGTTCTCACCAAAGATATCTGGCCATGTCCATTGGATCTTCTTGGCAATGGAAAACAATGGTTGATCCATAGTTATTACATGAATTTGACGAGGGTGTAAATGCTGAGTAGCTTTGTCCACAAGCTTCATTGCATGTACTATCATTGCTACTGTGTTTTCTGGCTCTACAAATGGAGGCATAAGTGCAATTTGTGAGACAAAGCCAATGTTATCTGGCTACCTCTTAGCATGGTATGCTGCCTATGACACAACTTCTCCAGGGTTTAATGTCTCCTTTTTAAATAAGATTTCAGCCATATTTCTCTTCTTTAGATGTGGCTAATACAGTGGTCTGTGCTGTAACGTGTCCCTCTGTTACAGGTGCACTAAGATCTTTTTGATAGTCCCACTTTAATCACTTCTGAATATTCAGCTGGTAGTGGAGATAATGTTCTCTGCTGGCTAGCATTTGAATCTATAATTATTCGGTCTTGTTCAGCTCCAGGATTTTCCTGACATGGGAACTGAATCATGGATATAGCAGTTCCATGAAATGAGTCCATAGCATTCCTTGCAGATGGATTATGGTCGATATTATCGACTGCTCCAACCGTGAAGACATCCTTTTTCAGAGTAGAGGGACAGACACAACCATCTCTTTCAAACTGCACAGACACTATTTGCAAGGGTTGTAGAAATTTCCGTTGTTCTATCATAGAATATACATAAGCCATGGCTTGACAACTTATCAATTAGCTCTCTTTGTCTTGTTTTGGCATGAATAACCAGTCCAGTGTATATAGCAAAGGGTGTCTTTCGTGACTTAGCATGATGTATATGAGTTCTATATTGTTCGTTGGGCATTTTTCTTGGTATTAAACACTAACAACTCTGAGAGTGCTAATGCTACCTTTGTTACAGCATCTTGTGACTCCTTTTGCTCTTTAATAGTTGTGCCTTGCAAAATCATTCTCACAAGAGCGAGAACACTTTCCGGGACAGCTTCAACCTTACATCCTTTTTCGAAGTTACCATTAAAGGAATAGTCATGTTGTAGGATTCCTTGCCTCAATATTTGCGCAGGACGTACCAAGTGAATTGCTGCATCATCAGAATTATATGAACACACGATTTTGATGTCTTCACCAATGTCTGCATTAAACATCATAATAACATCTCGCCCTTGATGTTGAGCTCTCAAATCTGGTATTAGACATAGCAATCTTTCTTTCAGTCTAGTACTGCTCACTTTCCCTGAAAAACAAGGGTCTATTTCACTCAGTCGTGTTTCATATAGTTTTACGAAATCAGAGTTTAAAAATTGGAAGTGTTTTGTCCTGCCGGAATTCTTCTATGTATGAAACTAATTCTGCCAATAGTAGACTATCGGTCTTCATATTTAGGTCAGTATTGGTGCTTTCTGTCTGGTGCAGTCTGACACAATTGTGCAGAGCAGTCAGGCAACTGAGATGGTATTTTGCATTTAAAGCAGGCATGTCCCCTTCTGAAAGCTTGCCTAGCAGTTTTCTGTCCTGTAATAAGTAGGCATAGTCTCGAACATGTTGATCAACTGATAATGTCAATGCACTGCGAAGGTGTTCATTAGTGCCATCTCCATCAAAGAACACACAATTTTCTGTCCGTTTCATTGAACATGCAACAGAAGTATGTCTGGTTTTAACTGGTCTTTGTTCGGGTTCTTCATCTTCTTTGGGTTTTCTTTTCTGAGCACGCAGAAGCTTTTGCTTATCAATTTTATTTCGACAGCTTTTATGCCATTGTGCTTTGTTTGTCCGAAGAGTTGTCTCAATACCTTCACCAGTGTCCATTCTGGAAATATCTATTTTCATGGGTGAACAATTGAAATTGTGGAACCGATACAAGTTTTCAGCATTACATGTATAGCCACAGTCCTTATCACTCCACTTATATATACATAGTCCCAGATCAACTAATCTCTTATCTGTTTCTGTCTGGCAGAGAACACAAAGCTGCCAGTATGTTACATTTGATGAGTCCAGACTTTCTAAACACTGAGAGGTACTTGCACTAGGATCTACAACCTTACACTTTTTAGAAATTGTGTATGCCGACTAAGACTGACAAACTATCATACACTAAAAAGCATAAGACTGTTAATGGCTAGGGCAGGTGCTGACGATGTGCAGCGCAAGGGGCGAATTATTTGAAAATGGCAATGAGTTGATTGTCTTGTCGAGTATAATTAGTACTTGTTGCGCTAAATCCGCAATATATCTTACAGATACATATTTATTTAGACATTTAAAGACTTAAATCAATTATCTGTGTATAATTGAAGACTAGAAATTTTCGTTTCCAATTTTCAAATTCAAATTTACTTTAAATGAGAATTTATAATATTACCCTGGGCACTTTTTACAAGAATGCAAGATGACGGCTCCCGATGGACCCAATCGCGTGTGCCCTGCTTTTATATGAAAGAGTATACCTAAAACTTCTTACATGCCAAATTTGGTAATTGTTTCACAATTTGAACGATTTTTACTTAATCTACCAGACTACAATAACAGATTGACATATTTAAAAGGCCATACTGGCCTCATACATCGTAATGGTAATGGAGATGATGATGATGATTATGATGATATAAAGCAGCCTAGATATAGTGTGAATGGGACCTGGAATCAGGGACTCGATAGACGCCAATCAAACAAATGACTTCACCAGACACGAAAATTCTGACAAATTTGTGTCTTTCAAGGGAGATAATTCTGGCAAATAGAGACAGATTTTGACAAAATTAAATCATGACACGCCATCTAACGCTAATCTATTGACTGAAAAATAATTGCTCACGTAGGTTAAGAACATTCTGAGATCGCATAGCCAATGTCTGGTAAAGCTCTTTCAATTTCCAGGTAAGATCCTTAGTTGTATTGAAATTTGAGCTAAATCAGATCAGGTCGTTTATACATACATCCTGGCAGGCAAACACAGATGGACAGACAGGAAAAGGCAGGCAGGCAAAACAGACATACAGATAGGCAGGCAGATAAACATGTAAACAGATGGGCAGGCAGGTTGAGGCAGACATGCAGGCAAATACAGGCAATCACGCAGACAACTACAGATAGACAGACAAGCAGGCAAACACGGACAGACAGACAGACAGACAGACAGACAGACAGACAGACAGACAGACAGACAGACAGACAGACAGACAGACAGACAGACAGACAGACAGACAGACAGACAGACAGACAGACAGACAGACAGACAGACAGACAGACAGACAGACAGACAGACAGAAAGGCCTAAATACAAACACCCGCTTCACGTGGCAATGGTAACAAGAGGTCTCGGCAAATAATTCCCTGTTTATCATTGTGTGACTGGATAAGCTAGCAATAATAAACGCAGAACTAACCCTTTAACCGACTAATCTCTGAAAAAGTAAATTCATTACGATAAAACGTATTCTGTTGAATATGGCACCAATGTTTTCCAGCCAAATTAATTTCAAAATATTCAACAGATTTCCTGTATGGTAGCATTGAAAATGAGATCACGGGTTAATTGTTGGTTTTATTATTTTTATCCTAATATGTATTCCTTGTCTTGCGACTGTAAATGAAACAAGTGTGGAAACTTGAGCCAGCCAGGACACGAATCTGTGGCAGTCACACGGGCAAAATTATTACGTAAATATTACACTGCCGCATCTCGTTTACGCCACATTTTTGCACCATTCTAACAATTGTTCAGATTTTCTGATTTCTCAGATACTCTGTATCGCTACCAAAGTTATAGAGACCTAAAGTATGGCCACACCCCGTTTTGTATTACAATCAGAGCAAAATCTGACAAATACTTTCTGAGATTATCCATAGATCCATAATTTGATCCATACAGACATGTCTTGTCTTTTTTATCCGGATCATGGCCAAAGTACGGAAAGCCGCTTTAACAGTAACAAGTGAAGTAGTTGATTATGATGTTGGATATATGAGCGACAGATTGGATCCCTTCAATGTGTATCCTGTCTCTGTGATTTCTTTTCACCAAACTTCATTGTGCATCATGAGGTGACATAGCATGAAGACCACTAAGAGAACAGATATAGATATTAATGGAAGGATGCGATCTGTCACTCACATATCTGGCGTCGATCAAATACGTCACTATAATAACGAAGATCTCTCCATCATGAATCCTGAAAAGTCTCCCAAATGTATGATTTCTTACTGTCCTTAACAGGTTTACAATTTAATAAGTATTCTTTGGAAACTAATTTGACTGAGAATTGTTGCTTTTATAGCCAGGACCAGCTGCCAGTCCAATTAATTTATTTCAGGTTTCAAAGTTTTAAATCGATTCCAGCAAGCATAAAAAGGACAGATGTTAGCTAGACATAGGAGCCAGGCACCGTATTCACGAAGTGTATAACTAGCTAGAAATAGGAGTCAGAGACTGTATGCACAAACAGTGTCTAACTAGCTAGAAATAGGAGCCAGGGACTGTATTCACAGTGTCTAACTAGCTAGAAAGAGGAGCCAGGGACTGTGTTCATGAAGAGTGTGTAACTCTTTGTATTCACAAAGAGTGTCTAACTAGCTAGAAATAGGAGCCAGAGACCGTATTCAGATAGTGTCTAACTAGCTAGAAATAGAAGCCACAGGCCGTATGCACACAGAATGTGTAACTAGCTACAATAGGAGCCAAGGACCGTATTCAGTGTCTAACTAGCTAGAAATAGGAGCCAGGGATCTTATTCACAAAGAGTGTCTAACTAGCTAGAAATAGGAGTCAGAGACCGTATGCACAAAGAGTGTCTAACTAGTTAGAAATAGGAGCCAGAGACTGTATGCACTGAGTGTCTAACTAGCTAGAAATAGGAGCCATGGACTGTATTCATGAAGTGTGTAACTAGCTAGAAATTGGAGCCAGGGACTGTGTTCATGAAGTGTCTAACTAGCTAGAAATAAGAGTCAGAGACCGTATTCAGATAGTGTCTAACTAACTAGAAATAGGAGCCACAGGCCATATACACAAAGAATGTGTAACTAGCTAGAAATAGGAGCCAAGGACCGTATTCACAGTGTCTAACTAGCTAGAAATAGGAGCCAGGGACCTTATTCACAAAGAATGTCTAACTAGATAGAAATAGGAACCGGAGACTGTGTTCATGAAGAGTGTGTATCTAGCTAGAAATAAGAGCCAGGGCCGTATTCACAGAGTGTCTAACTAGCTAGAAATAGGAACCAGAGACTGTCTTCATGAAGAGTGTGTAACTAGCTAGAAATAAGAGGAACCAGGGATCGTATTCACAAAGAGTGTCTAAATAGCTAGAAATAGGAGCCAGGGACTGTCTTCATGAAGTGTGTATCTAGCTAGAAATAGTAGCCAGGGGCCGTATTCACAGTGTCTAACTAGCTAGAAATAGGAGCCAGGGACCGTATTCACAAAGAGTGTGTAACTTCTATGATCGATTAAGCTTCAGTTAAAACTAAAACAAAGGCCAAGCCTGAGAAACAGCTGACTGGCAATAGCAAAGTACGTAATCAGGTGATGTAGATTGAATATTGTCAGTCGTTTATTATATACACACCTTTCTGCACTTTCCTGAAAGCTCTATGTTAGTGTTAGTTGCAGAATTTTATCAAAATGTGTAGAATTCCTCCGAGGAAATTATTAGCGATAAATAAAAAGACTTGAAAAGAACATGTTTTCGTAAATCTCGCAGTGTCTTGTAAGTACTCGCTACTGGAAAAAATAGTTTACATTATAACTTATACAAGTTTGAATATCGTCTGGAATGTTGTTTAGATATACCAGGAATAACAGTGGACCCAGGACGGAGCCCTGTGGAACTCCAATGTCAACACTTGTCCAGTCTGAGTAGTTTCCTTGGATGTGAACCATCATTTGTCGATCTTGGATAAATCCTTGTATCCAGGTCAATATGGGGCCAGTGACTCCGTATGCCTCTAGTTTGTGAAGTAATCTTGTGTGTGTTACAGTGTTGAATGCTTTTCGATAGTCTAGGTAAATTATGTCTACATTGTTGTTACTGTCAAGGGACTCTGTCCAGCTTTCTAGAGTTTCTAGCAGGTTTGTCAAGCAGCTTCGCCCTTGGACGAATCCATGCTGGTGTATCCATGCCATTATATATTATGTCTGTGCTGTACTGTACTAGAAACTGATTCTTAAGCCGGCTCAACGATTTTCATTCTGAAGTTCATTCTGAAGTGGAACAAACAAGCTCCGTGGGATTATGGCTTCAAAATAATCATCATGTTTTCATTGTATTTCAGTAGCCATGTTATCACCGTGTACAGAGGGAGCGATTACGTTATCATCAGCATCACCATCAAAATCAATACTGCAGGTAGACGCACGGAACAGAAGCCTTGCCAGATAAACAGATATAAACAGATAACTAAGAGACAGCCTGAGATTATCAATAGAGTAGTTGAAGAAACTGAAGCGGAAGTGCTGTCTTTAGCACAAGCGCTGCCATTTGATATGATTAACCAGGCGGCTCTAGATCCAGAAATTGTGAGTGCAAGTGAAAGAGAAGTTAAATTGGAGAGAAAACTTTGTGCTGTGAGGAACAGGATGGAGGAAGACAAGATCGTTCACAGCATGAAAGTTATATCAGTGCTAGACAGAGTCACCGGTGTTCAGGAGCAACTTAGTAAATGCGAACAAGAAAACTCTTCCATTGGTCAGGAATACGACAATATTAAAATAAGACTTGAAGAGACCAGTGCTGAAACTCAATCATTAAAAGCAGAATGTACCAAACTAAACGAGCTGATCAACAACATTAGAGAAGCCAATACCATCTCAGTAAACAGCGTTTCCAAAATGGAGGGCGAGTTGGAAACACGTAGAAAAGATCTTAATCATGCAAAAGAACAATTAAATACAAGTCAAGAAGAAAACAATCGACTTAATGATGAGTGTGAAGAACATACACGCGATTTCAGCGAGTTGTGGCGCGATAATAATTTCCATGTCACTCAGCATAGCGCATTTTCTGGATGAGCTAGAGACATTGAAGGAAAAAAATACCCTTAGTGTGAATTCGGCTAGCAAATCCAAGGACACGAAAGACGGCGGGGGCGCAGAGTTGAAGCAATTCACCTTTCCAGAGTTTCCATTCATCAGCAGACCTCGTATGACGTCATAATCAGCTCCGCGCGTGTATGATGACGTCATAATTATTACGTCACAAAGGGTTCCATATAGACTGTCACTAAGTCTCAAATGGTCCGACACGTCGTATGAATTGTAAATCTTTGTAAGTCTTTGATATTTAAGAAGCATGCTGTTGAATATGTTGAAAGTAGGCAGCAACAGCGCCCAGTCAAATTAGTTTCAAAATATTCAACAGCTTACCTGTGTAGTTTTTTTGGAAATTGATAGTTAGGGTGTTCAGAGATCGATCGATCCCAACACGAGCGAGGTGTTGGTGGAGCTAAGCTAGAGATGGGCGGGGCATAGCCAAAACCGGAAAGGTCCATTAAGTGTTATATTTGTCAGTTGCGTTTTTACCAGTATTATAGTCATGGTAGGTTTCATCCATGAGCTAAGTATAACAGATTGAAACATTATGATTTACGTTAGTAACACAATAATTAATGACAGCTAGCTCCTAGTTCCTTTACAAAGAAGACGCTGTTTTTCAACAAGAGCTTTTATTTATATGGAAATATCTCTACACATTTATGGTCAAAAATCGTCAATCATTTTAGCCAGGAGCCAGATATTTCTATTGTTAAGATTGGATGCATACAAGGGCACCTATTTCATATTGTGCATCAACCTTTCGAGCAGATTTAGATATCAATTTGACAGAATTCAACATTATTAATAATACTATGTACTGTACCGCCACCGGCGAATGCATGTAAATCCTCATCAATGAATACATTATGTGTATGAAATATAAGATAAATATCAAACATGTTCTTATGTGTAAAATATTGGCGGTACCTGGTTTATAGTTGGCGAATGTTTCAACCTGGTATAGATTAGAATTCTCCATGAAAATCAATACGTCTGTTTGAATATGCACTCCAGCAAAGCAAACACTGGCCTATTCCTGGGCACCTATTTGATTGTGTGCTTCGACCTTTCGAGCAGAATTAGTCATCAATGTGACCGAATTCAAACGTATTAATAACACAGTGTACTCTATTGCATCTGATGAACGCAAGAAATTCGTCATCAGTAAATAAAGTATGTGTATGAAATTAAAGATAGCCAGCAAATAGCTCCCCAGGTGTAAAACATTAGCGGTATCTGGATTCTAGTTGGTGAATGTATAAAACTGGTAGAAATTATAAATCCTTCATGAACACCAATGCTATTGTTTGAATACACACTCCAAGAGCAAACATCGGCCTATTCCTGCGAAAGTCATGTTTTCAACATCAAATAAAATTCTGCCACTACTATATGACAAACAAATCCGTAGAAATTTCAAGATATTCATCGCAGGACATTATAATAAATATTCCTCTCAAAATTCTGAAAGTAATAGAGGAATCCAATCATTCAGTCAAATATATGACGTGTATGAATTACCTCACATGTAGGGTGTCGTCACAATCAATTACGTTATGCATAATGCATCGAAGTCAGCTATAAACTCCTAATAGTCTGTCAAGTGCCACTAATTGTATCTATTTAATAAACACTATGTTGGTTATTTTGAAACCAATATTATTGGGACTAACTGTTTAGTTTTCTGGAAATTAAGGTACATGGACTTCACGATGTGATCGATCCCAACATGGACAAAGCTTGGGCGGAGCTTAGCTATCAATGGACGAGACAAACTAAAACTACAATTATCTATTGGACTAGCTTCTCAAGTTTCTCGCTCCATGTGACACCCCCCCCCCCACCACCACCCACCTCAACCCCCCACCCCCACCCCAACACCCCACCCCCAACACCACCCCCACCCCACCAACCACCCGTCCTCGCCACCCCGTCCGACTGAGGAATATTGTCAGAGCGAGTCCTTTTATACTATGTGGTGACCAATCAACAGTCACCAAACAATCATCGTGCTCTTCATAGGGAAATAGCATATGACGAGCACGTGTCTATGACGTCACGCTACCAGCACATATGCGATGGCGATTTAAACCAACTTTGGAGAATTACTCACACAAATTTCCTTTTACTGATATCTCAGCCAATACTGAACCGTTTCAAATCTGTAAAGAGATTTGTGTTTCCCAACGAATCCTGGTGTCGATGCACACCAAGATGGCTGGAAGTGGCCAAATATTAGGAATTCCCTAAAATACTGGTAACTATATACATAGGAATGCCATCCCCACACTCTCTGTGCATCGTGGGTGAGCTATCTCTTTCTGGCGCGCATGTGAGCTGACGTTCCTACGGACTCTATCATTTTGGGCTCTCAATACCGTGGGCATATGTACACGCACTGGCCTATAGCGCTAATGGGGACGTGGCTTTGCGCAACTCAGATCGGGCCGTTTTACACCCGGCTAACCCGGGTCGGTTCGTACCCGACTAAGCGATCCACGATACAATCAACCTTCAGCTACCACAGAGTTATTGAACGAGCCTGTGTGTAATTGTGCACATAAATAGTGTGCCCTGCAGTGCTAATGTATTGATACCGCGCAACCATATACACCAGCCTGTAGCTGTGAGTGATTGTGTCCTGTAGATTGACCAGATGAACGTTCATGTGCACACCATCTAGCACAGGAAATACTGTAGCGGCAGTGGTTCAGATATTGAATCGGACGATTCAGAAGACATTTAGATAGGTTTAAGTTTCCATCTTTAATTGGAATCTCGTCTAAGTAGCAAACCAGATGACAATTGGTTAAATATAGACCATTACGAAATTCTACAGTTAACAAAATAGTCATCTTACTGATGATTAGTAATGAAGGATATTAGTGGATATAATTCCTCGCGTCATTTTTATCTGCCATGCTTAAGCGTATTGGACCATATCAGTAACTAAATGTCATATATATGTTCTCATTTTACTCATATTTACAAAACCAGATGCACATGTAATCTATAAATATGCCACCCTTCATCAAATATTGAACACTGTCATTGAAAAATCAGCCATTTGTATTGGACATTTGGAAATATGGTTGTTTGTTAATCTCGATGACCTGAAATCATCTTCATCGAATTCCATGACCCCGAAAACATATAATTCGACTCCAAAGCGGTCTTCCTATATAGCATAGTTTCTGAGCTATTGACGTTCAATGTTCACATCGGTTCAATGGCGGCCATCTTTGAAAATGGTGGTTTAATCAATTCGCACCAACTTTTGACAATGTCAGCACATGGTTTCGTGATCTCCACAGCCCAATGGTCAATTTTAGCCATATGAACAAATGTTACCCCGCGTGCCCCGATGCCCTCCTCTTTAGCTGGCCTCTGCTGCAAGACCATATGTCTTGGTGTCTAAATATTCACATGCCATTGCGAATGGCTCGTAGATGACGTCTCTGTAATGTGGCTTAGGTGAAGATGGGCATGGAGTCAGGAATACCAACGTTTGGCAGGATAGCATGATTTCTGATAACCGCAAATGTGAAGCAGACTTTACTCAAGATCTTAAAAGCAATCAACCACACAGTGAACATAAATGTTGGGTCAATGGCCTTGGATATGTCTTCGCGCTAGCTACAGAACTGGCCTCGTTGGCAGTATGAGTATTTACATACCCAAGTCTTTCCTGCTAAGCGGGAGATTCCGGTGCAGGCCTAACCATAGGAAATGCAAGTTGTAAGTGATAACGCGTTTAAGGTACCGGCGAGACTACATCCCGGGTTTGAGATAGGTACAGTGTATATGAATTGGTGGCGTCAGGAAAGCATGGGACAAGATCGAGTACACGGCGATGTAGAGAATATGGACGAACCCGTGGTTTCGTTGAAATGAAAATGGGTTAAATCAAATGAAGCAGACGATAAACAATCTAGGGGTAATTCTGCCTGTTTAATAAAAAATATATATTTCATGCGCACGCCACCTACACCCACGGCTGGATGCTGGCGGTTGTGATGCGAGACAACCTGAAAAAAGGAAGGTGATGGACGTTGTGTTATGTTGTGTAGTACCGCACAATGCATGGCTAACCAGGGCGTACAAATAAGGCCACATTAAAACATACATGACCGAAAAATAGACGGAGCAACACGTGCATTTGCACAGGGTCGTGCAATTTCTGGAGCCCCCAAAATGCAACACGCAGATTAATAATATCTCTAGCTAAGCTCCACCCACCCCTCACTCGTGTTGGGATTGATAGATCCCAGAACTCGCTGACTATCAATTTCCAGAAAACTATGCAGGTAAACTATTGAATATTTTGAAACTAATTTCACTGGACGCTGTTGCTGCCATATGGCGGCAACAGCGCCCAGTCACATTAATTTCAAAATATTCATCAGCATCATTATTAAATAGTAAAGAAATATAATTCGAACAGCAATGTTTATCCCGTCAGCAATTATGTGTTCGTGACGTACTTAGCTGCGTAATTCATTATGTCTTTGATTATGGCGTCATCCTACACGTCACGTCATATGATGGATGGATAAACTAGAAAGGTCCATTGTTTGATTATTACACTTGAAGAAAAAGACACAATTAGTTTGTTATCTTTTGGTTTGCCCGATAGTATTCTTAACACGTGCGCTCACTAGAGACTTAACCCGGAATAACGTCGTACCTCATTATTGCGCTGCGTCGGACAAGTCTCTAGTGAGAACACGGCTTTAGGGTATTGTATATAGCATAGCGAGTCGGAAAGTTTTCGGCAGAAAATTATCCGATTAGAAATTTTCTGGCCCTATTTTTCCGGAAAATTTTCCAGCAGAAAGACATAGCTTAACCAGAAATAACAAAGTCCCTGAGCTGAAAATTTAAGGAGGAATAGGCTAAATTCATGGCAATATTGCGGTAATATATATATATATATATATATATATATATATATATATATATATATATATATATATATATATATATATATATATATATATATATATATATATATATATATATATATATATATATATATATATATATATATATATATATATATATATATATATATATATATATATATATATATATATATATATATATATATATATATATATATATATATGAATTCTGATCAGGTTATTATAACTCTTATAGTTTAGCGGGAGCTGAGATTTTCCGATAAAGTTAACCTGTATGAATTAAGTCAAGATAACCCCAGAACTTAACCAGAAATAACGAAGTTCCTGAGCTAAACTATATGGAAGTACGGGATAAAAGGATTGTACTTTTGATAGAAAGCAGTAATAACGCGATAAATCATGTTTGGTTACTATAACCATGATAGTGTAGCTGTAGCTGAGCTAAACAGAAAAGTTAACCAAAACTGTCAAGTTGCTGCCACCGATATCGTGGTGGTGACATAAGCTCTTCCGTTCCTCGAACAGGCGAGCTAAAAATGATGATGATTATAACAAATCGATAATAATTATAAATGAAGATCAAGGGCATGCTGAAAAATTATAAATGTGTTTAATAACAAACAATGTGCTACATATGTGGTTGCGAACATGGAAACTTTGTCAGGAATGCCAACAAATGCATTGGACAGTTAGATAGACTGACAAACTGACTTAATATAGCTAGTTGGCTGCTGGTCGCAACTAAAAATTATCCATTTTATCACTGTTCATACTTAAGAAGAGACTCAAATGCCTGCGGCACTCACCTGAAAAGTTGATCCGTGAGATCGTTGTATGTAAATCATTTAATTGCCGGAGAATTTTGAAAAATCCAAGATGGTCACCGGAAAAATAACCAACCAGAATTCTGTAAACAAGTTCTATCACCATAGGTATTCTGTATACATCTTCTAAAGTCTATGACCATAAGGTCCTTCCAGCAAAGTTTGGCTGAAATCTGACAATCAGAATTCGGTAAACAAGTTCCGAAGCTTATCACAACAATGGAGCTCTTCCTGCGAGGTTTGGTTTAAATCGGTCAAATAATAGATGATGTCTTGATCGTCTTTTACTTAATTTCCCGTGAATTTTCGAAGAATCCGAGGTAGCCACTGAGAAAACTTGCCAATCAGAAATGCTGTACATAAGTCTACCACCATACGGTTATTCCAGCCAAGTTTTCTTGTACGCGGTCAAGAGATTAATGAGTAGAGTTTTTAACTGATTTCCAGAATAATTTTGGAAAATCCAAGATGGATGCCAGAAAAGGTGTCCACTCTATATTCTGTATACAGATTCTGAATCTGAAGACTACCATCATAGTGCCCTTACAGCCAAGATTGGTTCAAATCACCCTATGTAGTTAATGAGGGGTCGAGTTTTAAATAAGTTCCCACCAATGAAAAATAATCAAAGATGGCTTTTGGAAAATTGACAAATTACTATTCTGTGTACAAGCTTGGATGCCGTTGATCATAGGACCCTTTCCGGCCACGTTCTGTTGAACTCTACCAGATGATTAATAATGAGTCGGCGTTTAATTGATTCGCCTACATTTTCTGAAGATCCTGCGCTCTACCAATTTTCGGTAAAACCTTAAAAAAATGTAAGATTTTCAACCAAAAATTAATCAATCAAAGCCTACCAGGATAGGGGTTCCCTAACAAAATTTGATTGAAATCTGTCAAGCAGGGGAAGAGGGGGAGGAGGAGGAGGAGGGGGATGAGGAGGAGTCGGAGTCGGAGGAGAAATATAAGATTTCTACCCAAAGATTGGCCAATCAAATTCTAAATACACGTTCTGGAGTCTACCACGATAGGGTCAAATCTGGCAAGCAACTAAGAAGAACTATTTTGATTTCCATCACATCTAAGATTTCTGCCTAAAGAATAGACAAATCAAAATTCGGTATCCAAGTTCTGAAGCCCACCACCATGCTAATAATAAAATTATGTTGAAATTTGCCAAGAGGTTCCTGAGAAATAGCGTTTTAAAGCAGCCAAAAAATGGGGTCCAGAGATCAATTGACCGTATCTTTCCAAAATAAGAGACATCACAGTAATATAATGACTAGTGTTCATCTAAGAATAAAACTAATGCATGTAGTTATATCAATTACAAACCATCCACCATGTAAACCAGCATATAACTAATTTGACCTAACGACATTGCTGCCTTAGTTATTGACATTATATTTTTCCAATTTTAGGAAAGTTTTTCAGAAAAATATCGGAAAACTTTCCGCAGAATATTTTTCCAGAAAATTAACAACATTAATTGTATATCGTACTTGCGTTGCTAATACAGCAACTGTGAATGGAATATGATAAACACCATCGTATCAGACCATTGATTCGCACTGCACTCACCCCCCCCCCCCCCTCATCCAACATGCCATGTCGCTAGACAATGAACTTCTAAAGTAAGATCTATTTGCTTGTATATATCGAGTCATTATTCTCGCTGTCTTTGTAATACAAATAATCACAAAGCATTTCTTTGATGCATTTGTAACTGGTAATGTGGTTACCCCGTGAGGGAATATAAACATAATGATATGCCTTTGTTTCATATGAAGATGTTTTCGCGCAATAACCGGACGGAAGCAGACTCATAACACGATTATATTATCGAATATGCGAACGGTGGCTAATTTGATGAACATAAGCCATGTTCTAGCGTATACATTTGGATTATGACTCGTTTTATAAGCATTTACATTTTCCAATGCGCCAATTAATATGAATTGCAATATTATATAATCATATGTTGCAGCGAGCGTATCTCGGGTTTTGTATAAATCACTAGTATATAATAGAGATACAGATCGACATTTGTGCATTAAGAAGACTGTAAGTTATTGCTGCTATTAAGAACATACACACATATATACCACGACAAAATGGCACGTGATGTGAACGTTCTGTGCATGCAGACCCCACGAGGAAGGGCTTCACTAGTGTTCAGACAGACCTTGATTTAGGCAAAGTTTTATACAAAGGAATTCCAATTACGCTATTTATTATAGGAATCATTGCAAATGCCTTACTGATTATATACCTGCTGCGGTCAGGACGATTCAAATCTCCACTCTTCATGCTCATCACCTCATTGGCTGTAGCAGATCTGGGAACATGCTGTGGTGTAATTTCCTATATAGTGCTCCTTTACCCCACAATGGATGGTTACACGCCCATAGTGTTCTGCCCGGTCACAGTTTATTTGACAACAGTACAATACCTGACTAGCGTTTACCACTTGGTATTATTCGCATGTCTGCGATACAACCAGCTTGTACATCCTCTCTGGTCATGTGCATACATTACATGGCAAGCTGTGCGCAACGCATGTGTTGTCATATGGATCTTCTGCACAATTGTGCAATCATATTTTACTGTGATTACGAAGGCAGTTCATGCTACCGCCGGGAACATGACGGAAACTGCAATAAGTTGTATCTTAACCGGTAACGTTAAGATACAAGAATCTGTTGGCAGTGTATATATGCTTATTCTTCCATCTTTACTTATAGTAGTAATTCACATAGCCAAACAAATGCGATTGAAATACATGTTAAAGAAATCACAGACAGAATCAGATGACCGTCGACTGAGCTCAGACCCGCGTGCCTTGACCATAGTGGTAGCCCTGTTCTATATCACCTGGATACCCAATGTATCTCATCTATCTGCGCACATTTACTACAATGCCCGTATTTAGCCAGTCACAATTTTCTAGAATTTGGGTTACGCTTATTTTTACATATTTCAATTCAGTTTTAGACCCATTTGTTTACTGCTTTGCATCAAAAACAGTTCGTGTAGATATGCATCGTTATCTCTGCGGTGAACGTTGTTCTTCGGCCAAGTTGCGTAAGCTGTGATATTTAAAAGAGCCTATAGTGAATCCCTTTTCCTATCATGGCGGCATCCATTATGTACATATCATGTCCAATGCATAGTTAATGAACCGTTCCATTTTAGCTATGCCCTGCCCACCTCTAGGTAACCTCCACCCACAAGTCGCTTGTGTGGGCATCGATCAATCTCTGACCTCTTTGACTATCAATTTCCAGAAAACTATACGGGTAAGCTATTGGATATTTTGGAACTAAATTAGTTTCACAATATTCAACAGCATGTTTATTAAATAGTCGAGACATACAATCCGTGCAACAGAGTTAAAGACGGGCCAAATATAATCATTTATGACGTAATGATTATGACGCCATCCTACACATCGCTTAGCTGATTATGACGTCAGATTGATAGATGCCACTCTGGAAAGGTGAATTATTTAGACTGATGACGCAAACCAGCAAATTGATTAATAGTATTGATCAGCCCATACTGACAACATTTTACTCTAAGACAACTATCGCTTTCATGTACATGATTCTATGGATGTAAACGGCTCATATAGATGTTAAGCCAATCTTTCTTAGAATCGCAGTATCAACATCAATAAACAACCACACACAAATGCTTTGCATATCTTGAACGTAATTTTGCTTTAGCGTGTTACTGAAATTGCTATCAACAATCTCTTGTTAATACATTTGTATAATTCTTATTGATAAAAAACATTACTTTATCTGATCCTTAGCTTACCGGTGCGCTTATGCAATGTGCATGTTTAAATTAAATACTTATTGGCAAGGGAAGAACATGCATCCGGAACATGGACTTCAATAATTCTTACCATAAGCATGATTAACGGTATATTTCATAGTACAGAAAATGAGGGTGTCTGCTACGTAAATCCACTGCTTTCAATTACACACCGTTTGTTGTAGTACCGGACGAGAATGGCTGCTGTTTAAGAATATCTATTTTTGCTAATCTACGTCTGCCCAACATTGCTATTGTTTTCATGAGACCACTAGGTAATAGCGAACACTAACATTGGTTAGGAAGACGATTGAAATGGTAGTCAGATGTTAACTATTAGCATAGATATTGCCACTCAGTACTCATTCTCTTCTGCTGCTGCAAAAATAATGAACATTCACATGCACATAGCAGTTAACATAGATTACTTCATATTTCCACATTCATTTGATTTTGATTGATTTTGTATATAGATTTTATTTAGTATGGCAGCACCAAAACTAGCATTTGAAATATGTGTTTCTACACCTAAGGAATCACATGAATTCAATCGTGCCGTTACGCATGAACACGAATCTCTTTCCATATTTATATGTGAAGAACACTCCTTGGACTATTTTAAGATGTATTATGTGCATGTGCATTGCTTGCATTACATTAAAGTTTATTGCCTATTACTAGTCACGTGGTTACATAGAGTTACATACAGTTGTTCTAACTGATTAATTATCACCACATATTTAAGGGCAACATCAGCACCACATTTTGCATTAGCATTTTACTGTTGTCTATCACTGTCTGTATGCTGTGATAATATTCATATATTCACTTTCAATATTACCTAAATTAATAACCTTTGCCCTGTGCTATACTATCTGATGTGAATACTTCATAAGCAGCCATTCCTCAAAGAAATGATAGTCAAAGGTGTGCGTACTGATGGCCAGATGGTTACATAAAATATATAAGTCATATGAAGTCATATTTACAATGTGTCAACGTATGCGGATTCCATACAGCTACTTGAACCGGCATGTGAAAGAGGTGTATAAAACTGGGACCAAGAAAGAGTAAGTTGGCGCCAGCCTTTCCAAGCTTACATTCACACCGTACCCATTATCGCTTATAAACTTCATGCAATGGTTGACTATACTGTTAAACTGTCGCTAGCCACATCAACAGTGCTTTTTAGTAGGTGAAGGCTACATGCACGCATTGACATCAATCCATCCGAGGAAGGAGAGAGAGGGGAGTGATGTGTGTGGATTGGGGTGGGGGTTGAAGCTTGAGCCTTAAGAACAACTCAATAGTCGGTACCGAAGATGGCTAACGTTTTCAAAATAACCAGTGGCACCGTCTATTACGGACATTCTATGGAGCTTAAATAGCCAGCTAAGGGATACAAGAATAGATTTGTCAACAAGAGGTGTTGGCGTTGGTTAGTGTATGGAACCTCATGATTGTGGCTAGCCTCAGGTAAAGAGAAACTACGTGACAATGGATCACAAAATGTGCAGCTGGACCCAGAACCAATGTGATTAGTGAATATAGACTGTCCGGATTGGCAGTGTGAGCCCGCACATAGCGCTTGGAAGATGGCGAGAGAAGCTGTCTATTACGGGCCCTTCTGTGTTCAGGATATTGAGAGTGGTGAAGGCGGATTATGATCAATAACAAGGGGAAATGTTGGTCCAAATCGAGGACACTTGCCCAGAATCAGGTCCGCACTCACGTTTTAAGAATTTGTGGTCTTGACAGATCGCACGAATGTTCACTGTAAACAGTTTCTGACAGAAAATAAGATAAAGAACATGATTAAGAATGTCAAGAAAGTCTTGAAAGTTGCAAAAATGTGACATTTCGCAGCGGCTAGTGTTAGAAATTAATACAACTTGAATCATATTATGCTGAATTGTCTAGAGGTCTAACCCATAACATATTTCCGTCCTTGTGGTAACAGTCGGTGAAATAATGAGAGAACAGACAAACTAGCTTTGAGACCACAGTTGTTGACCATGATCTGGTATTACCTGCTCGATAGTGGGCAACGTTATTAGACGACTGGGGGGCGGGTAGAAAATTGGTAGAATTAGTGATTTCTGAACGAATATGTAAATGTGTGCGACAATTATTAGAGGACAATGTAAAACCAAATGCTTTCTGTTCATGGGACGACAACGAGAAATAACGTCATGGACACGTATGGTGATGAACATTTCTGCAATTATTTATCGGATTGGAGTGCAATTACTCGGCAGCAGTTCTCTGCCATGGGTACAAATGGTCAGCCTATGTTAGTGAAGATGGGTTTGAGAGTACCTCACCGATTTGTCGGAAAGTTGAGGGCAACATGGAAAATCTTGCGACATGATTCAGGGCTCCAGCCCCTAGCCAGCCTAGATACACACGTCTTATGATGACGTCAAGAGGGTCATGTAATCGAATGTGGACGAAAATTTTGGTGGGAGCCGACACTCCATATCCAGGCCGATCCCAGAAGCACAGATGGGGCCACATGCACCGAGATGCACCACGAAATCAGTAGGCATCCTGTCTGCAAGGTTGGTCTGAATTAGATCATCAGACGCCGGCCATTGATGCCATGCAGGAGATTTCTGCTAGTGTCCTTGGACAGCCTGTTTAATGTGTGGCATTACCAGTGCTCAATATTCCGTAGCTAGCAGAACGAACAGGCAGCAATTGTTCCCTTGTGGTCATTATATAACCTACCATTAGGGCCTGGAAAAAAGCAAGGAGTACACGAAAGGGGGAGTGCGAAGAGTCGGGCGAAAAAGAGCTGAGAGCCAATTGAAATAGTGAAAGTTTGAGCTAGAATCCACATTCTCGACAGCAATTTTGTGCGGTGTGTGAAATCACTGGGCTGTGTGTAACACCACTGGGTGGTGTGGGAATCTATAGGGTCGGGTGTGAAACCATATTCAGCTCAGCGGCAATGTATGTGGTGTGTGAAATCACAGGGTGGTGTCTGCAGCCATCCATTTGACGAATGGGGAATTGTCTTGTGTGTGGGATACAGTAAGAAGAAATACTGGTGAGCCGTGAGGGCTCGAACAGTCTGCACTCACAATAAAAAACAGTTCACAGAAGACAAAACTTAGACAAAAAATTCCAGCGGCTCCGAAATGGCAAATCATCTGCTTTCACCAGAAAATTCGGCTCTTGTCAAATTTTTTGAGACTTAAATGACTTAGGAATTTCCAGTGGATCGAAGAAGTCAAACCGTATGCTCTTGTGAGCGGTATTAAGAAGACAACCACCGATACGATTTCTCGTATCCAAAGTCATGGACCATTCGTCGAAGTAGACCAAAAGAACGGTATCGTATTAGACGTGTCATACGTCGAAGTAGACCCAAATGCAGATACCACCCTAGAAAAGTCACCAAGAAGGTTGGCCATAGAAGACGACGGAGTTGTTCTATACAGGTCGTCACGTAATCGGTGGCCCCCATTAGACAAGGCGGGCCAAGAACGTCGTCAGTATGGCAAGATGGATGGTCAAGGGCACACCACCAAGCTGTGTAGCCACCAGATGCAGCCTAAAATTATAAAATTATTAGTATTGTATATGTTAATCACGCGGTGTTTACCACAAAGAAAATGTATTCCTCACCACCCATCCACCCCTTTGTTAATTATTGTATATTAAGCAAATAAAACGGCCTTTGTCCCCGCCGTTTTAAACAAATTTCACTGTTGCTGGCGTGCATAAATTCAGGCCACGAGAATTTCTAAAAAATAGCCAAGAGACTATTTGCCTTCAGGATTATAAATCTTGGCATACAATACTTTTAAGCAGAAACCGGTCTAACGTTGGTCATCGTTTGTAAGAAATAACAGCAAATACCAACCCCCACCTATCCAACGGTATTCTTAGTGGCACGAGAATGGAAGCTGATTTCCGTTTTATAAGCTAGCCTCACTTGACAAAATAATAATAATAATAATAATAATAATAATAATAATAATCGTTATTTATTAAGGGTAAATCGTCAAGTACACAGGCCTGATCTAACAGAGGCCCTCATTAACATATATGCAAATTTATACATCTATGTACAGACAAAGAAATTCTGACAGACTATTAGTTTAAATTCCGATGTATGAGAGTAATTATTTTTATTATTATTATTATTATTATTATTATTATTATTATTTGAAACTCGCACAAACACTCTAAATCATAGACAGTTTCTCCCAACCACGCGGACAAGCTTACACTCTACATCATAAAACAACACACTGGCACGTACACATGCGCACACGTTTACATACCCTACAATAATTAAAGAATTGAGTTTCCAAGAGTATTTTAGCTCACAAGATAGCCACACAGGTAAGCTTCTGAATATATTAACAATAATTCGTACAAAAGGTGTTGATACTTTTCAACAGCAACAGTATCCAGTCAAATTAGTATCGATGTATTCAGCATTGCATGGTAAATTTCGTAGCAGTTCATTTTGTCGTCAAATGGTTAGGTGACGCACATATCACGCACGCGCACGTGCATACACTCATGCGTGCACACATGCACGCACGCTCGCACTCACACGCACTACCCGGTCTTCTCTTCTCGATTCGATACGAAACAGAAGCGAAGTGACAACGAGGAGCGAGACCAGGTCTCGTCATTATCATGAAATAATGAGAAAGAAGGCTGCCATTTCCCGCCATGTCCACAACCCTCATCCACATATCCACCTACATCCAATCCAATCTAGTTTCTAACAACGTAGACTTGACAGATAAGATATGACAGAATGACTGACCACAACGAGATACATAAAAACGAATAAATGCTAACTCTAGAAATTCCAAATCCCGGCAAACGGCATTACCCTGCCACAGCGCAAAGATTTTGAAATCAATTTGACTGGATAGTGTTGCTGATGTCCCTTGCTGACAAACCATAGGCAGGTGAAGTTGGTATTCTGTAGAATCGAAGTAGAGAGGAGCTAAATGTTCGATTATAGAGGTTACCTCCTTTGTCCCCGAAGTCCTAGACTCAATTTCATCGTTACTATATCCGACCATAGTGGAGTAATTTCTCTGCTGTACTGCACCAAAGCTGTTGCTATCACTGGCATCGACAGTTTTGGTCAAGTTACCCAGAAGGAAATAATCAACGATATTTTCTAAAAGACTTGCCAGAACATAGACATAGGCACATGGGGTTAAGCTCATATCTATCATACGCAATAGAGGATAACGAAATAGAAAGAGATACCGTGTACCTATCTTAGGGGGTAACATAAATCAAATACGCATGAGTACCTCAGTTTCTGACACAATACCTTATATTCCTGGTGACGCCATGGGCAACCCGCGTGCTAACCTTTAACTAGCCTTTAACGTCCCTGATAACGCCCACCTATTAGTCTTGATTATGCGGTAAGTTCTCTTACGGTTGTAAGTATACACCAATACACGAATCATACTCAGAACAACTCTCGGTCTACTCTACCTGAAAGAATGAGTCAGGTGCTATAACAGTCATGTCCAGCAGATAGCAGTAACATTATCATAGGTCACGCCCACAAGGAAGGGTCTGACTCGTGGAGCTAATTCAACCATAAATGTCGCTCAATTATGCACACCTCCAGCCAGGCTTTGAGTGTGGGGGGGGGGGGGGGGGTCGGGATATAATCCCCTGACGCCGACACCGCCGCACGCCCCAATGTGAATTGATTGGTCGCGTAAACTCCAGGAACTCACGTGTACTCACGTGCACTCATATGCAACAAATCATGGATCGATGTCGTCTCCTGTCATTGATGACAGACTAAGCGATGTTGTACGAATTATATGTCTTTACTATTTAATAAACCGGCTGTTGAATATTTCGAGTATAATTTGACTGGGCTCTGTTGCTGCCATAGGCAACAATAGTACACAGTGAAATTAGTTTCAAAATATGCCACCGCTCACCTGTATAGGTTTCTAGAAATTGATAGCCATCGTGTTCAGGGATCGATCCCAACACATGCGAAGTGTGGCTGGATCTTAGTTAAAGATGGGAGAGGCATAGCTAAAACTGGATTCCTGCGGTGTATGTTATTAACCATTTAATGTCTAAACTTTGTCAAGTATACCCTCATATCTGTTTATTGAAAGTATATCTGCAAGCCAAGAAAATAATAATTTTGGAAATCTGCCTCTTGAATGACTAACTCTGTTATTGAGCCAGTCTTTTCAGGGTTAAGTCATCAAAATTAGGTTTATTTTATTCTTTTGATATCCAAATGAATATTCGTGAAAACCACGTCAGATTGCAGTTTTGGCCGGATTCGTCATGATAGTGTTAAGTACATTTTTGTAAGTTAATATATTGTTTCAACTCATACAGCATGTGAGACAGCGAAATATCAGGATACAATCTATGGAACAATATTAAGTTATTAGAAAAACAATGCTCTTCATATCACGCACCAAAGCCAACACAACATGAAGTAATACAGTTATGCATCGGATCACATATCAGTACCAGGTCTTTAAAGGAGACGTATGTGTGCCTTGGAGCAGATTATTATGCAATGCCAGCGATGTTTCACAATCTCGCTTTTCGTTGCACCACAATTATTTTAAACCTTTATTAACAGTTGTAGTAAAACCTGCAGCAGACTATCACAATTCATCTGAAGGTTGACACCTGTAGCATTAACTAGCACTCCTTGCTTACAGCATGACATGACGCCCCTTTCTTCTTCACGTCAGATTGTATTAGAACTGCTATGTGTGTTGATATTGAAATGCATATGTTTTCTGTGTAGATGATGATATCGCTAGTCCCTCCAATTTATAGCTTTGCCCCTTCCATTTCTAGCTATGTCCCTCCCATTTCTAGCTATGTCCCTCCCATTTCTAGCTACGCCCGTCCCATTTCTAGCCATGCGCCTCCAATTTCTAGCCATGCCCCTCCAAATTCTAGCTATGCCCCTCCCATGTCTAGCTAAGCTCCACCTTGCATGTTTTATGGAATTAATAGTTATACTTTCAACCCTGAATTACCAGAATCCCAATTTCAATTTCAACGGGAAAGCCTTTGAATATTTTGAAACTATTCGGCCCGGGGGCTATGGCAGCAACATCACCCAGTCAGATTAGATTAACAATATTGAACAATATGATGGTTTAATTGTAATTCTCTCAAATACTCACAAATGCGTAGAGTTCGTAGATCGATTGATTCTAACACGGGCAAAGCGTTGCTAGAGCTTAGCTCGAGATGGACGGGGAATAGATAAAACTGGGAAGCATAGCCTCCTTCTGGAGAATGTGGAATTATGAGTCATAGATACCTCTGGCCAGAAAACTTTGCTCGCATTATGTAACCTGTGTATCAGTGATGTTGGACAACTGTAGCACCGTGTCAGATACTATGAATGCCTGTCATCCCAAACACTTTATACCTATCTCCAAATATGTATGTCCAGACACCATACTCTCCAATGATGTGCTATACACAATGTGGAATAGTGACCCGTTGTCAATGGACCCTTCCACAGTATCCATTCATCATATGACGTCATAATCAACTACATGACGTGTAGAATTGCATCATACTGAATGACGTCATTATGAGGTCGTGAATGATGTAGATAAGTACGTCACAAAACACATATTTGAAGACGGATTGTATGTCTTTACCTTTTAATAAATATTCTGCTATAGGCAGCAATCAGCGCCCAGTCAAATTAGTTGCAAAATATTCAACAGCTTACCTGTAGTTTTCAGGAAATTGAAAGTTAAGACATTTCGGGGATCGATTAATCCCAACGCGGCGAAGTGTGGGTGGAGCTTAGCTAGAGATGGGTGTGGCATGGCTAAAACTGGAAAGAGCCATTAAATTGTCTACGTGTGAGCATGTTCTGCGAATGTCAGCACAAAGAGCCTTTGTCTTCGGGTTGCGGCTCGGTGCCAGCGCCTATAAGTCCCGTATTGAACGCCATAGTAAATCCCTTCTAAATGTGCTACGTACGGCTATGAAATATCTCTACAAATGCTTTGTAAATATGGGGCCAATGGATTTACAACACGACATGAACCATCGGGACAAGCAGTGGTAATATTTCACAGTGATATATTTAACCCTTTAACCCTCACATCAGCCAAAAGTGCCTTCTGCAGCAGACTTTGAAATGTTCATTCGCAGACCAAGATAACATTATTTTTGAAAATGTATCGCTGGAATGACTGGCTCGATAACCGAGCCAGTCATTCCAGTGATACATTTTCAAAAATAATCTCCTCTTGGTCTGCAAATGGACATTTTTATATGAGAAATTTGAAATTTTCTTGGAACAAATTCAGGGGTTAAAGGTTAAACAGGATCAAATGTCAAACTAACTGACTTTTATACCTAGAGTAGGTTTGAACATGGCACCTATGTTAGAGTGTCATTACGCGCATTATGCAATAACACTGTTAATGCCGCATATTTAGCGTTTCTATATATGTGTAATATTAATTGGTAAACCTTGGCTCTAGAGACGGCCGGACATACATGGTTAATGGATAGGTGGACGTATAGTCATCCATTATACAATGCCATTCCTACAAGCATAATGGACCTTTCCAGTTTTAGCTGTGCCCCGCCCACCTCTAGTTAAGCTCCACCCACACTTCGCCGTGTTGGGATTGACCGATCCCCGAATGCCATGACTCACTTTTGTGAAAACTATACAGCTAAGTGGTTGAATATTTTGTAACTAATTTGAGTTTGTGCTGTTGCAGCCTATGGCAGTAACAACGCCAAGTCAAATAAGTTTCAAAATATTCGACAGGATATTTATTAAATTGTAAAGACATACAATTCGTACACTACCTCATAGTCCGTCTTCAACTATGCGTTCGTCACATAGTTATCTACGTCGTTCAAGACGTCACAATGACGCCATTGATTGTGATGCCATTATATACGCCACGTCGTGATCATGACGTCATACGATGGATGGATAAACTTGAAAAGGTTCATTATATTTCATGGCTTGTTATTACATTTATCTATCCGCCTGTTTAGACTGGAATCGAGCATTGTCAGTGTCATAATATTCAGATTATATTCAGTTGCGTAATATTCATGTTATATTCAGCAGTGGAAGGTGTAGGCTTAATGTAACGCGTTGGCTTAGACATTTTAGATTTCATATTGCTATACATGTTTTACTTCTAGGAATTAACAAGTATATGTTCACCTGGATTTCCTTGTAAGGATCAACACGATATTGATAGCTTCCATACCTCGAAGAATGTATTGATTGCATTCAAAATACACTATCGTGAAGATATGTTCATAATATGCTAAAATAATCTGTGTTTGTGATATATTCATCGGGCATTCTAGAAGGGGCTAATCAATCGGTTTTCTGTAACATCGCTAATATCAGGACGGATAGTTTTTTTCAGGAATTCAGCATATGATATGACGGGTGAGTGATCACGTTGTGGTGTATGAAACCGTCTTTGCCCGACATTAGATATGTATGTATGCCATTCTAATTGAAGTATGTAGACGATACCACGGATTAATGTAGGACGGCACCCTCACTACCGTGCCAACTCCTCCATCGGCCCCTGAGAATGACGACGACGCATCCAGCCCAAGCACCCCGTGCGCCGAGGGGTGGGGGTGGGGGTGTAAGGGGTTGGGTGGGGATGGGGGCAGGGAGTAGGTGGGCTTGGTTGGGTTAGCTACAATCAAATTTTGTCGACAGCGCAGTGAGTCGGCGGAACGACTTCGGTCTCCTGTGGCCTGGAGCGCATTCATGTTTAGAGTATGTATATCTATGGTGACATCCGAGGTGATGCTGCAGATACCCGCCCCCCCCTAAGCGTGGGCCGCGGGTCGTCAAGAGTGGTGTGGGGTATATGTAAGCGATAGCTTCACTCGGGGTCCGATGAGTAGGCAAAGAGTTTCATCTTATAGAGAAATGAGGAACGTGGGCACAATTCTAACAGTATATCACTAACGGAAGAAGATGAGTGCTACGATTTATTTACCTGCATGATAATTACGGAATCCTGAAACAAAGCATTCGATGGTAATAAACAATATTACGCAATATTGTACACACAGTGTAGCACATTATGGAAATTGCTATATGTTCCTACGAATGGTTACCTTGGCGTATATATAACATACTGCAAGCTTCACTCTAAGATTTATATACCGAATTAATTTCTATTAAGGATTTAAAAAATGGTTAACCCAATGGGTTGTTATACAACTGAAACTTCCAACTGTAACAATATTCTGCGCGACAATAGAGCATTTGAATGTATCTTGCGGAAGATTTGGAGATGTGAATTTCTAGGGTTTAAACATTTCCATGTGTTTCTACGGAAGAATGTGTGTACAATACGACAGTCATGGATATTATCATAATACCCAATCACAGTATTTCATAGTCCAAGTGTAGTCCGGATATCACAGAATACGTTATCCAATTTACTGGAGTTACTTGAATTACCAGACATTTGAATTCATGAATTTGTTTAGAATATTTGAGTAAAGGAGGGTACAAAGCCTCTCAACGACCAAAATACTTGAGTGCACATGGTACATATTGATGGATCAAAACATGTTCCACACAAAGCCCCTATGACTTCCAAGTGATACTGACAGTCAAGACATGAGTTATCTAATTTAATTAAATCACAAGTAAGCAAGATTGAGAGGGAGGGCGGGGGTTGAGAATGAATTCTGACGAGCTACACAATTATCACCATAAATTAATACAATAATCTATTTACATAGCAATGGCGTCCTATATGCGAATTAGCTGATCGGAAACCCTGTTTGGACTGGATTGAATGTACATTGAAAACCTCTGTCACAATGGCAAGCTAACATTGATCCTTCCGCTCACCTAGAATGAGGCAGGTAATTTAGAGGTCTCCGTAACTTAATTGTTACTCAGTATACATAGAAATATAATTGTTGGACGCAGTCTATGTCCAGTTCGAGTATCGATTTCTACAGACCGTCAGAGTGCATATTTAATATGTAGACCAGTCCATCTACTTGTTGAATAAGACAACTAATGGTCGGAGAAATCCAACGGGTCAAACATGTTGTGAAGACTTAAGAAGGGACGCAACATAGACTATGTAACCATCCTAGATCATCACTGATAGAAATCTCGACGCTAGTGGCAACATCAAAAGAGGAACATGGGTTCAGCGGACGATGATGAGTGCTGAGTAATTCAGTACATACATGTAAACAGTTGTGGGAAGGTTACAAGCACCATCACCGAAGATGCTCTGTAAAATACCCTAAAAAGATTGTAAAGCGGTATTAACACCGTCGTCTGGAATATCCTTCACAGACGGTTGTTTTGGAGTATATACAATGTGTCACAGTTGTTTCAGTATCTCTGGGCTGTACTCATAACAAATCCACCAGGTGCCACTTTGGCACCCTTGTGCTAACTGAGAAAAATGGGGTTTTATTGCTTCACGTTATAATGTGCCACGCCCACTTTATTCGTCTATGAAGCTGCATGCTGGCGGTATATACCCGCAAAATAACCCTTATGGGAATCCCTGAAATCTACCATCACATACGGTTACCTCTCAATTATTCGCTTTATATCACCATTGTATCGCATTCCAGCGACCAACCCACTCTGCCCCTCACCCAAACCCCAACATCACCATCCAACACACATCAACGATAGCAGCTACCTCACCATGTCTAAGCCAGCATTTCCAGCCCAAACTATTTCATCACCTCGCTGTAACTCATATTTCCTAACCTCGCATCAGACCACAACAGCTCATCTCTTCCTACCTCATCTTCTTATCCCCTCTCATCTAATCCCATATCGCTTCATCCCATCCCACACCATACAGGCCCACCTTATCCTATCCCACTCTATCCCGTCGCCTCAGCCTACCTCATCTCATGCTATCCATTCACACATCATCTACTGCCCTGTAGGTGGGGCTTAGAATACACCTTCCGTACCCTCTGCGTGTCGTAAGAGGCGACTAAAGGAGGTAAGGGTGAGGTAACCCTGACAGAAACCTCGAGTGCTGAAGACGGAGGTTCCAGGCCACACGGCGCACTCTAATAAACCATGGATCCACGCACTATATATGATCATATCGATAGTCACTTACAGGACTGGCGGTATGATCAGCGAACGAAAAGAAGAAGAAGAACTGATTTTATATCATCAAGCCTCAGGACACTCCGTCTCAACCACATCATCCAACTGCACCTCCCCTCAACCTTATATACAAGCCCAGTTCATACGATTCTATATCGGCCCATGCCATCCCATCTCATCACATCCCATCTCATTTCATCTGACCTCATCTCATCCCAACTATTTCATCTCACATCATTTGACCACGCGTCATGCTACACCACATCACTGCATCCCATCTAATGTCCACCCATCCCTTCTCATCCAATTTCGTTTCATCTCATCCCAACTCATCAGATCCTCTCTTACCTCATCAACCAAACTAGTCTCATCTCATTCGCATCCTCTCTAATATATTTCTTCCCATCTCACGTCAGCACCCCTCATCATATCACCACCCACACCTCCTCACCTCTCCACCGTCTCTCCTATATCCACCCAATTTCACATCACTGGTATGAGAGGGGTGCTATGTATTCATTTTAATCACAACCAACACAACCTACCAGCACATTACCATATCATACCTCTCAGTTACTCTTCATTATCCACTTCACACAACAACATCTCTCTCCAACCCCAAACACCATAAAACCCACTCAGTACAATATATGCCACCACACCAAAGGCACTCCAACTCAACCCCACATTTCACACCACATCACTGTAAATCGCCTTTCACCAGCTCACATCGGACTACATCACCACAGGCCTCCGTACCTCGCCTCAGTAATTATCTGAACCAATCTCATTTCATCTCATCCAATTTCGTTTCTTCCCATCTTACCTCAATGAATCTCACCTCATCTCATCTCACTCTACTCTGTCACCACATCCTACAATGTACCTCATCTCGTTTCATCCCACCACAGCATCTCAGCTCTTCATACCTCACCTCCCTATCCTAACTCATCCCATCTCGGAGCATTTCATCCCACGTCATTCAATCTCACCATGTCCTATCCCACTCTATGCTATCACCTCATCTCATGTTATCCTATCACACCTTAAACACATTATAACCCATCTAATCGTTGGCGGTTTCAATACATCCCATCTCATCCACATCGTCCCACACCAACTAACATCAACTTTATATACTAGCTCCTTTCGTACCAACCATATCGTCTCCATTCCATCTCATCACATCCCTTCTGTTTGAATATGACCACATCTCATGCAATCCCATTTCATCTCAATTCTTCCAACAATATATCATCCGGCACTATCTCATTCCACAACACACCACATTATTCCATCCAATTTCCTTCACATCTCATCTCATCCCCGTCCATATCTCACACCCACCCATGCCATTTTATCCTACCTCATCTCAACCCAGCTCCTCGCATTGCATCACCATTCTGTCTCATACATCTCTTCCCATCTCACATCAAGGCCCCTCCTCAAATCACTCACCCATCTTCCCCTATTCTCACCACTGTCTCTCCCTATCACCTCCTAACTAAACGCCCACTCACTTGTTTGTGGGTGATACATACCCTAAACATTCTGCCACAGCCTACCATCCCATTACCCATATGTTACTGCCCATTCCTCTCCATTGGCCACTTCACATCCACGCATCAATCCCCAACAGCAACCCTCCACACCCACCTCCACCAACAATATAACATGGGATGGGGGTAGAGCGGAATGTGGGTGGACTTAAATTAAACGCGCTTATTTTGCTAAATACATTCAATTTGCAATCATAGAAATGTCAATGTATGTCAATATAAGCATAGCATGTAAAACACGCACTTATCATTATACATAGTCATTGAGGTACAGGAGTTTGCAGGGACGGAGGGGATTGCATCATGTTTGAGCGGGGTGCAAAACTGTGTATATACTCCTAAACAATCTTCGGGCAAAAACGCCCACATTTCTTCGAGATTTGGCCTTTACATCAAGGTCATCCAGATGACGTTTGGTTAATCCAAATGACCGTTATCTATGTGCTACCACGAGTAATTGTCAAATACTAGTGGGGATAAGTGTAATCAATAAATATAATTACATTCAATTTGAAATTGTTTGTTTTATGGTCAAAATTGGTCGCTTTTACTCTGGGTGTACAAATACAGAAACGAAAATTATTCAAACATTAAGATTACTCTATTATAGATGCTGCTGACATGTAAGTCGGCACAGTACGGATGCACGCCCATTTTGTGCAAAGAGAGTATTCGTGGCAACCTTCTCTTAGTCACCGGGAAGAGGGGTGGGGGCAGGGAGTATGCACGGATACCAACTTCGGAGCTGAGAATCCGGCTTCCGCTCATGGAGCGATACGGGGAGGACTGGTCGACTCCGATTTTTTTTACAATAACAGAACTGTTATTATAAAGCTATCAGAAACGCATCAAATCGAACTGGAGGCTACCTAATTAATCTGAATCTTAAAAACTCATCAAACTGTTGATAATTGAGATCTTCTTTGAAGCGAATGGGTGTAGGTTGATTGAGTCATAATGACGTAATGCAAAATGGCTGAACAATCAAACTCCACATTTCCAAAGGGTTGACAGAGGAATAGCAATGTAATCTCAATCTGGCTTTTTCCATTAACAGACGAATGTACATACAGTCACCATCACTCGAACATCCGATGGTACTAAGATTCAGTTATGGTTGATACGCTCGATTACTCTTAGACAATTTTTGGCATAGAATGTATTTGTAGTACTTAACATACAGTTGTAGACCGCGGCGGCTTATCTGTAAATCACCTGTGATTGCAATAAGTTATCTTCTATTATTTGAAGTGTATATGTATTTAATAAATTGCTATAATAAATCAGTGCAAGTGGTTCGAATAGTTGTTTCAGTAGTAGATTTCTAGAATCAGTTGTAAATAGGCAATCTATTTCCCGAATCTTCAATCTTCTAATATTGACTCCGTGCGTATCGAGTCGAAGACATACTTTTGTAACCCAATGGTCGTAGGCTCCAGAACACACATGCAGAATTTTGATCCATAAATCTTTTGGGTGAAAAACCTAGATTTTATGAAAAATGTACCGGAAATTGTCAAAATGCTTCTTCTCCTTACCATTCTGTGCGATTTCGACCAAATGTGGGTGAAAGAACCCAATGCTCGCATGCTCCAGAGCTTCCTTTCAACATTTTGATTCATCAATTTTTTTGGTGAAAATCTTAGATTTATGAGAAATACCGGAAATGGTCAAAATGCTTCTTCTCCTTACCATTCTGAGTGATTTCAACCAAATGTTGCTGAAATGACTATATGGCCATAGGCTCTAGAACAACAATTCAGAATTTTGATTCATAAATTTTTTGCGTGAAAATCAGATTTTTATGAAAGATGTACCGGAAATTGTCAAATTGCTACCCCTTTTTAGCTGTTTGATATATTTCAACCAAATTTCACTAATGGATTCTAGGGTGGTAGGCTCTAGAAACTCTATTCAGAATTTTGATTGATCAACTTTTTGGGTGAAAATCTTAGATTTTTATGAAAAATTTACCAGAAATTGTAAAAACGCTGCTTCTCCTCAGTTGCTCGACATATTTCAAACAAATTTAGATAGAGTGGCCCTATCAAGGTAGACTAGAATTTCTATTGAGAATTTTGATTCGTAAATTTTTTGTGTGGCCATCTTGGATTTTTCGAAAATTATCTATCATACCTATTTAAATGCAAATGGTTCAAATGCTAATGGTCCAGGTGAGCGCCTCAGGCTCTTGTGCCTCTTGTTGTGTATGTATGTGTTAGCTAACAAAAAAGCAAGCCCGCTGATTAATCTGAGAGAGATTTGACAACGCTGTTGCTGCCATAGTCAGAAATGACTGTCAATAAAGTTGCTCGAAATATCTTCAGCAAGTCTTGCAACATTGACTGCCCAGCGGCTTAGTTTGAGAACAATTTGAGTGAAAATTGCTTCATCAACGGTGTTCAGCCAAATTATTATCAACACTTTGCCTAGTGACAATTGTGTTATCAGCTGATTATTTGACAACAATTTGACTGAAAGCTTTTGCTGCCGGCAACAACTTTCAGTAAGATTGTTATAAATAAATTTGTTTTATTTGCACCCGGGGCAATATACAACACGTATTGGACTATATTATGCTTGCTACGCTCTCACCGTGGAAGCCAGAGGAAGAATGACTAGCATTAGGATTACGAGAATGGTTTTATACCAACAATAGCTCACCGGCGAAGACAATAGAGTCTGAAATAATGGCGGCCGCAAATATCTATCTAAAATGGCGGCTCAGGCCAGGTTAGTTAATGTGTCCATAAAGTAACAAATAATCCTAAATTTAGCGAGGATATGTATCTTTTATGAATAGATGAAAACCTTAAGACTATTTTTAATGCATTGATAGCTCTTGCTCTACAGCAAAGTTAATAAATAATTTAACATTTTTCTAAAACCAATACAGAAACATATAAGTTAGTACAATTTTGAACACGCTATAAGAAATATTAAGATGAATATTTTGAACATAATTTGATTGAAAGACATTGCTGCCATTATAGCAACACATTCTTCCAATCCACGTATTTCAAAATAGTCAACTGTACGTTTTATTTTGATTTGGAAATATGTTAAGTTTGTTCTGAGTTGTATCTGATCTGTAATACAGAATCAGTTATTGAGAATACCAATATGGATACTATGAATATATGCTATTACCTGAGTAGTCACATCTTTGAAAGAGTATTTCGCTCGTTATTCTATTTCAGAGGTATTTGGTCGAGTGCGAAAGACGAGGGTCAATATAGAAACAGATATAGAATTTCGGGTGAAATACGAATGCAAATATGTGACTAAGCATGTCATAACATATTTATTTCATAAGTTGCCTTTTTAATGTTTAGCGGCATAATGTCAGTGACCAAAACATGGATAATTTCTTGCAACTCACGCGGCCAGTGGATTTGTTGACTTGTTTTGAACCACGAATTTGGTTTGAAGCAGACCCACGAAAACGCGATTTATAAGAATTCACCTTTCCATTTGTAGCTATGCCCCGGCCATCTCTAGCTCAGCTCCACCCACACCTCGCTCGTGTTGGGATCGATCGATCTCTGAATCCCCGACTATCAATGAACAAGCAATTATACAGGTAAGCTATTGAATATTCTGAAACTAATTTGACTGGACGCTGCTTGCGGTCTATGGCAGCAACTCCGTCCAGTTAAATTGGTTTCAAAATATTAAACATCATGTTTACTAAATAGGAGACATACAATTCGTACAACGTGTCGGACTATTAAGAGTTAAATATGGGCCAAATAAAATAATTTATGACGTAATGAATATGGCGTCATCCTACACGACGCCTAACTGACTATGACGTGATATGACGTCAGATGATAGATGAATGCTCTGCAAAGGTGAATTGACGACGCTTGATGATCGTAATTTCGTGGCAATGGTGTTAACCCTCAAACAGTCTAAGTTGCGGTAACTTTGGCACTTAGCTTGATCGTATTTCGATTTATACTTTACAATCAGTCTAAGTAAATCGCGGACGCGATCGTCAGCTAAAGTATTTACGAAATTTCGTCATTCAAATAAGTTGGCAAATGCTGCGATATATAGAAGATCTTAAACCTTTCAGTATACAAGTATTGATAAAAGCTTGGTATTATTTACATACTCCAAAGATACTCATTATGAATTTGCACAGAGATATTATTTTCGCCTGGGGTTGTTCATCCATTAACTTACTTATTCTAAGTGTATTTTTTGTAAAGACGAATATATTTGTCTATAATCTATTTCCGTTCTCCATCGAGTATTGGGCATTCAACCAAATGGTGGACTCCATTTAAAGCATATACAGCACACAGGTTCATGTTGAGTGCCACTTGGCCATACGTTCACACCTCTACTGGTAATTTGCGGTTGCGAGTTCTGAATGTACATAATAGTTTTGCAAAGTTCTAATTTTCAAATTTAAACTCATCTATACAGATTCTGTACTTATGCAAATATGTAAAAACTTTACTACTCCAATTCTGTATATACCGATCTGTCAATTGTTGTCTTATGCCGAGCCTCACCACCTTAATACGGCCTGCTGTGTATGGCCAGTGCTACTCATTGTTAGACTGTAATTGAAATAATAAAATGCAAAATATGTATACAACCTCGGATGCCTTTTACACTAATTATTTTTGCTCAATATATGACAATTCTCACATTTATCTTAATACTAAGACGTAGTTGCCCAAGTTTCTCATAGACCATTGCCGACTTTGTTGACGTCTTTGATCTTAGAATAATGTTACAGAATAGTTTACGCAACCTTATCGGCAAGACCTATGTTTGCACATCCCCGCACATCGAATCCATAAAGTATAATATAAATAATTAAAGATTCGCATAGTTCTAGTCGGATACCAATAGGGAGATGAAGCGCTCTGCCACTTTTAATCAATGCAAACATGGCTCTACTGGCCTTGTCGTGCAGTTATTTTAAAGCCATTGTAAATTGGCCATCATAATTACATGTTATACCTATGTAGACATAATCTTGTGAAATTTCCAGCTATTCAGTTCCTATGGTAAATGTAAATAAATTTCGCATCTTCCCCATTGGAACTAATACGCATTTTGTCTTAGTGACGTTAATATAAAAATAGGAATACTATCTTCGTTTTATTTAGTTAAACGTTGTATTAACCAGAACAAAAATTTGGAAAACACTAGCAAATAAGAGGAATGTCAACACATATTTCGCTATTTAACAGATTAATTTCGAAGCGTCGAAGAGCAACCATTTAAAACTACACTATCAATATTTCATCGGGACGGCGGAATATGGCCCCGTATTTGGTCTGATAATTGGCCCTTCAAAAATGTCCGTAATAGGGGGGGGGGGGATACCTCGATAGTATGTAATACATTATAGTATGTATCTAAATAAGTGTTACTATGTGCGGTTTGTATATTGGAATATGTATTTGAAATAGAATTTAAGTTGACAAGCTTTAGTAAATCACAATCATACTGTTATATATGAAATGTACTTGGGGAGAGGGGCACGTGTCGGATAAGGTGTCCATCCGCCTATCAAAAGTTGGTGCTAATTTCTCACGTGATTTGGCATTCTAAAACATTTTAGGCAAGGGCAACCTTCTTTTAAAATCCCCATGACTCGTTTTATAGAAGATAAATGGATAGTACAAATAGTAGAGCCGGTGCCGTTCTCATGATGAGAGGATATCGAGTCGACGAGAGATATAGAGAGAGAGGGGGAGAGCGGGCATGGGTGTTGAGAGCGGGTGAGAATTAGACAGTGGGAGGGAGAGAGAGAGAGAGAGAGAGAGAGAGAGAGAGAGAGAGAGAGAGAGAGAGAGAGAGAGAGAGAGAGAGAGAGAGAGGAAACAACATTTAAACACAGGTGGGGGAGATAGATGGAGCAGAATACCACTACCAGGCGTCACAAACATCGACACTGTTGAAGAACGCGTTCCGTATATCATAAAAAGGATCCCTGAATGAACAAAGAATAGACAAATCTACCACAATCACCCCACCCCTCCCCACCCCCCGCTCCCAGCCCCTTGATCGAGCAAGCGGATAACTTGATTAGACTTAAAGCCTTGTAAACAAGGAAGCAGGGAGCATGCTCCACATACTAGAATCTCACACTTTGTAAGCTAAGAACATGGAGTTATGGAACGTTAGAATATAAGAATTGAACGCGTAGTGTTCTAGGGTTTACCTAATGAGTCGTGAATAATTAACTTTTTCACGTATATATGACGAGGTCGTCCCGAGTAGCTCCATTTGCTACTAGAGACAGGCATGCTGATAGACGGTAGTGGTTAAAAATTATATAGAGATCGAGTTTAGGATTGTCCCGACCATACTCCAGTTCTAATCGATTTGAAAATTAGTTTCATTCATGTGCGCAGTTTAATATTTTGCAATTAATTTGACTGTGCGATGTTACTGCTCCTCAACATAATATTGCTTCTAAGGCAAAATGTGCTATGCATGGATGGTTGGGTTGACACCTAGCTATTCAAGAAACTCAATGCACCTTTCCAGTTTTATCTATGTTCCGCCCATCCATAGTTAAGCTCCACATACGTTTCGGCCGTATTGGGATCAATCCACCCTTGCACTCTCTAAATTTCATTTGCCAGAAAAGTATACAGGTTAGATAATTGAATATTTTGAAACGAAGTTGACTGGGTGGCAGCAACAGCGCCCATTCAAATTAGTTTTAAAATATTCCGCATAATTTTATTAAATAGCAAGGACAGACAACTCGTACAACGTGTCAGACTACTGAGCGCTTACGACAGACTACATCGAGTCATTCATACTGTAATTGATTTACCGTCATCATCCACGTCACATGGTTGACTAAAAAGTCATATGATGGATGAATACGCTGGACAGCTCCATAGACAGACAAATACAGAAACATGAACATTTAGCATTTTCAAGTTTATAAGTACCACACTCCTAGTAGTATCACTTATAGTATAGTGACTAGAATAATCACTTCACTTTCAATGGCGAGATGCATCAATTTGTTTATGATCTAAAACAGATGCTGTTAAATGTATTCGTAATCTGAATTTGTTTGGACTTGCTTCAACTGCTTCCAAGTAAACTACTTTAAAAATAATCAATATCCTTCATTTGCAGATGATTTGAAATCGATACGCCGTCCTCTTTGCCATCTCTGCTCGTTTAGTTCTAAAATAGAAAGGTCAATAACAAAATTCTGGTCTAGTTATATCTCCGAATCCGCCACACAAAGCGAGACCATTGCGTTAATTGGTCAGAAGCGTTTGGCATTTAGAGTTAACCTATTGTAGATATCGGACTGTACGTAGGGAGTCATGACCCTGCGCACATCTTATATTTACGAGTATAAGACCTCAGTGAAATTACATGTTTGAACACCAGGTAAGCTAAGAGACTATGTCACCGTGTATGATTGAATGCATGAGCATCTGAATGCATGAGCATCAACTATAGCATCTTATTATTTGGATATATATTATCAGCACCGGATGACTGGCAATGGATACGTCATATAGTGCGCTATGTCACCCTGTATATTTAGATGTATAACCAGCATCTTATTATTTAGATATATATTATCAGCACTGGATGACTGGCAATGGATACGTCGGTTAGTGCGCGGGTACAATCCGCAGAAACAGAATCGAGTATGACTTTTGATGATTAGCACCAGTTTGGAATGTTGGAGTCAATTAAGGAAGTAGATATGACAAACGGACTTAGTTAATTACGTAGCGGTCTGTGTTCCCACGAATTCTCGTGGCCAGATAAGCGGAGGCAGATGGGTGCAATGGTAACTAGTGTGCCGATTAACTCTAGCATTCTACAAGTTGTCGACTAATAGGTAATGGACAGGACATGGACATAGTAGCTTCCTGTAGGCACTAAAGGGCACAACCGAAAGTTACTATCGAAAACGTATCAATTAGAGGCAAGCTAATTCACCAATAAGCCTTGCTATCAAATAGGATCCGTCATTTGTGGCAAGTCATCCGTCAGAAATGACGTGCTAATCCAACAGGAATCCCAAACACGCTAGGTAAAAGGCGCCCTCCCCAGTCGGGAGGGTCTGAGTTTTGATTGGTCAAAGTGATGTCATAATCCAATGAGAATCAGAACAACCTCCGGCGGTACGAAACCAAGATGGAGGGAGAATAGAAACGAAAATGGTATATAAAGGGGACTTTAACTTTAGTTCGGGGTCCGGTCCGCCTCGCACCTTGTGAAACGCTCTTGCTGAATGGCTTTAAGTAGGCAAGAGCTAGTTTGAATAGTATAGCAAACCAGAGCAGCTGGGAGTAATGCTAGTTCATTGTGAAAGATTAGGAAACATTGAATTAATCCGTCGTAAATACGTAAACTGGTAACAGTAAAAGTTACCCACTTTGTAGATTTACTATACAGTTAAGTTAGCGAATCGTAAATACGTAAACTGGTAACCGTAAAAGTTACCGACTTTGTAAGTTTACTATACAGTTAAGTTAGCGAATAAAACGATCACCTTGTGATATTAATGCAAGGCAAAAGTTTGAGACATAGTTTGTTGTTGACTCCGGAGACTACGGAAGATCACCGTAGCTTACCTGCAAGTTCTAGTAGTCAGTCAGATCAGGCCCGGATATCGAATACAAGTATCGTTAAAGTTCATCTACAAACGAGGCGAGCCGATATCTATTTCGTTCTCGGTAAGGTGGGCTGTCGCAGCAACCTTACATACAAACCTTACCCAAAACGGAAGAGACTTCATAGTCAAGTATACCTCATAAAAATGTATGCGTAGCATAGGAACAGGTTAGACATCAGAAATCTTCACTATGTATGCAACATTTTTTAAACAACGAATATATCCGTTATTTCGTATGAAAATAGAACTGCTAGAATGTTTGATGTTTATATAGACATTTTGATATAGGCATCTTGTTGTATTTTGTGTAAGGATGACTTACTGCCCCTGTACCTGGGAATGAACTGATAAATAAGCGCTCTCGCAGCATATGCTATTATTTCTTTCCGCTATTAGCACAGTCCTAAGCTGATACCCTTTAGCATTGGATGATTGTAGGCGATATATGTTTCTACATCGACCCTTGGTGATTCTGGTGTAATAGAGTGATCCATTTCTAGTTTTACCCTGCCCATTTTGAACGAGGGATGGAATCAATGTATATACTTTGAAGCCTGAATTACCAAAATCCCAATTTCAAGGTAACTTTACCGTTAAGATGTTGACTATTTTGGCACTAATTTGCCTTGGTGAAGCTCCCAGTCAAATTAGTTTCAAAATATTCAACAGAATGTGTATTAAATTGCGCATCCATCAAATATATAACTTGTACACTTGCTGGGCGCTTCAAGCTTGATGACTGAGTTACATACAACACGTCATAATGAGTGTAACCGCAGTCTACATATGGCATAATACACCTTTCCATTTTAGCTATGCCCCGCCCATCTCTAACTAAGCTCCACCCACACCTATCTCGTGTTGGGATCGATCGATCTCTGAACCCCCTGACTATCAATTTCCAGAGAACTATACAGGTAGGCTGTTGAATATTTTATGGCAGTTGAATTGAGTATAGCGTCATATACTTGAGTGACTGGTCGGATCACTCCATTGAACATAGTACGGCGGCTGATATGAAATGACAGATAGATATCGGGGTGGGGGTGGGGTGGGGATACCCATCAGCGTATCCATCATTCTTTCAACTGAGACAAATGAATGCATGCCCCCCCCCCCCCGGACTATCAATTTCCAGAGAACTATACAGGTAAGCTGTTGAATATTTTATGGAAGCAACAGCGCCCAGTAATATTGGTTTCAATATCTTCAACAGCATGTTTATTAAATAGTAGCGATATACAAGTCGTACACCGTGTCGGTCTATTTAGAATTAAAGACGGGCCTAATGGAATCAGTTATGGTGTAATGATTATGACGTCATGATATACGCCGCTTTGCTGATTATGACGTCATATGACGGCATAATGATTGATAGACAGATACTCTGGAACGGTGAATTGAGGATAGCGTCATATACTTGAGTGACCGGTCGGATCACTCCATTGAATATAGTACGGCGGCTGATATGAAATGACAAATAGATATCGGGGTAGGGGGTGGGGTGGGGATACCCATCAGCTTATCCATCATTTTTCAACTGAGACAAATCAACGCATGCCATGTTTACAAAGAGTGCTGGCACTTAGTGCACTTACGTTTCTAGACAATGCAATTCTAAATGCCGAAGAGCTATTACAAACATAATATCTGTCCTCTTTGGTTACTCTCCTTTTAAGAAAAGTAATCAATGTGTTTCTTTGATCGAGTGGAGCCGATTGTTAGCGCTTCACTTTAGATGATAAAAACTAATCATTGGTATTCTTGTGCAGATATTGTGTTACCCTGATTGATGTGTAGTACTATTATATTGTATTTATATCGAAGCTAAGGGAAATGTCTCACAGTCTTTAAAGCATATCATTCAAGATGTTTATGTTAGCAATTTTACTTAGTGTATACAGTATCGCCAGTGCTACATATATGGTTAGATCGAAGCACACGCTCCATCTTCTATTGTTGTTTCCCTATATATGAATTGTCATAGCCATTTATATTGGTGTAACTCTGTGAAGCATATTAATTTAAAAAATATTATAACATCTGCATGTTTGACAGGTATGAGAATGTAATCATCATTTGGTTATTGTTGTTAATAATAAGAGGACTATATACGGACAAGTTGAGCAGCAGCCATGGATGATAGCAAACTGGAACTACACTTGAATAATACAGTTTATTCTTCATTCCATAATCATGTAGCCTCGGAGAACGAGATACTTCTAAATGTTCCTATATACACTGGCATCGGCAACGATTTATCTAAAGGTATTTCAATTACGATGTTTATTGTAGGGATAATTGCCAATGCTTTACTGATTCTATATTTGGTGCGATCAAGACGATTCAAATCTCCACTCTTTATGCTCATCACCTCTTTGGCATTTGCAGACTTTGGAACGTGCTTTGGGGCAAGCTCCTACATCGTGTTCTTATTTCCCATGATGGAAGTGCCTAACACCGAAATAACTTGTCCGCTTACCGTATATATGACTGCCGTTCTTTATACATGCAGTGTGTATCATTTGGTATTATTCGCGTGCCTTCGTTACGCCCAGTTGATACACCCTCTTTGGTCGCTGGCGCATATAACATGCCAATCTGTTCTCAAATTGTGTTGTGTTATTTGGGTTTTATGCACAATGTCACAGTCATACTTTATTGTATTCATGCGAGCATTGGAAGATACTGCGAGGAACAACACGGAAACTGGTTTATTTTGTGAATACACAGGCAAGTCGGAAATCAAAGATGCTGTTGCCAGTGTATATGCATTTTTTCTACCATCTTTGCTTATAGTAATAATTCACATATTCAAAGAGATACGATTGAAATGTATGCTAAAGAAATCACTGAGGGTGGCATCTGACCGGCGCCTGAGTTCTGACCCGCGTGCCTTGACCATTGTGGTCTTGCTATTCTATATCACATGGATACCCAATCAGGCACATAGTACTGCACACACCTTTTACAATGCACCAAATTTAGATATTCACAATCATTTGCACTTTGGCTTACGATTTTTAACTTATTTCAATTCTGTATTAGATCCATTTGTGTATTGCTTTGCCTCTAGCACTGTTCGCAGGGATATGCATACATATTTCTGCAAGTGATGATCTACATGGCCGGATCGGTTGGGGTGGAGTATGGGGCGAATTTGTTTCTATACACACTGCTTAGCCGTTACCATGTATACTCTACTCCGCAAAGGCTAGTAGTGATTAAAAAACTTATATCATTAAGATTAATAAACTCACCTCCGCTGGCACATTTCATGAAATATGTGTTTTACCAATTAATCTGCGCGCGATTTCTCTCTCTATCTCTCTCTCTCTCTCTCTCTCTCTCTCTCTCTCTCTCTCTCTCTCTCTCTCTCTCTCTCTCTCTCTCTCTCTCTCTCTCTCCCTCCCTCCCTCTCCATCTCTCTCTCTCTCTCTCTCTCTCTCTCTCCCCATTGCTCACATTCTCTCGTTCGCATGCATCTCTTTCTGCATTGGAGAAGCAAATTGCTGATGCTGCTTTTCATTTTCACCATGCTCACACGCAATTCTGAAGAAATAAAATTCATTTCAAATGAAATAAAGGTCAGTTCTTTAGACACATTCTCATGCATTGGCCTTGTAATTAATAAGTCGTGAATATGTTGCATATATTATGGAAATGCATTCTCACAAATTGTTTAAACATCATTCTACTATAAGTTTTCTGTTATATCACTAGTATATGCGCATCATGTCTATTCAATGTTAATCAATGATCTGATGCACTTCAAAATAATGCTTACGGAATGCCTCTCTCGGAAATGTGTTTAATAATTTGATAGCATGTCTTTCTTTTCTTATTATTTCATGTAAATCGTGTATCACAACGTTTAAATTAACCAAACAGTGATTTTGCATTAAGTCTTGTTAATGTACTCTACGACTAGATCAATCCAGAGCAAATTGGAACGATATTTCCTGCATAAGTCATAATATCTTGTGGCCATTCGCTCAGTCAGGTGAGGCGAGAAGCCGACGTGTACGATCTGGTGAGAAAGATGTCCAGCCGAGCGGACTATGTTTCACCAATACCCTTCTTTGCGCTGTTCTGTTATGCGGTGCCATTCAATGAGTAGGTGGCCTCCGAGTCACTAGGATTCAAACCATCACAAATGGATGTGCAATTGAAGCAATACCGCCGCATGGCGCAGGAAGCGAACCATAATTACAATATAACTATTGAATATCTTAACCGGCCCAGGGACCTATTGCACCGTTGGGGCTTTAAATGACGACGAGCGTTAGGCAACGTCCGACGTAAAACCGACCGACCCAGCCACTCCCGTTTCACAGTAGCAGAGCGTATTTCTGGCTTACAACCGCCAGAACATTGGCCTCAAGTCCGGCGTCTGATTGTAATTACCCGATTCTTCACACGGACTCGCGCACATTTACCTATTACTATGCATACAGAGCGGTTTGTATGCTGTGTGATGAATTCATTTCCCATGTCAGAACATGTACATTTGGTGAATTATGAGTTTGTTTAAAGGGACACATCATAGTGTGGGGTGAAGGATGTGTGGGCGTGGGTGTGGGTGTTGGGGTGTGATGGGGTGAGGTGGGGTGCGTGTGTGCGTGTGCGCGTGCGTGCGTGCGTGCGTGCGTGCGTGCGTGCGTGCGAGCGTGCGTGCGTGCGTGCGTGCGTGCGTGCGTGCGTGCGTGCGTGCGTACGTGCGTGCGTGCGTGCGTGCGTGCGTGCGTGCGTGCGTGTGTACAATTTCTTGATATTCTTTAATCATAAAAAGAACTTTATCACATTAGTCCTACAGCTCACGCTTTATTTTCTGTACAAATACTAATATAAACATGATGTTTGGCATTAATCGTGTGTTTTAACCAGTTCAGCCCTATACAGAGCATCTCCATTTTATGATAGCAATGCACTGAGGCCTGTGCATATTTTGAAAAAAAACCAGCAACAGATCAGTCAGAATATTTTTTAAATATTCAATCAAATATTTCTTAAATAGCCAATTATTTTTCAAATCTGATCTTTGTAATTCACATGGTTAATAAACTGGGTAATATTGGTAATTATTCAGTCTCGCTATCTGTGCTAAATCTAAAAAATAAAGATTTGATCGAATACAATCAAATACAAATTATTAATACGAGTACAGCCACTGACACATATTAATTATTGCAGAATTTTTCTCGTTGATAGCTTGGAAGATAAGATGGCAGATAACTGACCTCAACGAAGAACAATTAAATCAGAATATCATTTTTAGAAAATTAAACATGAAACTGGTGAATAATTTGAAACGACTGGAAGCTGCTGGTACATCATTACATTAAATTCTCAGATCAAATTATGTATCCATCAATACCTGGTGCCATTTGGCCTAAATTTTGGCACATAACTGCATGTGACCATACACTAGCATTCCACAAGTTGCGTCGCCATCAGCATAGAGAATCCAGAAAATCCGAAAACTCAGAAATCTTTCGAGATATGATACAAGTGGGAGATTGTGTAGTTTGAAGATTCTGATGCTCTTGGTTATTTGCGCATTTGGTATTTCGTGCTTAACAAGTTAATTTAATAAATATGAACAAAATCATTTTCGCTGGGTAAGGAGAAGGCAAGAATTGGTTGCTATATGTGTCCCAATCCACTCAACACTTACTCACAAACTGGAAATTGAAAGGGCAGATTAAAAAAAGCCAAAGGTTTAACAGCTACTACTACTACTACTACTACTACTACTACTACTACTACTACTACTACTACTACTACTACTACAACCATAGAACAATAACAATATAATAATAACTCAACCCCTACACACAAACTGAAAATTGAAACGGACAGAATAAAAAAGCCAAAGGTTTAACAGCTGACACCGACAGCGACCAGGACAATGGCACTACTACTACTACTACTACTACTACTACTACTACTACTACTACTACTACTACTACTACTACTACTACTACTACTAACTACTACTACTACTACTACTACTACTACAACCATAGAATAATAACAATATAATAATAACTCACCCCCCTACACACAAACTGAAAATTGAAACGGACAGATTAAAAAAGCCAAAGGTTTAACAGCTGACACCGACAGCGACCAGGACAATGGCACTACTACTACTACTACTACTACTACTACTACTACTACTACTACTACTACTACTACTACTACTAACTACTACTACTACTTTTTTTTTTTTTTGGAAAATCCGACGCTGACGCAGTCGGACACACCTCACGGAGGAACTCCTTTAAAAAAGGCTTGCAAACCCCCATAAAAAATCGGGTGAAATAGCAGGCTTTATTAATAGTATATGAATAAAAATACAAACTTAACACATCAAAACAGTGCAAGCTAAAATACTCTATTACCATATACCACACCCATGACATAACTACATAGAAAAAAACCCTTAATAAAGAGCTGATAACATAATATAATCCAACAACGCCATTACTATTTGCACACCGGGTAGTAGTATGCCCAAATGGCGAGCATAGTTACCCAATACGTGGTAAAGCGACTCATCAATAATTAGCAGTAAGTTACTGCTACACATTGACGCCATTGAGCCGATTCATGACTGACAGGCTAAGTAGATCATATGTAGTTTAACGTAGCACACCATATAGTATTGGCCCAAATGGCGAGTGCAGCTCGCCAACTAGTGGCGAGGTGACTCGTTAATAAGTAACAAAAGGTCACTCATTGACGCCAGTTGGCCGATTCTTAAATACCGAGCAGGCGTAGTAGCCTTTATGTCGTAAAATGCACAAAGAAAAAGTATACAAACTATGACTACATAGATGGCGCTCTGGGTTCACATTTTAAATTTACTTCATTGTAGGTTTTTGTAAATTACCCTGGAACAAATACACCTACAGTAAATATTTACAACATGATGTCAATTGTATATATGTAAGATGTCATACTCTGTTAACCTAATGAACTCGAAAGTCGGGTCACCTCCAGAATATTGACGCGATGCTCAATTGATATATGTAAATATACCGATTCTCAAGGTTAGGTTATTCGTCAAAATTATCATCTCCTAAGACATTAAAATTTTAAAATTAACTCAATTAAATTAAATTAAATACCATATATCAATATACAACAAGCAGCGAGTGTGCTAGCTTATACAAGTTCTGCTTCTGCTATTTTTAGATATCCATGTTCGATTGATACTAGGCCAGTTTTGCACCATATATCTTTAAATCTACTTTCTTTTCCATGTTCCACTAGCCTGTAAAATTCACAATGAATGCAGTTTATCAACAATGATCGAGATATAGCTTGTATGACTCTTTGGTGGTTGTTTCCTGTTGTATCTCTGGCCTCTGAACACCGATGCATCCAAATGGCCCACACTCCTACAGATAACAGGGTTACTAACAATTCTTTCTCCTTGCTATTAATGATTCGTCTGATAGTTGAGCCATCTTTGAACATAATTGTTTCAGCCATTAATTCCACATATTTGATTTCAAATTTAGCAAGGAGCATATTGATATATACCCAAAAGCCTGTAGCTATACGACACTGTGCAAACATATGGGATATTGTTTCCTCCTCGGTATTACATAATAAACACCGGTCTGTACTTGTTATTTTGCACATTTAAGTCAGATGGCCGACCCATAGCCTTTGATGGAGTAATCGCCATGCCAGGTCCCATGCGTTTGCTGGTAGACAAGGTAGGTGTATTGTTTTCCACGAATTTTTCCAGTTCTTTGGCGTGCATCCTAAAGTGTTCCAATGCCTAACTGCAACAGGAGTCTGTCTGCGACTTTGCATTAGCATTCCATACCAGGCTCTAGATGCCATGTTGTATTTGATATCCTCTGACTTAAATACTAATGTTGGTTGCAACATATCTCTGTTGCCACGTGCTTTCGGCAATTTGAACCATTCACCAGGTGTTGCATTCTTTATTCTAAGAAATAAGCGTTGGCCATCAATATGCCTCATTGATGTTGCTCTTGCCACATCCTGCATCGCAATCCATTTGCGAGATTTTGGATTAACTAAATCACGTAAATATTGAATGCCATTTTTGGCCATGGAGGGCAAACATAACACAGCATCATTATCACGAATCAACTCGTTGCCCCCAAAGACGTTGCTCTAAGGCATCTTCCCAACAACTGGGTTGTGGCATTGATCGTGTAAATATCTTTAAAGCTTCGAGCTGTTCTTTATATACATTTTGGTATCTTCTGATGGTTAGGTGACAGTTTATTTCACAAAAATAAACATTCTACTGGAAATGGATCTACGTACCTTTGTAGAAGTGTCCTTGCAACACACAACCCAGATGAGTTTGAAGTGAGTAGCTTATTCAAGAATTTCAGTTTTAGTGAAGCACACTTTGCTAAAACATTAACCAAATCCAGGCCTCCATCATGCTTTTCATTGGTGAGGATTGACTGCGATACCAAATGGGCTTTGTCCTCCCATAAGAAGGACAAAAGTAACGTGTTGATCTTTGACTCTACTGATGTGGGCATATGAACTACAGAAGCGGTATGCCACAGTCCAGATACAATTAAATTATTAAGGACAAATGTCCTGCCACATACAGTTAGGCGACGTCGTTTCCAATTTACTAATGCACACTTTAGCTTGGATAGCCTTTCTTCCCAGTTTATTATTACATCCTGTTCTCTACTAAAGTAAATACCCAAAATCTTTATGCCATCATCTGACCAGTTAATATTTCATAACATTGCCAGTTCTGTCATTCCAAGCGCTCAAAAATAGTCCCTTAGATTTGTCTCTATTGACTTTAAGCCCTGATGCCTTTTGAAAATCTGATAATACTCCATTTAAAATTCTAAAATCTGAATTTTTACCTGCAAACACAGTCGTATCATCTGCATATTGAGACACCATTAGTGGCCTTTCTACGCCACGTATACATATTCCTTGAAAATCATTACGTTGCCTCAATGTGGCCCCAAACGATTCCATAGCTATGACGAATAGGGGCAGGACAAAGCTGCCACCAAGCGTCAATCTGCTTGGTAAAGGGCTATCCACTTAATCAAACCAGATATGTCTTACACCGTTTTCTAGAGTTCTGTCAAAGGGATACGTTTCCCGTTCAATGTTTTGCACTTTGCCATACTTCTTGAGTTCACTCATGATTCTGTCATCTGGAATTTCTAGTGGAACTTTCATCTTCACTAGCAACCTATCTGACTCGATTTCCTCTACGTTACAAACTTCGCTTTTACAATAAGAACATCTTCTAGAAGCCTTTCCTTGACCCCCTCATTTGACACTGTTACATTCCATACAGTTTTTGAAACATTGATAAGCCCCTGCAAAGCAGCAGGTCCCGCGCCAACGACGTCCTTTAGCCCATGATACACGTCGATAACCGTGACACCCCACCCCTTAGTTGTTATCTTAATGCTTAGGGTACGCTTATAGATTGCCATGGTGTTTTATAAAAAGAGGAAACCCATACTACTACATACAATATATAATACAAAAATATAACACCAAGACGTCGGGGAAAGAGCAAAACACTAAATATATAGTGTCCCCTTTTGAAACCCTGACGTCTACCAACAAATATATGAATAGAGAGTACAGTCGTATATTTGTTAGTTTGAACCACTTTCTGACTCACTAACACCTAACCAATTAAAGTGGTTCCCTAATGCATACTAACATATTACAGACATATATTTGATAGTCTGTTCGAGTTGACCGGGGACAGCCAACTGACTATAAAGATTTATATAATCAAAGTACTAGGCTTGCGCTTACAAATGACAAAGGAATTGAATCCACTCTCTCAAGCGATCTTGCCAAATATAATGTGCTAGCCAACAACTATAGAAATAGCATACTGGCGCGGGGAGAAAAGTATTGCATTGGCCACAGTAAGAGGAGCCCTATTAAATGGCTGAAACCGCCAGCTAAGAGGAATGCCTTTAGAAATGGAGACACAAAATGCGCTCCAACCAAGACAAAAATTTACAAATTAAGCATAAAGTTTGAAAGGAAATACTAATACGAAATATATGTACACAATTTATCAACAAAATCGCGCTAGAAACTAGCAAATTCGGGCAGCAATTGCAGAGCTAAATAAACGTGTGCGTTCACGTCGACTACTACTACTACTACTACTACTACTACTACTACTACTACGACAACTACTACTGCTACTACTACTACTACTACTATACTTCTTTTTTTTGGGTAACGCGACCAAAGGATCGTGTGGAAAGCCTTTCTACCCAAAAATATTTACTGACAAAGAACACTAAAATGTAGGGAAATTAATTAACACACAGTATACGTCAGTATTATGTAGAAATAAATTCTATAAATTAAAATATATATTTATAAACATTATATAAATCATATCATTGCATAGCTATAAAAGAAATGAAACGGTGCTCATACAGTGAAATTAATATGGACCACTTAATTTATGTTTATTACAAAATACCCTGATGCAATTGCCGCACACACATGAATCTATAAGTGTTTCAAAAATTACCACAGTATGAATATGTTGGCTTCTGTGAATACATGATTAGACTAAATTACAAAACATAAAATGAAAAAGTCAAGTCAATTTACTTTGAATGGACGTTTTGAAAATTACCCCAGAACAAATGATACTAAAAATAAACATTCCTGTAGACCGTGTTGTTGACTATAAACATTATTTGAATTACTAATCATGATATTTTCAAGGTTAATTTTGTGGTTGTTGAAAATGTAATGCCAATTTGATGGGAAGCTGTTGCTATCATGCAGCAACAGCGTCCACACACTCAAATCTAAACAACACAAAATCTAGTGAAAAAACATGTTTCCTAGGAAGAAATCCGTTGAATATTGTGAACGTAACTGAACTGGAAGGCATTGCTGTCTTATTTCCAATCCAGTCCAATCACGCCCAAAACATTTTGTCCTGAAAAGATTTTAAGGAACTACTAAGCTGCATTGAATCTGCAAATTTGTCTTTTTCCATTTTTCCATTACATATTTCAACTGTACACAATCTTCAAAATAACTAATAACCCAGAATCAATGGAAACCATCTCGCTTCTACACCATTTGACCTTAAATCGATGGAGGCTATTTCCCTTCAGTGATGCATGGTATTCACATCGTAGACAATATGCAAGCGAGAAATCAAAAATATTTTTTAATTTCGTAAAGTGGTTAGTGCTAGGATCGTCATGTACATCGTAGGCTCTAGAGCAACGGTATTTCCAAATGCTCCAGTTGCCTAAACTAAGGCAAAATAACGCGATTTTTTTAACATCATTATTTACATTATATCCAGAAAGGTCGTGAAACAGTATTTCGGTAGGTGCAATTTGGAACTGCGATGCATCAAACTTAATTAAAACACGTTCGGTGTATGTCCAAAACTGAGCAATAACAGTGCAATCCACAAATAAATGGACGAGTGTTGCTTCTGCTGTTAAACACAATAAACACCTGTCACTCTCAGTAATTCATACTTTCTTGAGGAGAGCGCCTACCGATAGCCTTCTATGGAGTAATCGTCAAACAACATCTCTGGCTCTATTAGGGATATGTGAGGAATGAATATTGCACCACACATCATTCCAATTTACTGGGAAATCTTCCATTTTCACAAAACCATCTAATGTTTTTTAACCTCCAGATATGGACTAGGATTGCGTGTGTAATTTGGTGGTGGTTTAGAAGACCAAAAAACCGACTTTGCTGAAAAGGGTTCGAGATATCTGTGCCCATTGATTGTCACTATGGATCAAATCATTAAAAAAATTCAATCCCAATGAAATACTTTTATTCCTGATGTCTGGAATAGCTAGACCTCCTTGCGGTTTATCGTTTGTACATATTCTTTGTGAGACAAGATGTGTATTTCCGTCCCACAAAAAGTCAAACACAATTCTATTAATCTCTTGTTCAATATGTTTTGGCATATGCAGCACAGAGGACACATACCATATCTGTGACAAGATTAAATTATTTAAAACTAAAGCTCGTTCAAAAATTGTCAGGTGTCTATGACGCCACATTGTAATTGTCTTCTTTAGTTTGGCAATGACCTCTGTCCAATTTCGAGAACCAAAGTCTTTTTTACTAAAGTGGATTCCTAGGATTTTGATTGAATTCCTTGTCCAAGTGATATCCATTGGCTGGTCAGTTCTTGTTTTCCAAGGACCCAAAAATAAGCCAACAGATTTGTCTTTATTTATTTTGAGACAAGATGCTCTTTGGAAGTTTTGTAAGATGGCATTCAATCTATCAAAATCCTGATCATGTCCTACAAAGACAGTGGTGTCGTCACAATATTTAGACACCGTAACAGGCTTCTCTATGCCCTGTATGCTCAGACCTTGAAAGTGGATATCTTGTCTTAATGTTGTGCCTAGGGATTCTATGACTATCACAAATAAGAGTGGTGACAGAGAACAACCCTGACGAACACCACGCTCTAATGTTACAGGTTGACCAACGTAATTATTTACAATTTATCTGCTGGAAATATTTCTATATAATATTCGGACCCATTTTATAAAATCCTAAGTGGTTCAACGACATAAATAAAAAATCCCATTCCAGTCGATCAAATGCCTTTTCATTGTCTAATCCGACAATTGCTCCATGAATATTATCCGTTTCCACTAGTTGAATTACGTGTCGCGAATCATCATTGCATTAGTTAAAAGAGATCTTCCTGGAATTGAACAAGTCTGGTCAGGATTTTTTACATCTGCCAGCACACCACCAAGCTTTAATGACAGAGCTCTGGATATAATTTTATAATCGACTCCAAGTAGTGAAATGGGTCTATAGTTCTTCAGATCACTGCGATCACCCTTTTTATATATTAACCGTGCATATGCCTGCGACATTGTCTCGGAAAGATGGTCTCGATGAAAGATCTCTCTGACAACTTCGTGGAATGTTTTACCAATAGGATGCCAGAATGTTTGATAAAATTCTACACAAAGCCTATCCCCTCCTGGTGATTTGCCAGCTTTCATTGTTTTGAGGGATTTTTGTTATTTTATCAAAACTTAAGTTCTGTTCACATATATCAACTGATGAAGGAGGTAACTTATCTTGAATATTATTAAGCAGATCTTGTGCTATTTTCTCATCAATAGGTTTTGATCTGTACAGAGATTGATAGAAGTTCTGTACAGCACTCAATATATCTGTATTGGAGCTAAGCACTTGGTGACCTACTTGTAAACGTCTAATCAATTTTTCTACACCTCTAAATTGTTCGAGGTTGCAGAAATAGTTTGTGTTTTTCTCTCCTTCTACGGACATTTGAGCTCTAGATCTTATTTTGTCGCCTTCAGCCTTTTCCTCCTCAATTGCACGTAGTTTACATTTTATTTCATTCAGATAATCAACTAAATGAGCTGCGCCATTTGCAACCTTACGGGAAAGTCTTTTCGCATTTTCCTTGCATTTTTAATAGAAAATTTCTTGGATACGGGAACAAAGCCTAATTTTACTTCTTCCAACCATGAAATCAAATCTTCTGTATCACCTTTGTTGCGTATTTTGAAGTCCCAAAAACTTTGTTCGTGACGATGGTATTCTGTATCATTTAATAAAGAACAATGATATTTCCAAAACCCTGGAACACGTTTTATCCAGTCAACATTGTCAATGCTTATAGAAACTACACTGTGATCTGAGAAAGTTATTGGACATATGTTTGTCTGTGAAAGATTGCCTTTAAGTGATCTTTGCACATATATTCTATCCAAGCGAGATGCTGTTTGGCCATTAGCTGCCACCCTAGTAAAATCACAACCATCGGGTTCTAAAAGCCGATAGCTATCCAGTAAATGTTCAGCATCACAAATCTGTTTTAAGCGATAATGAGTAGTGTCATTATAATCACATAATTGAATGTCTATCTTTATCCTTGTCTAAGATACAGTTAAAATCACCTCCCAAAATAAGATTTTCTGAATAATCATGGATCACGGATGCAATGTTGGAGAAGAATACAGCCCGTGGCCCATCAGATGCTGTGGCATAAATCGACATAATATTTACTCTGGTATCAGAGACGTCACATGTGGTTTTAACCCACCGACCAGCAGTGTCAGTATCTGATGAAATGATGTTTATGGACCCGAGACATTTGGGTAAAAATAAAATAGCCACTCCTGCATTTGGCTCTGTGACATCAGATGTAAACACTTCACCTTGGGCAAGCTGTTTAAAACTTTCGATGGCTTCAGGGCTTCGGAGCTTTGGTTCCTGAAGTAGGGCAATATCAATCCTAAGCTGCAGCAAATTTTCCAACAATAATCGTTCGTTTAAAATGTTGTTGAGGCCGCTACAATTTAATGTACAAATAATGATAAAAATTAAGAATCTGTATGTATTGGCCATTATACCTAATTAGATTTTGGTTTCTTACCTTTCTCCTGTTTGGCCCATTTGCCCATTTTAGCAGTGAAATCGGAGGTTGAGAGGTCAACAATTGTTAAATGTTGATATTTGGCAATATCAGAATCATTCTGCATATGCCTATACCGTACACCTTTCTGAGTAATATATGGTACTAAAATTCCTCCAGTTTCAGACCGGTAAACCACCATCTCATCAGAGCGCCGAGACTGTTGTGTTTGAACGGAAATATCAGATTCTGCTATTGAAATCGAATCGTCTATATCTTCCTGTTCATTTTCATCATCACCAGAACTCAGGTCTTCTATCTGTCGCTTAAGAACCTTTGGTTGTGCTTTGGTATTTGGCAAAATACTATCAGTCTCAGTTAATGCAAAATCTGTTTCACTTTCTCTTGATTGCGACCTGAATTTAGTCTGACCTGGGCAAAACCTAGCGAGTTCGCCATCTTGATCATCTTCCATATCAATGTCATTCTGTGATGGAGTTGCACTAACATTTGATGGCATTGTAACATTATGATTGGCCCCTGACCCTGGTGTTTGAGGTAACCCTTCTTCCAATACATCTATCAAATCTTCAGCGTGAACTGACACTGGGTTGGGCGGATTGTGTACATTAGCTACAGTAACAGATTTACTAACTTGATATTTCTCCTGTTTATTCTTATCTACATTTTGGCTGCCCACCACCAAACTATTTGTGGCCACCTTGCACTTCCATTTGTAGTGGTCAGTGCCACCACACAATCGGCATTTGTCCTTATGGAGACAGGCGCTCGCCAGATGGGTCACACTACTACAGATACGGCATGTCTTGATCTGCCCTCGGTACCATATTGCTAAAAAGAATGCATTGTCAATAGACAGTGCACTCGGGAATACACTGGGCAATGCTGATTCACTATCCCGCATCCCGACTCGCCTCAAAGCATTTTCTAGTGAACGGTCAAAATCATATGTCTCGCTTTCTATAGACAACACATCCCCATACTTTGCCATTTCCAATTTAATACGCTCGTTGGGTATTTCTAGAGGTGCTTTGATCTTCACGAGCAATTCATCAGAATCGATCTCCTGAATCTTACATGCCTCTCCATTTACCATTGTCTTCCAATAGCTTGTTCTTAATCTCATCAGAACAAACGGTAACATTCCAAACGTTCCTCTTTATATTAATGAGGCCTTTCAGTACTGCGGGACCAGAGCCGACGATATCATTCAAACTGAGATAGACGTCAATAGCCCCCACACTCCACCCCACTGTCGTAACCCGCAGGCTTAGCCGTTGTTTGTAAACACTAGACATTATGCATGAGTGCACAGCGCGTCAGCACGAGCTCAATGCAATAGCTATAGTAAATGTATAGCCTGGGGAGCGGGTGAAAGAAAACGAGCAACCGAAAATGATCCGGCTGCTAACCAACAACACACACCACCAAAACAACGCCTAAACGTGGACAATAACTACGACAGAAACGAAGAAGACGCCGCAGTGAGCAGTGGCTCTTACAGTCACTGCGAAAAGACAATGCCAAAAACCACCGCTGTAAATAGCGACTTCAAACAACAAAACTTTCAAAAAAGAATATTACAAAACAAAACTATATACACTTATACAGAACCAGGACAAAACTGAAGTATAAATGAGCAGTAGAAATCGTTCAAAATCAACGATATTAGCAGAGCCAAAAGAAACGTGTGTTCCCTTTGACTACTACTACTACTACTACTACTACTACTACTACTACTACTACTACTACTACTACTACTACTACTACTACTACTACTACTACTACTACTACTACTACTACTAGTACTACTACTACTACTACTACTACTACTACTACTACTACTACTACTACTACTACTACTACTACTACTACTACTACTACTACAAATACTGCTACTACTACTACTACTACTACTACTACTACTACTACTACTACTACTACTACTACTACTTTTGATGACATGATCAACGGATCGTGCGGAAAACCTTTAAAATCCAAAATATATAAACGGTTGACAAGGCTATACAATACACTAACACTAAACAAACGTCAAAGAAAAAACCACTTTCAAAAAGTCGCCAGTCTTTCCATCATAAATAATATTATTCAAAACATATGCTCAATAAAAATATACACTACCGTAATACAATAAACGCCATACATACATTATTATGACCGGTTTCTGAATAGGGCCGGGTCATTGATTTTGTAGCCGACAAAACGCGAGTATTTAAACACACACGTTTTGTCAGCAGTACAACGAACAATAGCAAATATATCCTCTGCAAATTAATCTTTCTCTTTACTTCGTGAGAACGTTTCTGAAAATGTCCGTGATCGTTTGCGGCCGAGGTAAACAATAACGAACACCGCTGCTATTTTGAAAAAAAGGATCTGTGTTTACATAGAGATACTGATTCCAATATTACCCCGGGTCGTTTGATCTTAATATAATACTGGCCATTAAAAACATCCGAAACGACTGGAAGCAGCAGTTAGATAAGGCAGCAACTGCCTCCAATCAAGGGATGCCCGTATTTAAGCGTTAATATATATATATATATATATATATATATATATATATATATATATATATATATATATATATATATATATATATATATGTATGTGTGCGTGCGTGCGTGCGTGCGTGCGTGCGTGCGTGCGTGCGTGCGTGCGTGCGTGCGTGCGTGCGTGCGTGCGTGCGTGCGTGCGTGCGTGCGTGCGTGCGTGCGTGTGTGTAGTGGATTTTAGTCTAGTAATGATAGCATGTGCTTTTCTTTCTACTTATAATTTTATCGCATTAGTTTTAATACATTTTCATTCTTGACTTATTGAATTCAACTGAAACTGCCATGTCATTGGAACTACATGTATTATGTTCATGCAACAAAATTACATCCTGTAAGTTATAAAATTAGAAATCTACTGAGCTTGCTTTGCTTGTTTTATGAAATGGTGACATTCAGTTTCTGCAGAATTCGTCCTATAAAACGCATAGCTCATTAGCTTATTTAATAGTAGTCCAATTAGTGTACAGATCCCATAGATCAGTCCAGGGAACGTTCCATAACATGGTTTATCCACATATATATTAATTTTCCATCTGATTACAGAGAGTCTGGCGATAACTTCTAACATGGTAAATGGGAGTGTGTTGTCTAGTGTCTAATACATTGATACAGTGATAATGGTATACCATCTGGTCCATTGCCAATGGTCAAACCTATACATGATCTACATCAACTATAAGGATAAATCAGAACCCGTATACAAGGGTATGAAAGTGGAATGGGCCCATCTGCTCCTACTAAGCCCTAGAAGCCATTCATTTTGGGATATTAACTTTTAATGGTCATTAAATTATTTTGGAGATCATTAATATAATTAATGGGTTGCTATTCCTAAATTAATGGGTTTAAAGTTCCAGATTTAATGGCCATGATTCATTTATTTGTACCATTAAAATTTAATGGTGCCATTAACCGTGGCAATTTTCAAGGCTTTTTAATGGGACTTTTTAATGGGACGAAAATCCATTAATTGCTTAATGTGCGCTTAATGGCCATTAACCTTTCACCATTAAGTTCTTACAAGTTTAATGGCGCTTGAACTAATGGTCATCAAATTCCCATTAAAATTAATGGCCATTAGATGAGAAATTAATGGTGTGGAGTTCCGGCTAATTGACGGCCATTAAATTATCCTTAAAATTAATGTCCATCATTTACAGATATTAGTGCTAATTAAAAATTGTAATGGCAAGATATTAATGGGGTTTTAATGTTTTTTATTAAATTACCATTAAAACGCCATTAAATTGGTAATATTCATGGTATTTTAATGGCATTTCTTTCATGGAATTGTAATGGCTGATTAATGGGGCCTGCATCAAGTAGTGTAACCACTCCGAGTTAGGAAGTGGTGTATTTATTTATTTAGTCCAGAGTTACCATGGCAGTGGATGCTGCAGAGGGTTTTAAAATTAATTAATTTTCTAACCGTCCTTCAAGTTGTCCATCTGCTGGTGCAGGGAGTATGGATGGTTTGCACTCTTCCGGCAGTGTGTGACACCTTTATGTGAGTGGGTTACGTCAGTTAGTTAGTCGCCTACAGAGTGGCTTCCTACTCCGGTGTCCAATGTCTCTTCCCTTACTGAGCAATGCTGCACTTTCCCTCCCTTATATATCAGTTAAGAGGCACGCTATCATCGTATTGACCTGTCAGTGGCAAGCGCAAGGTATGACGTCAGTGTTGATATGGAAGGAAAACATCTCTGCGCGTTCTAATCAGATTTTCATAATTTAAGCAGAGTTGTGCTGTTGGGTTCGAGACGGTTCCTTCTATCCTAATCATGCCACAGATATACCATAGACATGACACTCACTCACTCACTCACTCACTCGCTATCTCTCTCTCTCTCTCTCTCTCTCTCTCTCTCTCTCTCTCTATATATATATATATATATATATATATATATATATATATATATATATATATATATATATATATATATATATATATATATACCGACGGACTGAGTGACTGACTGACTGACTGACTGACTGACTCGCTCACTGACTGACTGACTGACTGACTGACTGACTGACTCACTCACTCACTCACTCACTCACTCACTCACTCACTCACTCACTCACTCACTCACCCGCTATCTCTCTCTCTCTCTCTCTCTCTCTCTCTCTCTCTCTATATATATATATATATATATATATATATATATATATATATATATATATATATATATATATAGAGAGAGAGAGAGAGAGAGAGAGAGAGAGATAGCGAGTGAGTAAGTGAGTGAGTGAGTGAGTGAGTGAGTGAGTGAGTGAGTGAGTGAGTGAGTGAGTGAGTGAGTGAGTGAGTGAGTGAGTGAGTGAGTGAGTCGGTCGGTCGGTCGGTCGGTCGGTCGGTCGGTCGTTCGGTCGGTCGGTCGGTCGGTCGGTCGGTCGGTCGGTCAGTCAGTCAGTCAGTCAGTCAGTCAGTCAGTCAGTCAGTCAGTCAGTCAGTCAGTGGGTGGGTGGGTGGGTGGGTGGGTGGGTGGGTGGGTGGGTGGGTGGGTGGGTGTGTGGGTGGGTGGGTGGGTGGGTGGGTGGGTGAGTGAGTGAGTGAGTGAGTGAGTGAGTGAGTGAGTGAGTGAGTGAGTGAGTGAGTGAGTGAGTGAGTGAGTGAGCGAGCGAGCGAGCGAGCGAGCGAGCGAGTGAGTGAGTGAGCGAGCGAGTGGGTTGGTTGGTGGGTTTTGGGTGGATAGATGGGTTTTGGGTGGGTAGGTGGGTTTTGGTTGGGTGAATGAGTGAGTGAGTGAGTGAGTGAGTGGGTGGGTGGGTGGGTGGGTGGGTGGGTGGGTGGGTGGGTGGGTGGGTGGGTGGGTGAGTGAGTGAGTGAGTGCGAGCGAGCGAGCGAGCGAGAGAGAGAGAGTGAGTGAGTGAGTGAGTGAGTGAGTGAGTGAGTGAGTGAGTGAGTGAGTGAGTGAGTGAGTGAGTGGGTGGGTGAGTGATTGATTGATTGATTGATTGAGTGAGTGAGTGAGTGAGTGAGTGAGTGAGTGAGTGAGTGAGTGAGTGAGTGAGTGAGTGAGTGAGTGAGTGAGTGAGTGAGTGAGTGAGTGAGCGAGCGAGTGCCTGAGCGAGCGAGTGCCTGAGCGAGCGAGTGCCTGAGCGAGCGAGTGCCTGAGCGAGCGAGTGCCTGAGCGAGCGAGTGCCTGAGCGAGGGAGCGAGAGAGAGAGAGAGAGAGAGAGGCGTAATCAAGAACCCTCCCACAGCATCTTGGCAACGCACGAGCGCATGTGCTCGGTTGCTCTATTAACGTGAACGCACTTATGCTGGAACACATGGATGAACAATTTCTCTCTACACACGTATCTCACTTCTGGCACAGGCCACACCATTATATTATTGATAATGTTGGTTCATGTCGTAATCCATTCATAACACTTTTCCATTGTCCATAAGAACTGGATCGGATGCTACATATGTTAATAAAGAACTGTATTTTTAAAAGATGATCGCAATTGTATGGTGTAGTGTGACAACTCAATTTTCGTATGGGAATCATGAAACATAATTGTTGAAATTATGGCAGTTTATTTAATCTAATAGGATTATAAATAAGTGAGGTAAATTTAGTCATGGTCGGAATAAGTGTTCAAATTCGCTCAAACTGTAATTTTCTTGTCCCATTTGTTGCTGTATGATACAATGTTCTCAGAATAAACTGACCATCCCAAATGGATTTCATTGCACCCAACGATAATTTCTATGGCCAATTATTAGTTGAAGCCCCACCGCGCTATGATTTCAGCCATCATTCTTATCTTCAGAAACCACCCACATGACTTTGATGTGGAAAGGGAGAAGGTGGTGTACGAGTCTGAACTCAACAACTCAGCCATGATCGTTAGACAGCGATTGACACATTTATTTTGTTAAAGTGTTTACATTTAATGCCCTGATATTAATAGAATCAGCTTAGTATGCCAATCTGAAACAGTGGGAAGTAAAAATGCTGCTGAGAAAACGATTATTCACAAACTGTGATAAATTAGACAATACTCCTTTATTTGTTAAATAGAGCGATTGGCGCTCAACATGTATTAGTGCATACCTTGCAGTGGTAACGCAGGTAATTAGTAAATCAAGTGATGGAAACTTGTTCATAAACAATTGCTTGCACGAAGCTATTTGCTAGGGATACCACTAATCATATGTGTGGCATGCGTGCGTACATGCGTGTATGCGTATGCATGTGCATGCATATATCCTTGCATGCATGCGTGAGTGTTCACGTGTATGCGTGCATACATGAGCACGTGCGTGTGTGTGCATGAGTGCAGTACGCGTGTGCATTTATTTGTGCAGCTGGGCTTCTAACTATACATACGTGTATACGATCATGTCTATGCGCTTCACGTTGTAATGCCCACTTTCAGAAGTAGACCAGATAATTAATCAATTTAGCGGATGTAAAACTTAAAGGTGTTCATGAACAATTGTTTAAAAATGTGTTGCCAGGTTGGTATCATCTCAATGAATGCTGAATGGGTCTCCATCCATGATATGACGTCATATGATGTCATAATCAAGTACGTGACGGGTTGGATGACGTCATAATCATTTAGCAATCATTCTGTTGAATATTTTGGAACTAATTTGACTGGACACTGTTGCTGCCATAGGCAAAAACAGCGCCCAGTCAACTTAGCTTCAAAATATTTAATAGCTTTCCTGTATTTTTCTGGAATTGATAGTCAAGGATTTCAGAAATCGTTTGATCCGAACACGGACGATGTGTGGGTGGAGCTTAGTGTAGAGATGGGCGGAGCGTAGCTAAAACTGGAAGAGTCCGTTAGATTGTGTGGACTCACTTTCATATTTGAACTAATTAAAAAATATCTGTTATCGCACACCTGACTTGATTGGTAAACACTATTCTAAGTTGGCAAATATATACTTAGTCGTTACTATATCTACATAAAACTAGTTTATCCCATTAACATTAAGAACATAATTCTTCTCGCGGTGATATTGGTTCATTAGAAAATAAGTTTCACAGATAATCCATGTACTGATAATAGAACATGTCTATGCTAAGTGCTTATTTTCGTATGTACTTGTAGTTGACGGTCAAATTTGAGGTTATTATCTGTTTACTACTAGATCATTAAAATCCAGGATACCATAGCCTGACTAATAGTATCATAATATTGATCATTGGATTGTTTTGTTTATAACTGGTTACTTGGTAACTTAATTTACTGTCATCGTCAATGTGTGGAATCGTGATGTAATGTAATCATAAACAAACAATATATTGTCTGTAACATCCCATTTGCATATACATCTATTTTATAGGAATGGTATTGTCGTACAACACTATGTTCCATTCCTCTGTGAGACTACTTGCAATTCAGATGCCATCGCAAATGCAACGTTATATAAAGGACTTTACCAATCACATTTTCTACAATATTAGTATATTACAACAACATTCTTACATTGATTGAATTGTCAATCTGATTGCAACCATACATAGAGTTCACTGGATAAACATCTTCTAATGGACCTGTCCACCTTTAATTATTTCTCCGCCCATCACTAGCTAAGCTCCATCCACAACTCGCTTGTATTGGGATCTATCGATCCCTGAACGTCCTGACTATCAATTTCCAGAAAACTATACAGGTAGGCGGTTGAATATTTTGAAACTAATTTGACTGGCCGCTGTTGCTGCCATAGACAGCAACAGCGTCCAGTGAATCTAGTTTCAAATATTCAACAGAATATTTATTAAATATCAAATACATACAATTCGTACAACGTGTCGGACTATCACGCGTTAAAGACGGACTAATTTCGAATCATTCATGCTATCATGATTATGACACCATCCTACACGTCACATAGTTGATTATGACGTCGTATGATGTATGGATGCACGTAGACAGGTCCATTGTAAGTCTTTCTAGGTCCCAGTCAAATAACTAACACCACATTTCTGCTTCTCTATGCGTGTATCACATTAGATTGGCAGAGTGTGGAGACGTTAAATGATTATTAAACAATCATACAAAATGGTGATAAGAAATGAACCCATTTGTTTGTAACCAAATGATAGTCCATTAGATTGACGATCTAGTCCATACGACAAGATATAGTCTTGCAAGAAGTATAATGCCAAATATGTGTGCACTGTAAGCAATTTTAGTCATCAAAATAAATAGACGTGGCATCAAGGTATTTGGCATAAACATAATTGATTCAAACGTCTACCTGGTTCAATCCTACACAATATTCAAAACGAATGCTTTTTCATAGTCTAGTGTTCATGTGATTTAGAATGGCCGAACCACGATTTGAATTCCGACTGACTTTTGAAAATACATCTGGTCTGAAAATAGTGCGTTCAAATTGGTTCCAGGATCTATTTTATTCGATAATTTTACAAAATAGCAGTCTGTGATAAATAGAATCCCAGATTCGGTCCCATTTCATATTACTATTATCAACCTCGTCACATTGTACTCACTAAAGCTGGCGCAATATCATATGTTTTACTCTGTTTATAATAGTGATATGACATTGGACCTCGTTTCAGATCCTCTATGTAATGAATGGAATTGAAAGAAAAATGAACAATAAAATCAGTTCGATATCTTATTCCCAGAGTAGTAAAAATTTGAAAACCAACGGCTATTGCTTAACTTATTAACCTATTTTCACTCGCATTGTGATTGGTTCTCAGCTCAAACCCGAAAAGGCTTTTAGGCATTTTCCTAAACTATGTATTACATTTTACATACTAATTGTGTTGTTATCCTGTACTATCTTTCTCTGCATACATGTCATGCCATGTACACAATCCTTCACCAACATTCTAATCATAGGTTAGGCTCATTATTTTCTCTTAGCCTGGTTTGTAATTTTTTATATACACCTGTGCAAAAGTTAAGCACCACCCTATTTTTACGCACATGCGAGGGTATATTCATGTGCTATGAAGAAAGCAATAGCATAAACATTTATGTACCCATCCATCTTAGTGCAAGAGGTAATAATGCAACTAGAGGAATGCTGATTATGATTGTGGGGAAACACTGTATGTTTTTGTTTGAACTTGAAAACGAGGCCTGAATATGGTTACGTTGACACAACTGACAACTATTGCCCTACAGTTGACACACGTGGCTAGATTGTCATTAATGGTGTCTGAAAACGAAGTTTAACATCTGTGCACGAGTTTGAGACTGTCATTATTAATACCGGGTATATCCACCTTGTGCCTGGATGACGGCCTGGACACGAGTCTCATGCTGGTCACCAACCGACTGATACGCCATTGTGGTATTCGTTGCCATTCAAGATGGAGTGCGTCTGTTAATTCCTGTAGGTTCTGCACAGGAGGATCCCTCCTTCTCACCATGTTTCCCAGAATGTCCCAGATATGCTCAATAGGGTTCATGTCAGGGCTCCTTGCTGGCCATGGTAGGGTTTCGATGGCATTCTGGCGGAGGTATTCATGCACAGCTCTAGCACGATGTGGTCGGGCGTTGTCATCCATGAATATAGGGTGGGTTCTAGGTGCATGATTTACAAAATGAGGGACCACAACTCTATCCAGTATGGAATCTTGATATCTTTGTCCATTTAGTGTTCCAGGTACAGTCAACAGATCCAGCTTACAATCAAATGAGATGCACCCCCATATCATAACGGAACCTCCACCAAATGGAACTTCTTCCATGATGTTACGTTGGTCGTACGCCGTGCGTCTGGACCTCCATACACGAGTTCGACCATCTGTGGCATGAAGCAGGAACCGACTTTCATCGGACCAGTGTACCCGTCTCCAGGATCTCATGTTCCAGTGTCTTCTTTCGTTGCACCACCTCAGACGCTCCTCTTTGTGGTGTGCAGTGAGGAGAGGACGTCTGACAGGTCTCCTAGCTTTCATGCCAGCAGCATACAGTCTCCTTTTGACGGTAGACATTGACACTCTATTGCGCGTTTCCCATTGCTGGCTGAGCACTCTGCTGTTGGTGAATGGAGATCTCCTAACAAGGCGTACTAGGGCTCGATCATCACGGGCAGTAGTCTTCTTCGGTCTTCCAGATCTAGGCCTGTCCTTCACCTCGTTAGTTTGCCCATGTTTTGCAATCAAACGACTGATTACAGTATGGTTAATGTTCAGCTGTCTGCCAATCTCTCTGCATGACATACCAGTGGTATGCATGCCTATGATTTGCCATTTCACACGATCACTTAACCTTCGTCTTGCCATAGCGGTTCACAATCAAGAGCTAATTCTCTCTGTACAAATAAACCACGGTCATGAACACAAAATTCCTAATCTGGTCGCCTAAATCTGTATGTAATGTTCTACACCTCAAACTGGACTTTTACATAACTGAACACGTGTGCTGTTTCCCACCACGCACGGACATCAAGCGGCGTGAAGTCATGCATGCATGTGCATTTCGTACTTGGAATTATGTCAGCTAACGCGGGGACAAAAAGTATGGCAGCCTAGTTGTACCATCATGTTTCTACGTTCTATTGTTTTTGCTGGTGCTTAACTTTTGCACAGGTATATATATTAATGGCTGTTTTCCGCACATGTATTCGCTCTTTCATGCTGAAGCCAGCCCAAACTGGCATCTACAGCTGTTTTGAGGAATGGCCATTTGTAGGTCAAGAAAAGACTATTTTTAACAATTTTCCACTGTAGTGACTGGCTTGATAATCGAGCAACTCATTCCAATGGTAAATTGTAAGAATAGTCTTCCCGTGGCCTACAAATGCGCATTCAATAAGTAAATAATTGTTTATCAAATTTAGTCATTAAAGGGTGAATATATGTTTCTGAACATATAATTTCCATAGACACATGATTTGACGTAGGTGTGAAGCGTCACCCTATTATATTATACCGATGTGTAATATTTACACATATAACACCTCTCTTGAAATTACTAGAAAAGAGTTACGATACAAGGTTCCCATCTCTGAGTTTATATTACGGTACGTGTCCATGCGCCCATCAACATAGTGTTGTTACCTAAGTTTCAAATGATTTTCGTCAGAACATTGCATATGTGTATTGTACATGCATATTACATGTACATATATCCATAAACATTACAGTAGCGAAGGCTATTGTTAATCAATTAATGATGCACACAATTCATCTTCGTCCCTTATGTCTGGGTTAGTATGGCTATCGCCCACTCGTTGCGTATATCAGCATATCACAGTTGCTAGATTCATTATCTAATAGTAATATCGCCGTCACGATTTGCTCCAACCTCTATTCAAGGTATTCGGTGTTGTACAAATTGTTATTAATGTTGTCAAATTGTATATTAATAAACTTTGGCTTTCCAGCTTTAATCTTTGTCTTTGTTATTATTATGAAAGATTCTCTCTCAGTGCATTTGTTGCCTTTATCATCATATTGTTATCTATATCTTGGCAGTTTTACATTTTTATACAAACTGCATGTTCCTGATTAATTGCTGTGAGAAATTCCAGGTAGCATGTCTGTTTATTATGCTAATCAGGTTGTGTTGTTTTCCAATAGTATATCCTGATTGAATGCTTGAAAATAAAATTATTTAAATTGTATACTTTTTAGAAGCGTAAAGTGTGTATCTCAGTGTAATGAAACGAAATAAATCTTGACAAATCACGATTTCATTTCGTTTATATGATTGCTTAATTGTGAAGTCAAAATAGGGTCTCTAATTCTATTTCGCAACTTAGATATTGTTGTTAATTTGTACGTAATGAAATCATCATATGCTAACATTTATTTCGTTTCATTACATCCAGTGCCACAATTTAAGCCACTAAAAGTATATAATTATATTTCCAAGCATTTTGGTGTGAATGTGCACCTTTGACGTACATCGATCATGTAAGTTCATTCATGCATCCGTCCCATGTACGTGCTTTTCACGTAGCATGTTGTAGATGTGTGCATTTCATTATTTAGGTGTATATTGATCGATATTAGTCATTTGACTATCTTCAGAATCGTAAGGTTTTGCTGATCCTGGTTGTTTGTTTGAAACCAGATATGATTGACCATATTGAATGGCTATTAATAGGAATCATTGTTGCAATTGAGGTCCACCAATTTGGGTGGATATATTACACTGTTGATGTAATACAGTGTCATGTATCGGATGGTTGTATATATACATATATATATATATATATATATATATATATATATATATATATATATATATATATATATATATATATATATATATATATATATATATATATATATATATATATTTATATATATATATATATATATATATATATATATATATATATATATATATATATATATATATATATATATATATATATATTTATATATATATATATATATATATATATATATATATATATATATATATATATATATATATATATATATATATATATATATGAATCTTGCATACTCTGTAAGAATTTTGCAAATTTTTACTCTGTCTGTAGTACAATCGTCCCATTGTCAGTGGCCCATATCCTAGGCTAATTTACTAGCCGTCAATGTTAGATATTTTTTCTTGTAAATTCTCGTCGAATGTGTATCCTCTACGCCAACTATTGACCCTTAGCTTTGTATCGTCAGCCTGGGTGTATGGAGTTCAGTCAGATGTTTCAAACGGTTAATGATCAACGAGGGCCATGCCACCGAACCGTCATAATATTATTACTTAATTGCCATTGCACTGCCGTTTCCGCGTCAATAGACTGTTTCCGCACAGCTTTATCTCTCTCATCGTACTGAGCTCACACTGCCATCGTACTCTTATCACTCAGCCATCACACTGCCATCCTACTGAATTCAAACTGCCTTCATACTACCGTCATACCGCATTGCTGGACATACCGCGAACCTGTCGCAGCATCAACCCACAACAAATTATCCTGTATAAGTATTAAGTATTATTTCATGCACAATTATACACACATACACATACACCCTCATCTCCGTACAATTGTATACATAATACAATTATTTAGTTAATTTGTTAATTTCCTTTTAAACTGATTTCAGTATTGCTCATTGAAGGTGGCTAGTCGCATACACGTTAGTCTGGTAGAAGTAATTCATCTTAGTGATCTCGTCCATGTAGTGGTTTAGATGGACATGGCGTATTATGACTCTCTTGCGCATACCGATGGTTTCTTAATATAGCAATCTCTAGGATCTAATCTTTAACGCCTCGTTTGACAATTCACCTTTCCAGAGTACCCACCCATCATATGACGTCATATTGAACTGCGTGATGTGTACAATGACATCATAATGAATGGTATCATGAATGACGTCGATAAGTACGTCACGAACGCATATTTGAAGACGGTCTTTGCGTTGTTGTACAAATTGTTTGCGTTTACTATTTAATAAATATTCTGTTGAATATTTTGAAACTAATTTGACTGGGCGCTCTTGCTGCCATACAAAATATTCTACAGCTTCCCTGTATACTTTTCAGGAAATCGATAGCTAGGGAATTCAGGGATCGATCAATCCTAACACGGCGGGGTGTGGGTGGAGCTTAGCTAGTGATGGGCGGGGCATGGCTAAAATGGAAAGGTCCATTGCACCTAGAAGCACGCACAATCTTACTAATATCAATTAACTCAGTAATGGTCACACCAATTGAACTCTTCGCACATGTTGATTGTCCATTTGTAGGCCACTGAAACGTATCTTTCTTTTATTCTGCAAATGGATAGTTTGCAAGACCACTGCAGAGTTTCTTTGGGCTAGCTTGAATATGAAATGGCTAATGGTCCGGAAAATCAAAATTATTATTTTATCACTGTCCATTTGTATTCCAAGAGAAGACTATTTTACCAGATCCAGTTATTTCACTAGGATATTTTCAAAGGATCTTCCTCACTTGTCCTGAAAATGGACATTTCTAAAGGCCCGGCCTTGGCCGTTTTATCCATCATTGGGCTAAGGTGACAACAGCCTCCTGGCAAATTAGCTTCAAAACAGTCAACAGCTTACCAGTAGAGTTAGCTTGAAATTGAGATTCATGGACTTCAGGCTTCAAAGGTTTAAACAGCCTAGATCTATGACAGTATTCGATACACAACGTGTTGTCATTATGCAACACACGATTTCATTGGACAGTAACACATTAGAAGACAATACAGTGCTAAATACAGAGTCACTAACATTATACCACAGTAGATATTCTCTTTCTCTACAGGCAAAAACATATAATCATAATATCTTTCTTTGAAGCACCATAGCTGGGAATTACCATGACACGTGGCCAAATATAAACTAACCATCTTGATCATATGTAGATATTTCCGGTACCATATGGACTGCAGCAAATAAATAAGGCGTGCTCATCTAGGCAGAGACTAAGTGTATATTGAGTTTTAGCAAATACAATAGTAAACATACAATGGACCTTTCCAGTTTTGGCTATGCCCCGATCATCTCCAGCTAAGCACCTCCCACGCCGCGCTCGTGTTGGGATAGATCGATCGCTGAACTCCCTGACTATCAATTTAAGAAAACTATACAGGTAAGCTGTTGAATATTTTGGAACTAATTTGACAGGGTGCTGCTTCTGCATCATGTTTATTAAATAGTATAGACATACAATTCGTACAACGTGTCGGACTATTAAGAGATAAAAACGGGCCAAGTATAATTATTTATGACGTAATGATTATGACGTCAACATACACGTCACTTTGTTGGTTATGACGCCATATGACGTCAATTGATCGATGGATAAAGTGGAACGCTCCATTACAATAACATAGATATTTCTGTCATTGTAGAGCTGAAAGGTATATCAAGTGAACCATCATCGGCATCAATAGCGGCTATGTTATTGAAACGATCCGACGACAGGTGATGCTGATAAGAGTAAGACCATACAAGTAAGAATGCAACAACAACAACACCAACAACAACAACATCATCAACAACAACACCAACAACATCATCACCATCATCATCATCATCAACAACAACAACAACAACATCAACAACAACAACACCGACAACAACAACACCAACAGCAACTAACTAATGTAAGCAATGGTTACCCGACCACAAAAGGTATATATAAAGCTATTCCGATTGCGATGCTCATTGTAGGAATCATTGTCAATGCGCTACTGATTCTAAACCTTCTGATGTCACGACGATTCAAATGTCCACTCTTTATGCTCATCACTTCTTTGGCAGTAACTTATTTTGTAACATGGTTGGTGTGGTTTCATCAATAATGTTTCTTTAACTACTCGTAGAAATCCTAAATACTGAAGTAATTGTACGGCCGTCCTGTGCGCATGTAGCCCATATAACTTAGTATTTTCCGCATGTCTTCGCTATGCATAATTTATAATCATCTTTGGCCACATCCACATATTACATAGCAAGCTGTTTTCAAAGTATGTGCTGTTACATGGTGTTTCTGCACCGGAACTCATGAACTGCAATCGTATTGCCTCGTTATCTATGGATTCGTACGCCCTGTTCTGCTTATAGTAATAATCCACATAGCCAAAGAAATACGATTGAGATGCACGTTAAAGAAATCACTGACAGAAACAGGTGACGGACGCCTGAGTTCAGACCGTTGTGGCTTGACCATACCGGCGGTATTGTATTGTGTCACATTGACTCCCAACGTAGTGCAAGGAACCGCACATGAAGCATCAAATGCACTATTTCTAGATAGTCACATTGCTCTGACCTTCTGACTGCGAGTGGTGACTTATTTCAATTCCGTTTTCGACCAATTCGTGTATTGCTTTGCATCAAAGTCATATAGGGGAGATATATACAATTATTTATATGGGCAAAGTTGTCCTTCTATCATGCTACCTATAAAGTGATCTGTTCGAAGACCTGTATGCATTTGTGCTGCTTGTTTCTCATGGGAAAAAATTATAAGGTGAGGATTGCACTGCGTACGCAATCTTTTGTGACTACATATATGTATTTAAATTCAAATACAATTAGAGACAATACACCTATGTTTGTTTAGCACTATGTCCATGCGTTTTAATATGCATGCGTACACACTATCATATACGTACCCGACGGCTTAACTGGGGTAAATTGTGAATGATGTTATATTAAACCAAAATGAGCGCTATTTATAACGGTCCTGATGTGACTAAAATGTTGCAATTAGGAATATTTTTGGGTGTACCTTATAACAGTTCCAATAGTACTCTGACAATATGACCATACGTAGGTTTCTATAAAGTAATGGTATCCTTTGTCTCAAGATAATTTTACGATCTTCAAGCTTGTTTTTATGGATACAGTTTTAATGCTTGCACTTCTACTCGTGTTCCTTTAAATTATTTTGGGAGTAAGTAGCTCCGATAAATACTCACAGAACGTTTACTTGTCTAATGCTATACATGTACGTAATTAGATTATTGGCAAATAACTGTCCCCAACAACTTTGAGTCAAACTGTTTACAACATATTTGGCAGGGCCAGAGATATTTATCCTGGTAATATGTCGGCTACAAAAACCCCAGCACCCAGACGGTTAATATCAGTAGCTATGTCGACTCTGAGGTTTTTGTCACGTTGTAGATATGCATCGGATTTTCCAATGCACATTTCCAGGCTTAGCTATTCCCCACCCACTTCTAGGTAAGCACCACCCACACGTCACCATGTGGGGATTGATCGGTCCACGGATGCCGTAACTATCAATTTCCTAAAAACTGTGCAGGTAAGTCTATGGCAGCAACAGCGCCCAGTCAAATTGGTTGCAAAATATTCAACACAATATTTATTAAATAGTAAAGACATATAATTCGGACAACAACGCATAGTCCGTCTTCAAATATGCGTGAGTGACACACATATCTACGTCATCCACGACGTCTTAATGACGTCATTCATTATGATATCATTATACACGTCACGTAGTTGATTATGCCGTCATATGATGGACGGCTAAAGTGGAGAATCCCATTGTGACCAATGGATACCCTTTTTTCAATTGCTTACACATAGCATCTCCGTTTATAAATTAGTTCAACATGTATCTGAGTGAGCTCCATGTATATAGAATATCAATTCGAAGTAATTTCCGTTTGGACTAATCCTAACTGATGAGACACGCACGCGCACATGGGCACACACGCGCGCATGCACTCGCTCGTGAACGCATGCGCGCACACTAACACTGTAACACTATAGGTATTTTAATCCACTAACTATCACTGGATCTGATATAAGTGATTCCATGACCCGGGGAGAGCTGGAGCTGGGATGAATCTGATAAAGGACAAAAAATACAGTCAGATTTTGTAAGGTTATGACATGTATTAAAGAACAAACATCAATTAATAACACAGGTGATAATAATGCGTATGCTGTTTACCAGCCACCTAACAACAACTTACTATCTGCACCATAGGCATTGTTCCATGTCACTGTGCATGCACTGTAAATACTAATTAGTCCTCAAAATACATATCTAATGGTAGATCAATCACACCAAGAACACGCCTTTACTGCCTAAAATAGCAATCTGGTCGGTCAGTCTAGTATACGAGGTTATAATCAATTACGTCACATGTGTGCTGGCGTCACAATCATAGCATTTAGAAATATTTTTTCTTGACCCTAGAATAGTTCGTCAGTTATATGAATTGTATGTTGTTACACTTTAATACACATTCTGTTAAATATTTTGAAACCAATTTGACTGGACGTTGGTGTTGACATGCATAGAAACAACCCTCAATCAAATTAGCTACAAAATATTAAACAGGTTAGCTAGCTACGATAACTAGATACATTGGGATTATTCGAATTCAGGATTCTAAGTATATAAATCGACCCTAGCACGCACAAAGCATTGACGGAGCTTAAATAGAAATGGGCCGGGCATAGCTAAAATTGATTCATCCATTATTTGTGTTCCTTAATGCAGCTGCTTGATACAAATTGCATTGTATCCGTGTAGTCCAGTCAAATTACGTTTTTACCGACGACTAAGTGCAACAGCAATGAAACCACTTTTATTTTGTTTATTGAAGGCTTCGAAATGATGTATAAAAAGCTAATAATATCTTTTGAGTCGAACATGTTGAATTCAAGATTGTATCCTGGGTGGCCACGATCGTGCATAATATAACATATATCTCAATAACGGTTCATTTAGACCACATACATGTACTACAAGTATATATTTCAACATCACACCCCAACAGTTGACATTTAAATTCGATGTTTGAAAACCATTTCCACATTCACTGGTGGTGTTTAGTTCCCATTATCATTCAAGTCATCATTTGATATGTTTTGACAAATACTTCTACATCCAGAACAAGCCGCTAAAAAATCAAGTCCATGACGACTGCACATGCAACGCATTGTTCCATATCCTGACTTCCCGGTGTATCTCGCTCGCTTGAGAAGGTACTGAGGGACACAGTCCAAGTCCGAGTGTTTACGTGTCATTATTCCACTTTTGGACCTGATGGCACACTCGCAGTATGGGACACTTCATCGCCGCAGAATGATGCTGGTAGCAACATGTTTGGGTGGATAGCTATTTTGCAGATGGTAACTTCTGGACTCTCTGATGTCTCTTCGTGTCAAGATGGTCATTCTACGATGCCCTATTCAAAATGAGCATAGTTTTCTCACCAACTACTATGACATCATCCTTTGATGAGTGTGCAATTCCGAATATTTTTGCGCGTAAACGGAATAACTTTTTGCTATTGATGAGTTTCAGTCCGACAGTTATGCCTATTCTAAAGACCCAGGACGTTTTATCGCACCCAGGGAAAGAATCTACAAAAAAGATATTCTGGTAGATGTTCTGCCATAGTACATATCTGCTTTAATTGACACGGATAAATTGTGTGCTGCCCCTTTCTTTGGATCAGAGGATGTATTGGGGGAATAGTCCTGGCTTCGTTGTCCCCAGCCAGTACTACTTGACAGGTTCTTGAGACAATCACTGCCGCTTGCACAATCAATACGTCAACATCTCGTGTGGCATGTTACCTTGCAATGATATTTGGCTAGATTTTCCCCTAAGGCAAGGAATCGTTGTGTTTTCTCTTTGCTTGAAAGAAACTCTTTCTTATTCAATTGACATTTCATAGATGGATTGATTGCAGCCATAACCCTCTGCTCTCCGCAGATGTATACTGCCCTTCGTTGAAGGTCCCGCCTCGTACCTATGAAATATGACGACTGCGTGACCGTATTGCGTTGTCACACAGTTACTATAGTCCTGCAATGTCTTGCGTGCGACCCACCTTCCAAGGAATATGGTGGAGAAGGTCACCCCAATCAAGTGCGTATTTACAATTCAGTACCGATTGCGGATGCCACTAACCTGTTTATTACCGCAATGCACCCTGCTGGAGGAAACAAGCATATTGTCTACTTCCTCATTAAACCAAAGAAAGAAGCAGCTATATCAGGGTCAATTCACGTTTCCAGAGTCCACACCCATCATATTACGTCATAATGGACGATGTGTACAATGAGATCATAATGAATGACGTCATAAATGACGACGATAAGTACGTCACGAACGCATATTTGAAGACGGTCTATGCGGTGTTGTACAAATTGTTTGCCATAGGCAGCAACAGCGCCCAGTCAAATTAGTTACAAAACATTCAATAGCTTCCCTGTATGGTTTTCAGGAGATTGATAGTTAGGGCATTTGGGGATCGATCAATCCCAACACGGCGAGGTGTGGGTGGAGCTTAGCTAGAGATAGGCGGGGAATAGCTAAAATGGAAAGGTCCATTCAATCATGCATGTACTCGGGACGAACGTCTACAAGAAAATTTATTTTTTGCACACGCGTCTCTCTGTTTGGATAAAATGTATATAGTATTAGAAATAGGCAAAGCTGTCGATCTGAAGCTCATCAGTGACAACAAGTTATTCCATGTTCCGGCCAGAAATATTCGGAAGTGCACAATCATCGAAGGATGAGGTCATAGTGGCTGGTGAGAAGGTCATGATCATTGTGCATAGAGCATCGCAGAATGATCAGCAAAAATGGTATCCACCCAAAACATGCTGCCACCGGCACCTGCGGCAATGATGTACCACGGTCTCCAAGTGTTTCGGCAGATCCAAAGAGGAATGGATATATTTTGGAGGCGGGGAAATGGCCGTAGCCAGAAGGTTTCTAAACGAATACGGACACCAGTACACTCGGATTTGTGTAATGCTGAGATTGCAGTGCTAGGGATATTGAGATATTTGACGGAGATGAAACGGTGTTTTTAATTTAGACGCTTTGAATAAATCAATGGTCACATTGTGAGATATGTACGGTGACATCATGACAGCATTTGGTTAAAGTTAACTGGTGAATAGCAAGAAAATAACTAAAAAAATGTAAAATGTTATTTAGCAAATTATTTGAATTCATGACTTTATATAATATAAAAGAGAGCACATTTAAACTACATAATTGATTCGATAAAATTTGACAACAGTATGAAATCTAATAAGAAGTCTGTAGGAAATATGCGTACGATCCATGCGATGTAAGATTTTGATAAAATTATGATCTTATTTTTTCCTATGAATTCATTGCATCTAAATCTAATATTAGAACAATCTATCAATGTTTATTAAAATCTGTGGTTGTTTGTGGTGATTATTCAAGTGAAATTACAGTCCTTGTTGCGTAAGTTGTATCTGACTATCTACCAGAAAAAATATGTAAATACCTATAAATGTACATATTATTATAGTTAATAATCTGAGTGGAATAGCGCATACAATATAAAATCTATCAATATATTAATTATTTCACTGCACTTTGACTCACGAGTTGCAAACATAACAAAATAAAAATACTTCTGAATCTGAACTACATATAGATATAAGTAATATATCAGAAGAAAAAACAACAATATTAGTATTTGACCATCGACACATAAACAATGCAAAAGCTAGTGCATAAGCATTTCAAAATTAGGTCGGGCAATGGATCTTTCCAGCTTTAGGTATGCCCCGCCCACCTCTATCTAAGCTCCATCGAGATTTCGCCGTGTTGGGATTGACCGATTTCCGAATGCCCTAACTAGCAATTTCTTGAAAACTATTCAGGTAAGCTGCTGAATATGTTGTAACTAAATTGACTGGGTGATGTTGCTGCCTATGGCAGCAACAGCGCCGAGTCAAATTAGTTTCAAAATATTAAACATAATATTTATTAAAGAATAAAGACATAGAATTCACACAACAACGCATAGTCCGTTTTCAACTATGCGTTCGGGACATACTTATCTACGGCATTCATGACGTAATAATGGCGTCATTGATTGTGATGTCATCCTATACGTCACGTTGTTGATTATGACGTCATATGATGGATGAATAGAGTGGAAAGGTCAATTATCATGGCCATTGTAGTAATCATATATGAAGACTAATACTACTACTACTACTACTACTACTACTACTACTACTACTACTACTACTACTACTACTACTGCTGCTGCTGCTACTGCTGCTGCTGCTACTACTACTGCTACTACTACTACTACTACTACTACTACTACTAATAATAATAATAATAATAATAATAATAATAATAATAATAATTAATAATAATAATAATAATAATAATAATAATAATAATAATAATAATAATAACAATAATAATAATAATAATTAATAATAATAATAATAATAATAATAATAATAATAATAATAATAATAATAATAATAATAATTAATAATAATAATAATAATAATAATAATAATAATAATAATAATAATAATAATTAATAATAAAAAATAAAAAAATAGAAAAATAAAAATAATAATAATAATAATAATAATAATAATAATAAATCACAAAGTAATATCAATTATACTAATAATATGGTCGATTGAATCTCGGTAGCTGGTGGTACTCATTTGATCTTGATATCTCGCATTTTGACCCTAATATTGATGACCCTCCTTGGAAACCATTGGGCGGCCTTCTACCTCAGTTTGATCAAAATCTCTCCACGATAATAAGAGTTATTGGCAAATGTGTCGTTCAGACATATGGTTTTCAAAATAATCATTTTAATCGGGTCACAATGACCTTGGCCTTCGACCCTTTTGCCACAAATTTATCATACGTCCTCGAGACCCGATAACAATCTTCCACCCCAAGACTGGTCAAAATCACTCTAGTACACACAGAGTTATTGACAAATGTATTTTTCAGGGATATAGTTTTCAGAATAATCATGTTAATTAGCTCGCCATGGACTGGACCTTTCCCCCTTTGACACCAAATGTATGGCACACCTTCTATACCTACTGACCACCAATCGACTGGTCGATCCATCGAATGATCGACCGTACGATCAACACAACGAACGAACACACAAAAGAGCGAATAAATGCATGAAAGAATGAACGAACAATCGAACGAACAAAAGTAGGACCGACGACCGCCATTTTCATGGTAGCATCGGTTAATAAACAAGTGATGCATTTGATTGTGACATCAGATTGTTCAGTGACGTATCGGATCCTCCATTGTCTGTATAGTTATTGACAAATGAAAAACCAGCAAGCACATGGTAAACACGAATTAATTGTTTGTCTTCGATTTTAAACCTTGAAATCTGACTTCCGAGAATATAATTTCTAAAGTAACCTCACCGGTAAGCAATTGATTATTTTGAAACTAATTTGTTGGGGATATTGCTGCTAGGCAGCATCATATGGCAGTCAAACTCATTCAAAATATGCGAAGTTTATATTTAGCAAATTGAAAAGAGATCCAAGATAAATAATGCATACAGATTCCTGACATAATGTTCAATCTTTATTACGGAGATACGCCATTTTGATTGCAATGTCAGATAACATGTGACATAGTTAATTATGATGTCGGATACTATAGTGACTGCTCAGTTTTCGCAAGGGAACTTTCCAGTTTATGCATCCGCCATATGACGTCATAATTAACAACGCAAAATGTAGGAGGACACAATAATAAATGACGTCATGAATGGCGCAGCTAAGTTCGTCATGAATGCTTAATTTATGACGGACTAAGCGTTGTTCTACGAATTGTATGTTTTTACTATTTAATAAACATGTTGTTGAACATTTTGAAACTAATTTAACTGGGCGCTGTTGATGCCATAGCTCAGTTTCACAAGTATATTTTGAAACTAATTTGACTGTGTGCTTTTGCTGCCATGGGCAGCAACAGCACACAGTCAAATTAATTTCAAAATGTCCAACACCCTTACCTGTATAGTTCTATGGAAATTAGTAGTCAGAGAGTTCCGGGATCGATCGCTCCCAACACAGAAACATCGTGGGTGGAGCGTAGCTATAGATGGGTGGGACATAGCTAACACTGGATTCCTCCATTGCGCGTTGGTTGAATATCGAGTACCAGATCTATGCCTTGCACGGCATGATGCGTCCATCATGGAATAGGCACTGCATTGATGGATAACCGAGTTCAAACACTTATAAAGAACCATTTATCATTTATTCTACCAAATAGTTGTAAAAAGTCATCTGATATAAATAATAACATGAATGAAAAGTGGTATAACGTATTCGCTAGCTTCATTTGGTGCTTTCAATCAATAGTATTTACACATAATTAACATGTTGCTGTAATTTGTTCAATTCACCATCGCATAAATCCGTGAATTTTAACTAAGTTTGAATATATCGAAAGTAGATAATAAAAATGCGAGATCAGAACCCGCCAGTCAGATGCCGGAGTTAGTGGGCGCATTTTGCATATCAGACGGCATAACTAAATACGCCACTTGACGTCATCAACGACTTCCGAATCAAAATAAGTACTTAGCTCGGTCTTAGCTAAGTCACGAGATTTGAAATGTATGTCACTAATATGTCCAAATTGAATGACCTTGGTGAATTTAGAATGTATACACATTCTTTTGAATATTTAGAAACTAATTTGGTATAAAGCTACAGTCCACAGACAAATTGGATTCAAACTAATCAACGGTTTACATGTATAGTTACATTGAAATTTCAATTCTGGGACTTCAGAATTAAGGGTTTTAAATCGAGTCCAGCACTCGTCAAACGTGACAGCGGCTTTGCTATAAATGGGCTGGGCGTAGCTAGAGGTGGATATATCTACTGCAAGCCGACTTAGAGGATTAGTGGTACAATGCACAAATGTGTAATACTTCACCTTTCCAGAGTTTCCGTCTATGATCTTACGTCATATGACGTCATAATCGGCTAAGCTGCGTGTAGGATGACGTCATACTCATTACGCCATAAAAAATTGTATTTAACCTGTCTTTAACTCGTAATAGTCAGACACGTTGTACGAATTGTATGTCTCTACTATTTAATAACATGCTGTTGAATATTTTGAAACTAATTTAACTGGACGCTGCTGCTTCCATAGGCAGCAACAGCGCCCAATCGAATTAGTTAAAAAATATTCAATGGCTTATCTGTATAGTTTTCTGGAAATTGATAGTCAGGGAATTCACTGGTCGAGCGATCCCAGCACGAGCGAGGTGTGGGTGCAGCTTAGCTAGAGACTGGCGGGGCATAGGTAAAAATGGCTGGACTAGATGTGATCGCTGACATAGACATCTTGTCAAATTGCTAAGGCTACAGAGATATTGCATCATGTGCATATGAACAAGTCTATGCGTCTTTCTTGCACAGGCGAAAACTGCAATGAAAAATTGACTTGAAGGAGTCTCGTACGGACTTCCATAAAATAGCAAGAATGTAGTAGTTAGCTGCGTAGTTTAACATACCAATCACAATCATTGGCTCCCTGGCATTAATGTGCGTTTCCAGTATTTTTGCTGCCGCATCCTCTGGTAAGGTTTCTGCCACACGGCGTGCCACATCGAATGCACCCAGCGGTAGATAGACAAAAATCGAGAAAAGAGTTACCATTATAAAATATGCTGAAATTCGCGCTTCGGTTTGCTTGTCATTCTGGTTCGCTCTGATTGTCTTCCTCGTCTTCAGATATGATTTAATTTTGAAGAGAAGAAAGATATTGAAAATTAGAGTTAATCCGAAGGATATAATGAAGCTATATCCAAATGCTTTGAATGACCTGAACTTATTGAGAGCATCGTTTCCGTAGATTTTGCAGTCAATATGTTGGGAGAAGTCTGCTTCCGTAGATAAATAAACGATCTCCGGCACATTCATAAGCACAACGAATACAACTATTACCAAGCATACAATGCGAGCTGTGTACGGTTTTGCAAATTTCCGGAACCGAAATGGCATGACACAGACGATGATACGATCAAAGGGAATAACGACGAAAAGTGAGGATGATGTCATGCGGACGACGTCGTCGATGAAGCCGATTACCAAGCAATTTATCTGCTCCGCCATTAGATAAGTCTGAGATCTATTTGGGTCAAGTTGTTTAAGAGACCCAATCACGTGATGAAATTCCAGACTCAAGACGATGGTATCTGCGACAGCCAGCATACGAAAGTACACTGAATAACTGAATGTATTGTATTTCTTCATACTAAATGTGATCAACGTTAACAGATTTCCAAAAACACCTAAAAATGTTATAATCCCCATGGACACAGCAAAGGCTATCGGATTGATATAATCTGGAGGACGTCGGATTGAATGCTGACCTTCCGTCACATTACTCACAGATGCAATCACGTCCGTCGCATTCATTTGCATACTGTGGTTATGATGTAGAATTTTTCCCAACAAGAAGTTCAGTATTTGATGTGGTATTCTTCTTGGCCTTCAGACACCTACCTTATCCTGGAGATATGCTGGCACTATGGAAATGTGTTCCAGTCTTTTAGACACGATATGCGTCTCTGGTGGCGATGCTTAGTTTAGTTTTAGGTTATATAGCGTGCGGTGTGAGAGCGCATAACAGTTTAAGTAGAGTTTTTAACTAGTAGTATCTACACAGAAAGGCAGTCTATATGCACGCTTTTTGTGTAGGCCATCCGTAATATTGAAACTTTCTAAATGACACCGCACCACTTCCAGAGGAGTTACGCTTTAAGACTAATAGGTTGACAAGACAAACAACAGAGACTATCCATAAAAATACACAGCATTCTAATCTGCCGGTCAAGTCCTGCACTACGACTAGAAACATATATTCATAAAATCAGTAGCCTAATCTATCGTTCCATCTGCACAATGTACATAGTTAAACTCATGAGGCATGCTGTTCACTGGTCAATGATAAACTGATATGTTATTTATGAGATGCCTTGCTTAAAATAGTGTAAAGCGTAGTCAGGAATAGTCAACCCTTTCACGACTAAGACGGCCACAACCTGCCTCTGTAGGGGTCCTGGGGAATGGCCATTTGCAAACCAAAAGAACACTACTTTTGACAATTTACCACCCGGAATGACTAGTGGAAAATTTTCAAGAATATTCTTCTCATGGCCTGCAAATCAATAAGTAAATATTTCAATTATTCAAACAAATGGAGTCATTACATGATTAACCTGGGTATTTAGGATAGAATGCTTGAATTAACTGCAAAAGTAATACAGATAACGATTAAACTATTCATCACATTTCATTAGTTTTAATTATCTGGACACATATCTAGCCTTAAGGGAGCATCGTGCTTTTTGAAACACTCAGTCAACCGGGAATTAATTAATCAAGCCCCTCCACAATATTCCATGGTACTCAACGGCTCTATAATGGAGCATATATATATATAGTATTCGTGTCTCGCGAGATCTCCTTCTATGCGCGATCAAAAAGAATCGTCTGTTGGGAGATGGTATGGGCATAGCAAATTCAACCAGTATATTATACTAAAGAGAATTGCATCGTGACTGGAGAGGAGAGATACCATATTTATACCAGACATTATTATTTCACGTAAAACGAAATTAAATAAGGCCCATTTTCTTAGGTTTGAAGACTATGTAACACACAATGTCCCCTCTTGATAGGTCTTGATAGGTCTTGAAATTCAAAAGGGGTGTATACAGAATTGAGGAAAATAATGATGGATGGATGTGATTTTACTGTATGCATCAGCTAATAATACAAGGTGCACGGTGATATGAAAATACGATTAACAGTTGTGCGTTTATTATCCAACTGTGGAGAGAGACTGGGTCTCAACCTGTCTGGGCTCTGAAGTGGAGATTGGGTTACAGTCTATTCATTGTGATGGCGTAACGGAATTACTGGTCATTACGTTAGAGGCGTAATCTTGGCATGAATCCACAATTCGATATTTAGATTGACGATTATATAATAGATGCGCGTGGAAACATAGCAACCAATTTATAACATTTAACGTTCCTTCCCATGCCACTTTCTAGAATTACCTTCGAACAAACATGAGTGTAGTATTATAAAGTGGCCTAGATTGAATGTATAGATAATCCTTAAGGAAAGTAAATTTACTTTCATTTCCATTTTCCAAAATTAACCGGGGACAAATATTAATTATTAAATGCATTTGTATATGAATTAGTCACCTATCTAACCCCCGAATATAACATTGCCTTGAGGCATTATTATTAGTCAAGAATTTACCACAACGAATGGTGACATCAGTAGTAATATCAGTGTTTTTTGTAATGCGTCAAGATGGGAATCGACATGCTGCATGAATTTGATACCATCAAGAGACCACATATCCTTCAATTTGACAATCAAACTGCCTGCGATGATGACGCACCATGTCCGGTGACATGCTTATTTGCAAACACAAAACTAAATCTACACATTAAATCAAAGCTTTGTGCATAGTTTGAAACATCAAGATCACATGGTGATTATTTATCACCAGTGCTTTTCACCTGCTACCTAGCTGCAGTACGATCATTTGTTCGAGAACACTCTCACAGGCCATACCCCCAATGTTCGATGATAGGTATGCCACTAGAGATGGAGTATGGCGGGAAAAGGTCCTCCTGATTTACTACGTATAGCTGCAGAACAGTTCAAGGCTGCGAACCGCTTCCTGAATGAAGCCTAAACAGATTTCAATATGTAGTAATATAATGCTACATGTGTTTCTATAATGCTATGCAATGGACCGTTCCATTTTTAGCTATGACCCGCCCATCACTAGCTAAGCTCCACCAGCACCTCGCAGTGTTGGGATTGATCGATCCCAAAATGCTCTAGCTATCAATTTCCTGAAAACTATACAGGAAAGCGGTTGAATATTGTGTAACTAATTTGACTGGGCGCGGTTGCTGCCTATGGCAGCAACAGCGCGCAGTCAAACTAGTTTCAAAATATTCAACAGAATATTTATTAAATAGTAAAAGCAAACAATTTGTACAACAACGCATAGACCGTCTTCAAATATGCGTTCGTGACGTACTTATCGACGTCACCCATGGCGTCATTCATTATGTCATTGTACACATCAGGTAGTTCATTATGACATCATATGATTGGTGGGTACTCTGGAAAGGTGAATTGTAACAGCTGGGCAGCTCCAAAACCCTCTTGACCAAACTTGATGCATTTCACCGCAAACACATGTGAGCCACACGCATTTTACCACAAACACCTGTGAGCCACAAGCATCGTGGACCATAGAGTCCAATATCAAATGCAACACTACAAACTGTGTAACACAATGTCACTATCTGTTAGGGTAGCGAAACAGCAATGGTTTATGTTGGGATATGTTCCTTGAATGCCGGAAAATAGGCCTTCGCAGAAAGCACTAGAATTTGCAGTGGTACGTGCTAACAGGCGTCGGGCATGCAAAGGATACCACAACAGAACATAATCTAGGACCACTAACGACAAGAGTGACCCTTAAAGATCTTATGACGCTCGCAGTGGACAGATCGCCATGGAGAATGTTTTTAAAAGCCTGATTCCAGTTGGAAGCTTTCATTTCTTCAGCTGCAGAACACGATCACTCATTATCATTAACATCATGATCATGATCACCATCAGCATCATGATCATCATCGGCATCATCATCATCATCATCGTCGTCGTCGTCGTCGTCGTCGTCGTCGTCGTCGCCGTCGCCGTCGCCGTCGTCGTCGACGCCGCTGTTGAAGTCGTCGTTATCATCATCATTATGTATAATTACAGAATTCCTCTTTGTATCAGAAACTCACATTTTGAAAGTCTCAATGGCAACGTAAGACATTTTGTCTTACGTTGGTGTGGTGGAAGCGTTTATGGGCTGTGATGCTAGGCGCTTTCGCCGGTTATGGGTTCTATTCCATCTCAATGCCAAAATACCGTAATGCCACGACATCTTGTATAAATATGCAAGTGCGCACTCCCATTATCAATCCATTTAAATTAAACTTAGCTAATGTGCTAGTGACATAGACCATACACTGTAAACAAATTTCAATAACCGTCAACTACAATCTAAGGAAACGCATGCCTTTTCTTTAACTCACTTCAATGCCCGGTCGCTTTATAAGAGCATCGACAGGATGAATACATGTATAGATACGAATGCACGCCAGTTTGAACTATTGAATTACGGCCACATGGAAACCACAAATCTCCCCTACAAATCTAGTTAACATAAATAAATATGCATTCATCGAATTGCTTAGACTAACCAAAACTGGAGGTGGTGTAGGCATCTACATAAAGACAATATCAATATTCAGTATTCTGAGCACAAAGATTTGGCAATGATCGAGGAGTATATATGAACGATTTCCATGAAATTGCAATAACGAACTATCTTATATGGACAAAATAAAATTGATCACGTCAATTCAGAATGAAAACCAATTAGGCTACATTATGGGTGATTTCAACATCGGCATCATCAAACAAAATGAGCCTTTCCATTTTTGGCTATGCTCCGCCCATCACTAGCTAAGCTCCACCCACACCTCGCCGTGTTGGGATTGATCGATCCCCAACTGCCATAGCTATCATTTCCTGACAACTATACATGGTATCTGTTGAATATTCTGTAACTAAGTTAACTGGGTGCTGTTGCTGCCTATGGCATCAACAGCACCCAGTCAAATTAGTTTCAAAATATTCAACAGAATATTTATTAAATAGTAAAAGCAAACAATGTGTACAACAGCGCATAGACCGTCTTTAAATATGCGTTCATGACGTACTTATCGACGTCAATCATGACGTCATTCATTATGAGATGTCATTGTACAAGCCACGCAGTTCATTATGACGTCATATGATGGGTGGGCACTCTGGAAAGGTGAATTGCGACTACATGCATGACTTGACAAGGCGTGCATGATTACGTGGTGTGATTAAAGTGAAAATCGCGATTATTCTTTAAATCATGAATTTTTCTAATTGAAAATGAAATAATCGAGTATTCGTGATTAATTTCTATTGCCAAAAAATATTTCAAAACCTATCTGTTAGTTACTCTTTAATGAGATAGGTCACGAAAATTGACGTTCTGTCCATGGACAGATCAAGAGAAGACTATTTTTGTATGTATCACTAGAATGATCAGCTCGAGCATCGGGCCGGATATTCCAGTGACTCATTTCCAGAAATAGTCTTTTCTTGGCCAACGAATTGACATTTCTAAACAGCATTAGCGGTTTCGGCATGGAATCGAAAGATGTATGATTAGCTTATAGATATAGAATTATTTTTTTAAATGGCACACACAACTGGATTGCAGTACCAGGTTGACGATACTGTGAAGATACCAACAACCATCTCCACAAAGTATTCATGAGTGCATATAAAATGCATTTCCATTAAAGGAAGTAAGACATTTCAAATCAAAGTCTACTAACCAATGGTTGACAACTGGCCTGATAACTGCCTGCAATGAGGAACTCAGTCTTTATGTTGAATTCATCAAAAGTCCAACCACATAACATCGGCACAATTTAAAACATTTTGGAACAGACTAGAATCACTAATAAAGCATGCTAATATGTACTGCAGCGACGAATTTGAACATGCAAGAAATGTCACTTGCGAAACAGAGAATATACTTAAATCACTTTTGAATAAGCATCACGATAATGTCTAAGAATCTCAATTCATCCATAAAATAGAATTATTGGCGAGAACACGGATATTGCAAATTGATTCAATGAACACTTTGTTAATATTGGACAAAAACTTTCAAGAGAAATTCAGGAAAATCCTAATAACATCTTTACATATTACCTAACATGCAGTTACCAATCTTCAATCTTCATACAACCAACATAAAATGAGGAAATTCTAATTAGCATTAACTCAGTCAAATCTGTCCAAAAAAATAACTTCATGTGGCGGTTATTCAAACAAAATCAGAATTACTTAGACCACTATCACTTATTGGTAACACGTCTTTCAACCAAGATATTTTCCCAATATAACTAAATGCGTCCACAAGATTATAAAGCACAGTAGCCATCTGAATTCAATAATTACTGGCATGTCACAAACCTTTCACTACCGTGAAAACTGCGGAAACGCCTGACGTACAACCGATTAGTAAAATATCTGGACAAAAATCAATAAGTTTTGACTCCTAATTTGGCTTTCGCAAAAACACTCTACAGTGAATGTCATTCATGATATGCTGGAAAATGGTTATCGGCGCGCGGAAAATTCTATATAATTTAAACCTTTCTAACGATGTTGACACCATAAGTCATATGATACCATTAGAAAAGTTAATGTATTGTGAAATATGGGGCATAGTACTCGACCGGTTTCAAAGTTGTCTATCAAACAGAACGCAATGTGTACGTAGATCTGGTACGTATATTGATTCAAATTCGGCCAAGAATCTGGCTTGATCTGGTCCATGTGTGCTCCATCGTATGAGGGTTGTTAGGCTTTTAGCTAAACCGATTATTCCGACTTTTCATTTACCTTGGATTCTTCTTACTCCTGCGCTTGATTAATTGACATAGTAGACATACGATGGATGTTCTTCTGAACAACCCAATTCATATGCCCCCTCTTGCTTTACACTATTTGGCTGTGACAGTAGAAATACAGAAAAAACACGTACTGCAATGGTAGTTATAGGATTCATAGAATAGAAAGATAAGTGCTTCTAGCATTTCCACATAGACCGCTAGATATCTTTACCAATACGGTCTGATTTTGATAACGCTTGTGCTCTCAGCTTGTAGAATTATGTCTCAATACGCCAGGGGTATCGGTTATCACTCATGAAGGGAACAATCATTGGCATCCATTTACTCCACTCACCTCAAGCTGGACACAAAACATATTTTATTAAAGACTGATACATTGATATAGATGTTATTCATGTAGGTCAGTATCGTGACATCCAAATTCAGTATAATGATGTTTAGTTATGGGTAGCTTTTGGCAAGCGAAGGGATCTCGCTATCTACAGCAGGGAGAAACCCAGCCACTAGCCAATTAGTTTTTTGGATAAAATTTCTGGTTAGCTAAGAAAGTCCAGAAATATACTAAATTTCTGGTTAAGAAAGTTAAACGAAAGGTAAACTCATGCAACCATACAAGAAAACTATTGAATATTTTGAAATTTATTTCACTGGAATATGTTGCATTTCTGACGGGAAATGGATAATACGTATCTACCAGTACAGTGAAACATTTGAGACATGAGTAGGATCCTTTTTAACATTATGTCTAATAAAATCCACAAATATCTTAATTTACTGACTAAACGAGTTAATATTTGGCTAATAAAATCTCACAATAGGCTAATTTAGTGGCTAATGATTTCGGATGGGTAAGTCTGTCCCGGGTACAGCATAAACAACACATTCCATACATTGGAAAGAGATAGGTTTCGTGTATTACCGATGTTCCATGCCTATTTTGGTTGTGACACCACTTCATCATTGCATGTGCAGCATGGAATGCATTTCATGAATTCATTGATGCGTTCATATTTATAGTTACCAACCCCTTTGCAGCAATCGGTAAAGGTTCGCAACAGTTTCAGAGTCTAGAACAACCTACTGTTACATTGTATAATATATTAACAAATGTGTTCAATCTGTAAACGAATCACGATGGGAACTCTTCTGCAAGAAAGGTCAGAGCATAGATAGCAATGCTCCTATGCATGATTCACTTCTACAGTATGTGAAGAGCACAGTATACCAAGGAAACGTCCGGACATCATACCACAGACGATCTCAGTGGGTAGTACTTTACCATGGTGATTGGGGTTGGACAATGCTGAACAATCAATGGAGGCAAAGTGGAGAACGCTAGAAGAAGTTGCAAAGAAGTATGCAGCTGCAAATATGAACAATGGTTGGCCTATATATTTTATGATGTGTGACGTCACAGTATATGTGAGACGTCAGACTATTAATGCTTTAATTAATTTAGGGAACATGGATATGCTGGGTTAATCCAGTATTACCATTTATTCCCGCTCAACTGTCCATGTATTCCATACCTATGATCATGAAATAAACGTCTGATCAAATAGTTCCCAATTCATATGCTAATTAGGCTCCTGGCTGTAACTGATTACCACAGAGTATATAATTGTACGATCTGTCCTAGAGGCCTAAGTCCATCCCACTATGTAACTCGGTGAACTATTGATCGATCTAGTGTTTTTAAGTCAATGTTTGTACGGTGGACCAGGCGAATTTAAAATGACATATTCATTACACATGAGTGGCGCCGCTAGGATTGGAAAATAGTTCCTCTAAATTGTATTATATTGGTCAATTTAATTGTATAATTATTAACATTTTTTGTATAATTATTATTTTTAAGATTCTTTTTTTAAGTGAGTTTTATCAAATTTGAATATGATAAGATTGTCACCATCTTTAGGCATTATACGAACGTCGCGCATTTATACATCAAACCATGTGCTCTTTCATCAACCACCTGACAGTATTTTGGTGGAAACATCGCCAACTCCCACCCGTTAGTTCGAAACATATCTCTAAGCGGCTCACATGCCATCTAGGAGCCGCTAATTTTCAAGAGTCCACAAACTCACCGTGTAAAAATGTTTTAAGTAATTGTGTGCTTATGTCGTCTCGTCTTGTCATAGTCTCAATGTGATCATCGTCATCAGCCATCAGTAAATTTTATCTGGCCAGTGATGTCTATTTTCAGGCCAAATCCCAAAGTTAGAGGAAACTCTATTGCCTCCTTTGGGTGGGCAGTAGTCTAAATTCTCTAACCGTGACGTCATGAATCTAATCACCTTCGGACCAAATCGTAAAGCAAGCGGAATCTTATACCTTGCTTTGGTGGGTAGTAGTCTAAATTCTCTACCCGTGACGATATCAATCTAATCACCTTCAGACAAAATCTCAAAGCAAGAGGAACCTGGTGCCGTGTTTGAGTAGGTAGACGTCTATCTGTTCTACCTGTGACGTCATCAATCTCGTCATCTTCACGACGCTTTATCCTTCTGAAATGTTCATACTTTATTAGCGATTGCTGTCATATTTTCGAGTCTCCGCCATCTTTCGGCCTCGAGCTTCTGTATCGGTAACTAAGCCAAGTTATCTCACAAATCATCTTAGTGCCTTCGATCTTATCGTTTCTATTTCGGAATACAGAATATTCTTCCGGATTCATCATCAGTTTCTTCACGATTTGTGTTCTGGAGTGAAGTTGTTTCGTGTATTTTCGCTCCCGGCTCACGACAGATCGGGTCTTCATCTGTTCGCCTTCATTCTGCGACCGGGCTTCTGTATTCAGCATATTCAAGGTATCTAACTTTTAACTGTGAGTTCTCAAAATTATTTATCATACACCCCGACCAATCCGCGTGGTGCAGAGACTGTCCATGGTTTACTTATGTAACCACATTTCAAAATATTCTATAAGTAAATACTTCATACTTATTATTGGAATATTTCTATTTAATTGATTGAATATGTGTTTCATGTTGTTGTTATTACGTCACTTGTCCAAGTTCAAATAACCAACAATCATTCAGTAATCATCATGTACACTTAGTTAGTTTCTAGTTCTAAGGCCTGAGTAACCAATCAACCAATTCATAACGTAAACCCTAGATTGGTTGAGTGGTTCATCAGTCTTTTGAATAACCCAATACATTTCATTATTATTATCCTACCGACTAGCGGCCAACTCGCTATTAAAATACCATTGAACTTGTTATGCATAATGCTTGAATTAAAGTACGCATTCAAATTGATTATAAGTTTGCTATGCTATTTGGTGATTGCCTCTTTAATAAATTAACCCTTAATGAGAATTAAGGGCTGATTGATTAAAATTTCAATCATAAAATTTCCAAAAATAATGTCCTTCCCGCTTATTTATGTATTAATTTATTCATTTGCTATATCCATGCTTGTAACGCATCACTGGCGCTTTTAAAATGTAATAAATTATAGCGTCAATTCACTACTCCATTTATACTATATCGATATCAACTTGCATCCTCCTTTTTATCTGTACTGAATGAATGATTAAAGCTTTTTCTATTTTCATAGTTTCATTTACAGTATTTTCTCTACCGCATGCAGATTAACCATCGAATAGTATCATACCCCGATAGACTGATTTTCTGGTTCTGGTAAAGAAGTTTAAACAGCTATTGTCTTTTGAACGAAAGATTGGAGCTGTTTAACCTTAACTGCTCGAATTTGAATTGATGCATACCTGGGTTGCTCGGCCGTAATTTTTCCAATTATGCCTGCAACGTCATTAGATAGATCAACGATATTATTGTGGTCGGTTAATGAGGAGCTCTGGAGGTGACTGAGCAACGTGCAACTTTGACCAACCCAGACATATCTGAATTTTGATCTTAAATTTATCACTGGTATATTGATACTATTGATCAAGTGTTGCCAAAAAACAGAGACATGTGAGCTTTAAGTTCAGTCCGGAGAGATCACCACCATAATTTACCATTATCCAATCACAATAATCTAATTTGGGTTTCAGTCATTTCCATACCCTGTCGCTCCTAGCTCCTCAACTTCTTTCATTAAATCTGGAATCCTTTGCATTGATTCGAAATCCATTCTATGTCACATAGATCTGGTGTCCTGATATGAAAAAAATCTACAGCGGCAATATCCCTGTAATTCCTGATCCAGTGATACTAAACATTCGAGCCATTTACTTTACATCACTTTGAGAGATTTCCTGTTAACTCAAAACGTCCGAGCCGACCATCTACAAATTTGGTATTTATCATTGACAGGTTTTTTAGGTCATAGAGGTCAAATTAACACCTGGGTTGACCTAATCGTCCAAACATCATAGACTGTTGAGCCTTACAACTCCTAGATTTGCTTCCATTGCATAACCATACTTTCTAGGGCATGACCTTGAAATAACTTGGGTTAGATTTGACATATTTGACCTAGATAACTCGACATCCCTATGATAATTTGGTTATTAAATAAGAAATTATAAATTTACATTGAAATATTCGGTTGTTGTCAGAGGTATGGCCATTATAGTCACATGCTCTTTGTAAGACCGAAATCTGGTAACAATGTACGGGGGGAGAGTGCTATGGTGAACATGCTACACAAAATGTCATCAAGTCAGGCACAACGTATGTTCATTAAATCGTTCATCCATTTGCTGCCCCCCACACACACACACCTCCCCCCCCCCTACACACACACCGCCCCCACCCCGACATGGTGAGCGATCGATATAGCTGACCATGACTCGACTAAACCGCATTCTCAAATTACCTGCATGTCCAACTTATCTCATTCTCCCTGCACACTAAGCAGAACGTGTTCACAAAGTATGCAGTAGACATGAGAGTGTACTGGTCATACATATGACAGCGTCTTTAACTCTGGCTTTTCTACATGCATTATCCACATGCTCACCTTCTCCCTACTCTCCCCTAAAGATCAATTTTCCTCATACGAGATTCGAGCAAACTGGAGTGGAATTATATTAAGCAGGACAGAATGGCATATGCTTTCAAGAAATTATGTTTATATCAAGCTTAATAAAGAAACTTACGCAAATGTATAGTAATTTTGAAAACTGTCTTATATTGGCCACTGTATTTAGTAAATGGCTTCATAATGGTCACATATTTGTCAGAAATTTGGCTCTTGCGAATTTTTCTAGTCCAGACACTCGTTTGCGTCTATAGTGGAAAGATTGCACTTTTGTCCGGTCCGTCCCCAAACAGTTAGATTTTGAAGGTAATATACCTTACTATCATAATCATGAAATAAAAAAGAAAAAGAAACACATAAAGGCAAATAACTCCAAACCAACTTAGCTATGTGGTTCTCTCCTAAGGGACCAGACGTCATAAGCTAATACGTCACTTGTCATCTGATGTCACAATCACAATTATGTAAGTTCCTCACGAAAGTGGCAATGGTAGACTTACATCACGAATGTGTCAGAATTTTATGTTTTTAATGCATTTACAATATAATTTAGATTCTCTTGCAAATAATGAAACTATTTTCCTGACACACACCCTATACAACACCAGCTCCAATCCAAATTAGTTTCAAACTATTCGCTAGCTTGCCTGCTAGGCTACCCTAAAATTTAGATCCAGCGAATTCCAAATTCAAATCGAGTCCAGCACGGATATAACGTTGGAGAAGCTTAGCTAGAAATGGGCGTGGCTATATCTAGAAAGGAATCGATCTATTAGATTACTACCTGCGCGTTATGGGGAATCCAGTTTTAACTATGGCCCGCCCATCTCTAGCTAACCCCCACCCAAGCTTTGCCTGTGTTGGGATTGATCGATCTCTGCTCTCTCTGAATCTCAATTTCCAAAAAAACTATTCACGTAAGCTGTTGAATATCTTAAAACTAATTTGACTGGGTGCTCTTGCTGCCTATGGCAGCATCAGCGCCCAATCAAATTAGTTTCAAAATAGTCGCGTGTTTATTAAATAATAAATACATACAATGCGTACAACGACATTTAGTCCCGCATCAAATATGCGTTCCTGACGAACCTATCTACGTCATTCATGATGTAATTGACTATGACATCAGCCTACACATCACGTAGTTGATTATGGCGTCACAGGATTGATGGATAGACTGGACTCCTCCATTGTAATACGTCTCTCCGTTGACCATCAGCGCCAATGGTAATATAACAAATCTCGGCATTTTCATGTTTCATTTTCAACGGAAGCTATTCATAGGCAGCAAGGCCTTTAGCAAAACTAATAAGGATTAGAATAACACGTCGTTAATTTCAAAATGGAAAATAAATATTATTCTTCGACTCGAGGGTTCCGTTTCTTGTTATGCCCATCCCTTTCCGAGCATTGGAATTGATTTATATTTATGTTGATTATGCCGTCATATACTATGAGTAACAAATCGGTTCAGTCCACCTCAGTCATATCAATGAACCTTTCCCGTTTTAGCTATGCCCCGCCCATCTTTATCTAAGCTCCACCCACACCTCGCTCATATTGGGAACTATCGATGTCTGAACGCCCTGACTATCAATTTCCAGAAAATTATACAGGTATATGGCAGCAACAGCGCCCAGTCAAATCAGTTTTAAACTATTCAACAGAATGTTTATTAAATGGTAAAGACATACGCTTCTTATAAAGCGTCGGACTATTAAGCGTTAAAGAAGGACCTTTTCGAATCATTCAAGACGTCACGAGTATGGCGTCATCCTAAATGTCGCGTAGTTGATTATGACGTAATGTGACTTCATATGATAGATGGGCACACTTCAAAATGTCCATTACTGTGTAACGAATCAATGAGATTGATCCCAGAACGAGTATATCGTAGTGTGCAACAAAAAAGGTGCGCTTGCTCGCTTGCTCGTGTGGTTAGGGTGAGTAGGAATGCCTTGATTCTGATCAGAAGCTGCAATGCATTTAGCATTAACAACTGGCTTAGTATGTCCCATGCATTATGCACAACGTAATAAGATTATTTTTTTAAATTGTGAAATGAGTTTGTGTGGTAAATGGTAAATTTCGTTGGTTAAGCTATCTGTGGATGGTCATTAAATTAGTTTTAAAAATATTCCACTGCTTATCCGGTCGTTTGACTTGAATCTGATATATAAGCGTAGTGGTACTACATTGTTGAAAGTCATTTTCTACTATAAATTTGGTGGATCGGATTATCACAACCGGAGGCGGTGTTCAGTATATTAAAGGCAGCACACCTGTGACCAGTTAACACCTCTTATGCCAACTTTGTCTTTTAATGAAGTGCTTTGACATTTAAAAGGATATATATATATATATATATATATATATATATATATATATATATATATATATATATATATATATATATATATATATATATATATATATATATATATATATATATATATATATATATATATATATGGCCTGATTAGCATTTTGAGCGCTTTAATACACTGCTGATACAAGATGGGTTAATGATGCGAATATATGGATTATCATTTCCATCACTTTTTATAGTTGCATCGCATAAAGAAAGCAATAGAGTACAGCTCAGAAATAACCATGTTTTCAAAGCAACGTAAAACGCACTGTTGAACATATTAATGTTCATTTGATTGGAGGACATTGCTGCCTAACTCTAGAATCAATAAAACATTATTTACAACGTGTACTATATATCATGTTTCTGTTTTTTGATTTAGAAACATGTTAAGTTATTTATGAACTGTAGTACACATCGCAGTATGTGTATTATTATTGCGTAGTGAGACAATGGACGTTCTTAATAGTATGTGCAAGTGTATGTCCAGACTATTCACTATTTAGTCTGTAATAGTCTGTAAAAGTGTATGTCTCTACAAATTACTATTCATTATAGTGAATAATTTGAAACTAATTTAACTGGGTGCTGTTGATATCATAGGCAGCAACAGCATTGCTTTAAATTAGTTTGAAATTATTTAGCAGCTTACCTGTATAATAACCTTGATACTGGGATTCAGAGACTTCAGGGTTCGATCAATCCCTACACGGGCAAAGCGTGCGCGTATCTAGAAATCGGTCAGGGATACCTAAAAGTGGATTCATCCACTACGCGTGGATATCGACGTCCCACGATGACTCAACCAATCAGCTCTTTGTATCCGGCGGATCGTTTGATGTAGCGTTTATAAATCTGCATTTATCGATTCCAGTGTGATACATGCGATTGTCTTTATTAGTCTCCTCGCATTGAATAGTTTCAATAAATGAATCTATTTTTAGCTATCGCCCCCCCCCCCCATTCCTATCTACGCTCCGTCCATTTTGGACACACGCTCCGCCCACTTTGAGCCCTGAATTCACACAATCTCAATTTCATGATAACTATGCAGTTAAGCTCTTCTATATTTTGAAACTGGTTTGACTGGGAGGTTTTGCTGCCAATGGTTGGTTATGACGTCAGATAATTGAGTGACGTATCGGTTTATTCCATTGAATGAGGAGGGTGTGGTCGATGACCTACGGTACATCGTTTTATAATTGATTACAGTCCAACTCAGAAATAAACTACACGGTTTCCAAAAACAGAATAACACGTACTGTTGAATATTTTGAATGTAATTGGATTGAAAGACATTGCTGCCTGAGGCAGCAATGTCTTTCAATTAAATTACATTCAAAACATCCAGTAGAACATTTCTTGCTAACAAACATGTATCTGTTTATGTTTTGTAAACACGTGATCTTATTTCTGGGCTGCACTATATCCCCATACAAGTTTTCTTTGCGCTACGCACTTAGGGTCAAAGACACCGTTCGTATAAGCGTTGTCTTGTAATCTAACGGCGCGCGATAAAAGATTTGTCTGACCATATTCAAAGACAAAAATAATTATCGTGTGCATATACGTTACAGGATATCTCATCTGGAACACGATCGATAACAAATCTGAATACATAAAAGTGTTGTGTTCATTATTGTCAAGCCATTGAACGAATTTTAACTAAATGATTATTATTGGTATTAACTGCATTTATTGTGTTGTCTTGCTTGGCCTGTCGTGCACTCGTCGCCCGATAATAATAAAATATTATTTCCAGTCTTATTTATGTATTTGCAAATACAGCAACAGCTTTGCTGAATATATGGAATCTAATGACAGATATATTGTTTTATATCAGAATATTTTCTAAGCACTTGTATCTTCTACGGTGCAATAATATACAGTGAATGGTGTGTGTAATACCACATAGTCATATAATGCAGACACCTTAGCGTGCCACGACCACGATGGATATGGCAATAGAATGGCATAACAATGAGACTTGTCAACTTCCGCTTGTCATTAATATCGTACTAGTGAAATGTGGTAATATTAGTACGAACTGATTCCAATATCTGCATCAATATCAACATGGCAGTGTATTTGAATTCTACTTTTTCCTTGGCACTTGGTAATCATACACGCTCAGGAGAGGTGCTCCAGATTAATAATGTAAACATTGAATTAACTAAAGGCATTGTCATTAGCATATTTAGTGTGGGACTTATTGCAAATGCGTTCCTTATTCTATACCTGCTGAGGTCCGGACGATTCAAGTCGCCACTCTTCATGCTCATCACATCTTTGGCCATAACAGATTTTGGAACATGTCTTGGTACAATTTCAACTATCGTGTTCCTTTATCCTAGAATGGAAATCCCAAATAGCGCAATAATGTGTCCAATGACAGTCTATGTGACTGCGGCTCTTTACCTTTGCAGCGTGTATCACTTGGTGTTATTCGCTTGCCTTCGCTACGCGCAGTTGATACACCCACTATGGTCACGCGCGAACATATCGTGGCAAGCTGTTCTCAAGGCATGTGCCGTCATGTGGGTCTCATGTTCAACTGTACAGTCATACCTTGCTGTGTTCATACAGACAGTTGATGTTACAGCTGTGGATAAAAATGAAACTGAAAAGGTGATTATATGTTCTCTTACAGGCGACCTTTTAATACAAGAAGCTTTTAGCAGTGTATATATATTCATCCTTCCATCTTTACTTATAGTAATAATTCACATAGCCAAGGAAATACGATTGAAATGCATGTTAAAGAAATCACTCACAGAATCAGGTGACCGTCGCCTGAGTTCGGACCCTCGTGCCTTGACAATTGTGGTAGCCCTGTTCTATATCACATGGATACCCAATGTATCTCATATATCAGCTCACATTTACTATAACGCACCATATTTAGCGAGTCACAATTTTCTAGGAAATGGGCTACGTTTTCTTACATATTTCAACTCAGTCTTAGACCCATTTATTTACTGCTTTGCTTCAAAGACAGTGCGCCGTGATATGGAGAGTTATTTCTGTCGCGAAATTCTGGAGTCTAACAGACTGAGTAAGAAGTAGGCTACTTTGACAAGTCTGGCGAGAGTGTTACTTTTTGTTACTATAAAATGGCGGAAATAACTATACAGAGTTTATGTTCCCGGAAAGGGTCGTTATCTATCCTTAGAGCGACATCATATTCATTAGTCTGCGACACTCTACCGACTATGTTTACAAGAGGTAACCAAATGTATTCGTTTGCGTGAATTAAAATAGTCTGGTAGCAGAGTAGACAAATTTTGCCTGCCTTAAAATTCCCAGATAAAGTATTTTTCTTTGCTGATTATTTATCTTTGGTATGTATATAATGGTATCCAGGTTGGTGTGTGCTTGTCACGCTTGAGCAATTCGAGAAATTCAAGATGGCCGCCGTGACAGAGAAAATATTCGAAAAGTGAAAAATGTTCATATCACAATAATCAAATAGCTTTAAAATATGATTGACGTATCGTCTCCCATGTTTTTATAACTCCAGAATTATTTGGAAACACTGTTTTATTGGTAACATGTAGAGAAATCAAGATATAACCAGGTTTTACGAGAAAATGGCGGCCATTGCTGGGATATTACACAGTAACATTAATGCAGTTTTAGTGTTTCGTCTGAAATAGGTACAAGATGGCGGTGATGACAATAGTAGTAGTCATATTGGCAAAGTATCTAAACAGGTGTTGAAAGATTGCAAGGAAATTGGCTGTAACAAACAAATATGCAACGTATCTATTACAGGGGCATATTCACACCACAATGCTTTAAAATACAATTGTTAAAATTGTTTACTTTTAGAGCCTTAAATTGTGTACCTATATGTAATGAAATGAAACAAATCGAAACATATGATGATTTCATTCCATATGAATTAATATAATCTCTTTAGTTTTTAATTTGGGCGTGTCTCTAATCAGTTACACAAAAATAAATTAATTTATATAAAATGAAATCATATTATGTTAAGATTGATTTCGTTTCCCTACATCAAGGCACGTAATTTACATGTAAGCTTCTAAAAGGAGATAATTTTAGCTATTTTATTTTGAAGCATTTTTGTGTAGATATGCACGTTTTATGCCACTCAGCTGCAGATTGTGTGTCATAATAATTATAAATTATAAATAATGCTAGCCATTATGCCACCAAAACTAGATACATACATGCAAGACGTATGATTGAAAATATCGTGACGAGTGTTACAAAAACAGCAATCAATACACCTTCTATTATCATAATAGGTGTGTTACTTATGGACCCCAAGGTGATAGTTAATCACAGGTATGGCTATTATGTTACATGTAGTTATGCAGATCTCTTATGCTTAAAAATCAGCGACAGTCGCGGTTGCTGTTGATATCAGAAATATAGATAGAGATAAATAGAGATGTCAGCAATATAACCGCAAAAATGTTATCAACACGCTCTGTTACTAAGGTAATTTACACGGCCAAGCTATGAAGGCAATATTCTCAAAGAGACTCTGTCAGCTGGCTCAGCAGATGTCAAATGTCTCAGATGATAACCGCCGGGTAGGAGGATGGCATTGCATACTACAGCTGTCAAACGAACCCAAAGATGCCACACGTGCCTACTTCGTCAATCCCGGTAAATTTCCAAACTCTCGAGATCGTGCCACGAATGTGAGCTGATGAAACTAATATTCCATTCTTTATAAATATTCGTTGTAGTGATAAATTGATATAACACCAAGTTGTCTCAGGAACCAGGTCATTCTTTGAAACAATAATCAAGGTTGTTTAATTTCTGCTAAAAGACACGCTACCAGCGGACCAAGCAATCATGATGGCAGTAATGATCCAGGGAGGGTAGGACACGTTCATGTAATCTTCACAGCTAACCATCAATTATATCGAGTAGCATTACGTGGTCCTCTGTGAGAACCTGGACACGTTCGCTGAAATGCATTTCAGAATGGGACACTCATGATTGAGACTGGTATAGCATGAACACAAAGCGTTGGGCAGGATGTCTGATAAGACCAGTATTATGCTTTATGAAATACATTCGAGCTGAGAGAGAATGAGACTGAGCACATCATCACGAGACAGTTATGGAAATGATGGCACTCTTCTTCACTGCCAGACAACCCCATTATGCACGGTATGCCTTGTACTACATACTCTCGATGGACGACCTTAACGTGTAAACAATGCACCGTAATGCTGGATTATTCAATGCCATATGGAGCGACATTGGAACTGAGACAACCTGAGAATTAAGTATGATGCACAAGACAGGAAACAATTGCAGCTTTGTATGGCTCCACACATCGACTAGACGCACCCATCCCCCCCCCCAACACCATGTTGGTATAGTTGATATTGATTCTGATAAATTTGTCACTCATTCGTCTGTAAATGTTGACAATTCGGTTTCTATTAGGAAACACAAATGGAGTCATTTGAGAAAGACTGGTCTGATGGATTTCATGGCAAACCAAAGAGGGTGAACATCATGACATTATCATGTAAGTATGTCAATGTGGTTGAAGAGAAAATGTTCGACACACTTCATCTAATCGTGGGCTATTTTGGGCTCACAGTCCAATTCTCGTTGCCCAGGCACAGAGAACCCCTTAGGTCATGAGGTAGCACCTTCGCCTGCGTCTATATTCGAAGAAAATGGACATATGTAAAACATTGCAGACAATGATATAGGCAACATTTCTAGATGGGGGTGCAGTCCACTAGGTGGTGCCATCACCAACAACTGGTACAGTGCATCGCTATCTAGACAGGTTCTGTGGCTACCTGTGGCATCATATGAAGACAAATAATGTCTACTTTGTCATTGACCGATACAATGAGGGATGTACCAAGAGATCTACCAGAAATGGCCGAGACAAGTAAGCCAGCATAATCCACATGTTACGTACTTAGGGCTTCACAATATACCGATATTATATCGAATACCGGTATCATAGCTACACCGTTAGTCATACCGATATAATTTTGCTGATACCGAAATATCGAGATATAAGATAGAACTGGTATAACAGTTTGTTGAGCAGATAATCTGCCAATAGTTAACACTCAGGGCAAAATTTGTCAAAATATGAGCCAAAAAAGCTGTATACAGGTATATAACACGCAGTCACAGTTCAGAAAGATTGCAAAGCATTTTTCCGACGAACAAAAATTGGTACCGTAAAACGCTCATTAGTAGCCGCGGCTTCTAATAGGACAAGGGCTGTAAATTCTTTAAATCCAAACCTCTGAGAAAGGGTGGCGACTTCTATTAGGTATATTTAAAGACAAAATTGAAAAAAATTATCCAAAAAAATAACACGAAATTAGAACACATTCTAAAATCTTCATGGTAGAAATTCTTAGCATCTTACGCCTATGCTTAATGTATACCTCATATCCATCATCGCGGGAGTGAAATTATTAATTAGGACAGCCTAAATAGTGCATATATTTTAATAAACATTGTTTATTTCATCAAAATTAATCTAAAGTTTGACATAAAATGGCGTCGCGAAAAAATAGAAATGACGTGATGTATTAGGTTATAGGATGTGTTTAGGTTATTACCCGAGTAGCGCGAAGAGGCTAATAGTAGTACCGGTTAGATACTTGCACAATCCACAAATAGGAGTGGAGCTTCGAGTAGCTACGAGAGTGACGGCATAAACTCGTCTTATAGCTGATTAATACGGCGATTAATACTCGGTAGAATGTAATGTAATCAAGTCGGCCTGGACGAAATCGCCCAAGTGAACAAAACTCTCGCCAGTAAATATACTGCCGAATACATTTACTGATTAGGTAATAGTGAATTTATTGCTCAATTTTATTATTAATTTGCGATATTGGCATTTGCGACATTGCAAAATCTGTTTTGATTTGGGAGGTCTCCTTCTAATCCAGATAAAGGTCAGTGGAATGCCTTCAATCACCAAAGAGCTTTAATTTGGTCCTCCAACTTAAGAAGGGATCTAACCTCATTTTATTTCTTACATTGTTTTGGGTCATCTTATGTTGGTTTACGATAATATATGTACAATGACTTGTCAGTTTGAGTTTTATTTCATCATTTAAGAATCATACACGTAAGATTTACAAATAATACATAGAATACAATTACTACACACAATGTAGCCCACAATATTGGTTATTTCAATACGGCAGGCAAGAGGAAAGAGCGGTTTCTCTTTGATGATATCGCATTTTTGGGTTGAATTGTATATCGGGGAGGCCGTTCTGACCCAAAATTCTGAGCCCAAAAATGTGACTCGTAACATTGATATGTGCATAAATAGCAACAGCTTAACTGGGCGAATTTATATGGGACGAGATGATCACTGGTTACAGATATCTCGTGATCTCCACGCGAAAATAGTTTTAATTTCGTGGCAGATTCCAATCATTTGTAGGGGCGATTTGGGAGAGTTTCAGCCGTTTTGGGATATGATTTAACTGAAGACAGTTCAAATTTAGCGTTTACTATCAGGATTCATGTAATTTCGTGATTTTATTGTGGAAATTTGTGGCGGCTATTCAAGCAGCGCTGATATACGTTGAATATGGAATCTTACTACTCAAGCCTCACTCCATTTTTCCCATCAGAATAATACCGGTATTAAAGGTATACCGGTATGAAAATTGATATCGATACCGATATTCATTTTTCTAATACCGTGAAGCCCTATACGTAATACTACTTCTTTGCCTTCAGAGAAGTTAACCCTGACTGCAACCATAGAGAAAGTACAACTGATTGACCTAAATGCGTTGATAATCCAAGGAATGTGATACTCTCATTGTGCTGCAATTTGTAGGTGTAGGAGCTCGCACTTCACCTGTAGTGGCATATGCTAGAGACGTGATATTTCTGGACATGTCATGATAGCTCAGAGTCGTGCGAGTATTCATATTAACTTAACTGTTGAAAACACGGTGTTATTATTCAAGACTTATTAGTTACACATGACCTGACTGGATACTGCAGCATCATACTTTGGAATTTACAAATGTGGAGCGCTTAATGTAATGAAGCGACACCATTCACGTTAGCTCACTAGATCAAATTGTTCTCCAAGGCTTAATGAAGCATTCAGGGAAAAAGTACTCCGTGTTCACTTTCAATCGTCTGTATGGTAGCATAATTTGAAAAAACACCCAACAGAACTGACCTGGACTGCACATGGTTGGTCACGACAAGAAGGCTCTATGTCATTTAACCCAGCTACAGTTCCTGAAGATACCCTGATCGTTCCAATGAGTTTGCTCAAATTGATAGGATGCTTCCGTGACAATAGGGCTGTAGCCATTCCAAGCGTGTGTGTGCAGTTAGAGGCAGGGGTTGGGGGTAGGGTGGTGGGAGCACAAGAATGCTTTAACGACCAGACTAAGCGCCAGACAGATTATGAAATTGAGGAATAGGACTAACTAGCTCTAGAATGGCACAGACGGGATTTGCAATAATAGGTTGGTTAATTAATAAAAAGCGTATGCTTAGTAGATATAATATACAGTGTCGGCGATAAGAGCGAAATGGTAATGAAATGGGTGCCTGCCCCAACCAACCGGTGGCCATCGTGGCCATCGTGGATTTCTCGAGTTGCTCAAGTATGCTCAAGTATGACAGTCCCACACCCATCTGGATATCATTATATAAATCCCAAAGATTTGAAAACAATCAGCAAAGAAAGAAAGCTTTATCCGATAATTTTGGGTTACAGCCCATGGCTGCCAGATTAAGATGGTGTGCAATCAATAGCCGTGTAGACGGAATTGCGGTGGCGTTAGATATGGTATCGACAAATATTGTGCACATTTCTCGTCATTAAATGACGCCTAGTTCAGAGAACATATGACCAGGTAAACTGTTGAATATTTTGAAAACTAATTTAACTGGAGCTTGTTGCTGCGATAGGCCAATGGTAGGGTTGCCGAATAGACAAAATATGCTCTCTGGGATGTGAGTGATCCAGTTTGGGAACACATGTGCTTGCATATTCCCACCTTGGCTACATTGTCCAATATGCCTGATGTCCCTAGCATCAGAAAAGCCGTCTGCAACATAGTACAAACTAGCCTTAAGTCGCATCTTCACAGAGGCGTTGGTTATCAGATGGGGTTAAACAGTGTTAACCTAATGTGGGTCACTTTGAGTGTAGATGTTACTACATGTTTGTTATTACATGTTAACGCTGTTTAGTCCGTTCCGCCCGCATTCGCCGCATCCAGTGGAGAAGGAAATTGAGGCAGGTAAAGCTGGCTAGCATGTCGTACAGAGCTTGGTCCATTAATCATAACAGGTGGAACCCATGCGCTTATGTAGACAAAGTTGCTAGTCATTTCTCTGTCTTACCCCAATACAACCGTGTTAGACTATGTAAGAGAATTTATTTTGACGCAGCGATACACATGGATATAGTCTTTGGTGGCCGTGAGGAATTCAACAAAAGACCATACCAATGTATGGCTGGCTGGCTGTCATTGTTATGAAATAACGAGCTAGACAATGGCGTTGGTTCAAATACGTATATGTGCAAGCGGCCAATTAACCCGCGCGCGAACGCATGCGCGCCCACATGCACGCGCGCATGCCTGCTGTAATGGCGGAAATGGCATTGTACGGTTATTGACTAGGCCACCTCCGGGTTGAATTTATCGGCTGATGAGCAAAGATGTACACTTAATTGGGGCACAGTTCCACATTTTTATGTCCTAGAAAGCTGAATCGCCAGGAACTCACTGCAACGGATCAGTAGATCGGCATACAAATTCCAGCAGGCAGGTGTGCAAAGGAAGTCTTACCGCTTCACTATAGTGCCACTATTTGGTTCTAGGTTAAGCAAGACGGCTACCACCACTAGGGTTACTTAGGCCTCTTTCTCATTGCCTAATCCTGTTTAGCTAAGTCGTGTACTCTGTTGGATAATATATAAGTGACATATGTTTGCATTCACACTGCTGGATGATAATTCTGGACGGGAAGATGGCGCTATCTGGCGGAGAGTGAGAGGAAATTATGGCCACAAAGATACATCGCGGAGGGTGTGCGGAAACGCTGACAGTACAGCTAACTGGCACATTTTGAGGGAATACGTTGCATTCACGCCGAGCAGCAATAACGATATAGCGGAAGATAAAACGCCGATTTTGTGGGATTTAGTTTTAAAAATAAGTGGCGTATGTATTCCTGGACATGAGGTGGTCCAGTGAGAACACCAGGCGATATATCGGGTATTTACAGAAATAGTGACTGAATACTATAAGAACAATGCGTGAACATGGCCTTAAAGAAGAAGTACAATGGCATTGAAAGTGGCTTTCATATACAACATTGGGCACTAAAGAATGAAATAGAATGTGTTATTAGAAAATATTATTCGGATTTAATTTAAATTCGTCGATCCGGCGCCGACTCGCTGAAAAACGAAATGAGAACGGCCTTGGCGCGTGACGTCATTTCAGGGATCGGCTGAGCTTGCCTGAAACAGCTGAGCGAAATAACGTTGACGCGCTGTCATTTGTGAAGCTCAGAGGCGATTTGTTGTCATAGACAGCGCCAACTCCTAGCCAACTCCTAGGGGGGGGGGGGGGTAGTATTAATTGAATAAAATCACCGTGGGGGCCGGGGTGGCAGTAGTAGTAGTAGTAGTAGTAGTAGTAGTAGTAGTAGTAGTAGTAGTAGTAGTAGTAGTAGTAGTAGTAGTAGTAGTAGTAGAGTAGCAGTAGTAGCGCCGCAGCCGCCATAGCCGTCGCTGCTGCTGCTGCTGCTGCTGCTGCTAAGGATGCTTCTGCCACTACGACTACTACTACTACTACTACTACTACTACTACTACTACTACTACTACTACTACTACTACTACTACTACTACAAGTACTACTACTACTACTACTACTACTACTACTATTACTACTACTACTACTGCTGCTACTGCTACTGCTACTGCTGCTGCTGTTGTTGCTGCTGCTGCTGCTGTTGCTGCTGCTGCTGTTGCTTCTGCTGCTGCTGCTGCTACGTAAAAATGGCATGCGTATATGTGGTTTGCCGCATGCCAGACGCATTCAGTGTGTTAATTTTCCGCTGAGGGCCGTTTGCCGCCTGCGTGTCGCTTGCCGCCTGTGTGACGTGCGTGTGTCGCCCGTACTCTGTCTGTTCTGCCCTTTAATGGGTACTTACTGTATTAGATCAAATAGCTCTGATAGGATGGGTTGTAATTGTGAGCCAGATGGATGAACAGACAGACTGACTGACGGATGCAATATCCCATCCTATTTTTTTTAAACACACGAGGACGAGCTACAGTTGCGACTTTGGCATCTTTGTCAGGAATGTAAAAAAATTGACAGACTAATCACGAGTCCAGATTGTTTCACATTAAAAAAATGTTCTGGATTTTTGTCGGATTACACATCAGGTTGTGGAATCCCAATGTATGGCCACACCCTTTCATGTGTTAAAATTGTAGCCAAATCAGTCCAGTAGTTTCCGATCGAGATATCCACATATTCTGAATTTGATCTTATCCGAATCCAGGTTCTTTTATACGAATCATGGACAATATGGGAAATCCTCTTTGACGGCAAGTTTCTTCACGTTAAAATTTGAGCCAAATCGCATCAGTAGTTGTTTAAACAGTTGCAGCTTAAAAGTATATGAGAAAGCAAAGCCTGGGAAATAGAAATGCACGGAATGTGATTTATTTATAGGCATGTGAATGTGATAGTACTTATTACTAATGAACACATACATTAACACCAAGCACTAACAAACATCATTTAGAAGTCCTAGCAGAAAGTACATTGTTTTGATTAAATTATTTAAATATAGTGTCCACTTTTCTGAGCTGTCAGTCCCTTATCATTTGTTATTGGCGATGTGGAAGTAAGCATATTGAAGTACAGTACGATATATATAGTTCCTTGAAGAATGCCAGACACACTGTAAAATTGAATAAAAAGACAACAGATTCAGGAATGTATCATACATATATATAATAAAGTATATAGTACACAAACTCTCCGGTCACCCCCTCCCTCTCTCTCCCTCGCTCCCCCACCCACCAACCCACCCACCCACCCACCCCTCTCTCCCTCTCTCTCTCTCTCTATCACTCTCGCTCGCTCGCTCGCTCGCTCTCTCTCTCTCTCTCTCTCTCTCGCCCTCTCTCTCTCTCTCTCTCTCTCTCTCTTTCTCTCTCTCTCTCTTCCTCCTCTCTCTCTCTCTCTCTCTCTCTCTCTCTCTCTTTCTTCCTCCTCTCTCTCTCTCTAAAAAAAGCAGGCCTCTAGATCTATCTTGTGAATGTTGGTTTACAGACCAGGAGACCATTTTTGAAGATTTATCTTTGGAATGAGTGGCATGATAACATCAAGTCAGTGATTCCTGTGGTAAACTTTAAAAATTAATCTTGGCCTACAAATGAACAGCTACCAAACAAGATTTTAGATGTTCTTTAGACCAATCTTGCCTATTAACTCTTTAATAACTAAATTTAGTCAAGAATATTGACATATCTGCTTATTGAATGTCCATTTGCAGGCCAAGAGAAGACTATTAAAAAGATGGACTACTGGCATGTCTGGATCGATAATCGAGTCAGTCATTCCAGTGATAAATTTTCAAAACTAATCTTCTTATGGGCTGGATATTTCTCAATGCAGCACCTACTTTCTGTCAAAACTTTGTTTAAAATGCTCAACAGCTGACCTGTATGTCTACCATGAAATTTAAATTTTAATACTAGATGCTATTTCAGGAGTTTTGAATCAATCCCCCAAGTGGTTTCGGAGATTTTTAAAGAGGTTTCTAAAAATCGGCCAAAATCCAAGATGGCCTTTCGTCAAATTGACTGAAAAACAAGATTGATTGGTCAGGAAAATTGAAAGTTTTGCTTGATGAATGTCCATTTGCAGGTGAGCCTCTCATTGCAGTGGTAAACTTTCAAAAATGGTCTTCTCTTGACCTAAAAATCTTGACGATTAATGGGTTAATTAATTTCATTCCCAAGACAACGATACAGGAAGTGTTAAATATTGTGTAATTACTTTGACTAGAACCTGCTGCAGCAACATATATTTGGCTTCCAGTCAAATTAATTGCAAAATATTTAACATAATATGTTAAATATTTAAAAAGATAGTCCCCATACTTTTTCAGGCATTTGTCGGTGAAAGGATTAAGTATCATTTTGAGGCACTGTTGACATAAAAGGGGTTATTATATAAAAGAGTATCGGTGCATAAGAAGAGTGAAAACTTGTTTTATAGCTATTACAACTAGCTTTTGACGTTCATGAAATAGACATGCAACAGCTATCAGAATGACGAAAATACATGCCATTTCAATTGTTGTGTTAATACGCTAAACACCACAACATGAGATATTGGTATTTGTATTTAAAAGTTAATATTATAATGTGTATGCTGGGTTCTTACCAATTCGGAATATTAGCGAGTCACTTTTCCGTCGTACGCAGATCCCCTGATATTACGTCATAAGCCTTGTCTTCGGGTGTTCGAGTTTCGTTTTCGAAAGGTACGAAAATATGAAATGAAATTTTATATAAATAGTAATAGTCTATTAAAAAAATAATATATAACCATATCATTATGTTGGCATATACTGAGTTATTTCCATAACGCAGTAAGTTGGCTTAGCATTTTACTTACACTTTAAACGCCATTTCTCCAGTTAATCGGATTCATTGTCGTTTTTACTTGTGGTAGTATTTTCAAACCGCGCCTTTCTTTAACTCACGCATCGCCAGCCTGGCTCAGTATCTAGCGTGGTTCTCACTGAAGTATGGCGGTATTCCCTATTAACTCTCTAGTGAGAGCACGGTCTTAGTTAGGCATTGTTACTATGCATCCGCTATTTCGGTGAATACCATGTATATCGACTAGCGTTCCCATTTGCCTGCCTCTTGTCCAGAGATAATTACGTCACTTATTTCATAAATGTCAAAAATATCGTCGGTTTATCTTCCGATACATATTGCTTCACTATGAGAACGCAACCTATTCCACCATAAGTTGCAAGGTACCTATATTGTCAGGATTTGCTTGCATGTTCCGCCAGGTATAGCTATGGTCAACATTGTATCTCACTCGCCACCAGGTGTCGCAAGAATAAGTCACATCTGGTACTTAGAGACCCATACGTTTAAAGATAATAAATCCCAGCCAGTAGTTAGTGCTCCATACCTTAACAGTGAAAAAGTCCCTATTGGTAATGAGTGTCCCATAGTTATACAGAGTAAAGGCCCCCGTAGAACTTAGTGGCCCATTTTTCTACAGGTAAAAGGTTCCCTACGGTAGTTATTCATCCATACTTTTACAGAGAATAAGTCCCCTCCGATAGTTAGTGCTTCATATTTTTACAAAGAATAAGTACCCTGTGCCCTATGTTGTTGATTATGACATTATGTGATTGATCAAGATACAAGATGTCTCTATTGCCAGTGTGAGTGCGCACCAGTGGAGAGCTTTGAGTTCCAATGTGCCAGGACACCAGCCTCCGGACATTCCTTTGAGAATGATGCAATATTATCCATTCACTTCCTGGATCATTCCTCTATCTGTGTAGCAATGGATTAATCCGGTCTGTCAGACAAGTATATATAAATGGAAACGGATTCCTTGGGGAACATGGTATACTATTCCAAACGTTCTCTGTAGTGGTAGTTGAGTGGTCTACAGCTTTAGACTAGAAACTCTCTGGTGTATACACATTTTGTAATGAGATGGCATACTAATTATAGGCTATCACATCTTAGTATTAATGTGTGTGCCCATCATATCATCAAATAGTAATGAGTCATAATGTCCACTGTGTTCATGGCTGCCTTCAACGCATGGGCTCTTAACACACTATTTTACATACTATGTATACTTAACCTTCCACGCATTGATGTTCCACATAAAGTTTAGCGCTGCTGCAATATTATATAGTGGTTATTGCCACTATACGCTAAACTCTACTATGAGATTTCAAATCCAGAGGTTCATGTTTGATTCCGTGGTCAAACATGTGATCACGGTGTAAAAAGTTCCCTGTTACAGTATTAACGTTTGTATTAGCCTAACTACTTTTCAACCAATTAATTTTTTTTTAAAGTGTGGTGTTCATATTGAAAATCCTTAAGACGGGCATCGCAACGTAATACATACTTACTTCGTTGGACTATTGACTCGATGCTCAGAGTCAAAGTCAGAAGATTGACGATTCGTAAAAAGGAATTTGCTTTCCCCCACAGATTCTATATCTATCTCTCCTAAACACAAATTACTCAAACTGTTCACTCATCAAACGTGTAGTGATGTATTAAAATTATACTGCACTTCAGAATATTAATTTAACTTGAATAATACTGTTTAAAGTTTAATTCTAATCCGCAATTAATCTGTATACAATGTGTGAACTTGAATAAGCCAACATATTTTAGACAAAGATAGCTTAATTACAAATACTGGCTGATCGGGTAGGGGGTGGGGGGGGGGGGGGGGGGGGGGGGGGGGTGAGGGGGTGCTCAGATGACACCTCCACGCCGGTCTCCTCAGTAAGTACCAACTTTGTTGGGAAACTAAGTCATCAAGGATTGCGGGCTGACATCCGCATACTGAGCCAACTCTGACTTTGTCTAACCTTCTTCTAACAAGAAACTGTGCTCCTCATCCTCGGACGACGCAATCTTCCAAGGAACTCTCCATAGCTACGTGGAATGTACGTGGTCTGGCTGCAACATCAAAGAGGCAAACATTGGGTGCTGACTGTGAACACTATAAACTGGATATTACATACATTCAAGAGACTAAAGTAGCTAAACACTCAGAGCAGCAACTTCAGACAGGTCATAAGCTAGTACTCATGGGGCAAAAGCAGGCCACTTACCGGGGATTGGCTTCGTAATCGGACCAAGGGTTTTAGACCATGTCATTAGTTTTGGATACGTCAGTGATCGCGTTGCATTTATCGACATGGCTATACCACCGGGAAAGTGCACCACCACTAAGTGTTGCATACTCAACGCATATGCGCCAACTACCGAAAGAGCCAAAGAAAATCCATCAATATTAGATTCGTTCTATACAGAACTGACCTCCGCCATTACTATCCCAGCTAGATGGTAACTGTTCGTGTGTTGAGATTTCAACTCCAAGCTGGGTAATCTCGCCATTGCGGACAACAGTTCAGGACTTGGCTTATGCATGGGAACGTATGAAGAGGGCACATCCAACAGCAATGGAGATGCACTGGTGGAATTCCTTAGTTCCAATGGCCTATGTGCCACAAATACGGCTTTCAAACACCCATGCCGCCACCGGACAACATGAACCAAAAGGTTCTAAGACTACAACAGCTGTCTTCAACCAAATAGATTTCATACTATACAAGACAGCAGCAAACCCCTACTTCGGGATGCTCGTTCCTATGGAGGCACAGACGTAAATGCTGACCATAAGCCAGTCATTACACGCCTCCATATCAACCAGCTCTACCTAATGTATAAACGCCATACGAGGAAAGAGGGCAGTGTCAGCTGCAACATGCCAAAGCTCATTAGCGACACTGACACTCAAATGTCATAGAAAAGGGCACTCGGGGAGCCGATGGCTAACATCGACGTCAGCTCCGATCCAAACGAAACCCTAGCCAAAATACTGATATCTATGGAATCATCAGCTACTAGCAGCATAGGCGTTCTAAAAATCCGCTCGTAGTAAAACTGTAAGCAGAACAGAAACCATTACGACTGCACATCTATCAAATGGGCCAAAGTAAAGATCGCACCAAATTACGCCAGGAACGCAATAACATTCTGCACCACATTAGCGAACGCTTAAAAGATCTTGCTATCCAACAAGCAGACTCCCTGGCGGATGAGATCACTGGTACGGATGACTGCCACAAAATGTTTCGGGCAGCCCGGGCCCTAATAGTTACAGACTACACACCACCACTCACTGTACACAACTCTGAAGGGCACTTTATCGGGACTGACCAGGGCAAAGCCGAGGCAATTCGAGAATTGTTCAAGGAACAGGTCACTGACCACGATGATGAGCCCTTGCACCCATTCTCAGGAGACTCCAGGCCATTACTAACACCAATTAAACAGCAGAAGTTGAGAAGGCACTTAAAGCCCTGAAAATGAACATGCATCTGGACCTGATGGCATGAGCAATGAACTATTCAAATGTGCATGTGACATTATCTCAAAACCGATCATGCACCTAATCAATTCAGCTTTGATGCACCACCTTCCCATCGACGCTGTAGACCAAGACACCCTTATCGCACTACCCAAGCCCAAGAAGCCACATGGCGCCCAGCCAATCTGCGGCCCATTGTGCTCCGCAACAGCATACTGAAAAATCTAACCAATGTTACACTATGCCTCATCTGAGACAAGATCACTGACACTGAGTGGAATATTTCCATAAGTCCTACACCCCCCCACCATGCCCCCACCCCCACCCCGGTGCCAATACTGGGCATGCCACTAGAGATGGAATATGCCGACGATGTGGACTTTATAGGCCAGAAAAAGTAACCCCTTGACGAACTTCTCCCAACAGCTGCAAGCAAACAGAAAATTGAGAATCTCTTTATGAATGAATCCAAAACAGAGTTCACCCACATATACCTATCTACAAAGCATGCAACTAAAGAAAATGACGATCCACTACGTGGCGGTGAACCATGGAGAAAGAGTAAAATCCTGGGCTCACTGCTTTGCAGTACTGCTGACATTGCTGGACGCTGCATTATGGGAAACATAGCTTTCCAGTCCTTCTGGAAGCTATGGATTCGTAGATCAAAGATGATGCCCTTGGTAAAAAGACTACGTGTATGCAATGCAACCTGCGTATCCTTGATGGCGTTTAACTGTAACAGCTGGACAGCTACAAAAGCAGCTCTAGACAAACATGACGCCTGCCACAGCACCTACGCACTGTCACCTCGGATGGCCAGACAGCATAATTTCCAACGATGCAATATGCAAGATGTGTAATACGGCGCCGCTGTGTGTAAAGGTCGCCCAGCAAAGATGGTCCGTATTTGGCCATGTGATAAGGATGGAAGAAGACACAGCAACACAGAGAGCCTTGGAATTCGCCCTACTCTGAGCCAGCAAATACAGAGCCAGGCGTCATTGCATAAATCTGCTAAGCGTGCTACGAGGTGACCTCAAGAAAGCCGGATTAGGTACACTCAAGTAAAGAATGGACCTAAGCAAGCTAAGGATTTTGGCTGAGAACAAGACATAGTGGGCAAAAGCGAAGAAGGACTGATTGCAGCTGTAGGATGTTTCTACTACTACAGCCGCAGAATACAGTAATCATACATATTGGCTGATCATCAGATCGTTTAGTTTTCTCTAAATAACGTGTAATGGGAATATATACAATTAAGCAAGCACCTGCTTGTGATGAGCATACGAGTTTGCTACTTCTCATAAATTTTGGACACTGATTGGCTACCCATCAACTCATGGCCAATTGGATCTTAGTCTAGATTTTCTCACCGTGCATCGGGATCAATGTTGATGGATTTTTGATAACTTCATACCATCAATCCTATTTTAACATTCACACCAACTCAGGATGCCATGCATTCTTTCGCATTCCGATGTTGCTTGATTAGTTTTTCACAGCTTTCATTCAGAGTTTTGAGAATTCAATTATGCTGGGATACATTCAATTAAGGTCTCAAGAAGTAACGGTCTTCACATATCAAACATCAGTTCGGGTCAACAAAAAAAACTAGCAGTGTGATTCATCCTCGTGGGATAATTTCCCCGAGATTATGCCTGATATGTGGACAACCGGATTAGTTAACCCAGCTAAAGTCTAAGTCAAATCGTGTTTCTAGTTTTCAAAATAGCATTTCACAATTTTATCTCGCAAAGTACTGTCGAATTAAATGACAACAGATCATTATAGTAAACTGTGCCTTCATCTAACCAGTCAGTGTTCTGCCGAGTTTTGCAAGAGTTATCATTTTAGAGAAATCTGAAGACTGAAATTTGTTAGCATAAATCTCGATTTCAAATGGACATCCAAGGTGCTGCGATGTTGTTGTGCACACTATTACAGTGATACCAAGACAGTTCCGGTAATTTGGCAAACATATAATCTATCAGTTTAATTACACGTCAAACAAACTAACTGTGATTCTAGCGTTGTGTGTGGGTGTGTGCGTGCGTGCGTGCGTGCGTGCGTGCGTGCGAGCGTGCGTGCGTGCGTGCGTGCGTGCGTCCGTGCGTCCGTGCGTGCGTGCGTGCGTGCGTGTGTGCGTGTATGTGTGTGAGTGCATGTGCGCGTGCTGCTAGCGTATCTTTGCAGGAACATGGCATAAATACCTCGGAATAACATCTAACAAGGTGAGTCCAACAAATCACATAATAGAAAACGATTCACATTATTAGGTAGCATCCAACCAGTATTGTTAAAATCATTGCTGTATGCAAAATCATCCCAACAGTAACACTACTGTTTTATAAACTCACTCATAAAGTCAAATGGATACTGATCACACATAAGCATAAAGTAGCAATACATGACGATCGAATATTCGTCCATCCATCTGTCATATATCTTATATACCTGTTCATTCATACACCTAATCATTCTCAAAATAGTGTCCACGCATACAGCAACATTTATTCATGCGGACTTCACATTGTTATCATGTTGTTTCATATGCACACATTATCATCACAGTACAGCGAGAATGCTCAAACCTGTTTAGATACAAAGTTTAGTCTGATATATCTGGCATTTAACATGCCCTTGTGAAATACGGCCACTGTGGTCCTAAAGACAACCATGACTCGCTATACTGATGGTGTCCTAAGCTCATAAATTTGACGTATAAAATCAATGATGCTATGATGACGATGTAATGAATATTCATATCAATGATGAGATAATAAAACCACTGTCAGGATCATTGGGACAAAGGTCATTGCAAACATTATTTGAAGTCATAACAGTCGTCCGATTGTAGCTAAACCTCGGATCCGCATCAGGTCCCCATATTTGCAGGATTATAAGGCAGTGTGCTTATTTTTGATAATTTCTGTACTCGTCGCCCTGAGGCCCAAGAAATACTGTACTAGCGTAATTGCAGCGTTGCTTTACGCTGATATGCTTAAGTCCCATGCCAAATCAAAGCTGGCTGTAAGTCACACTCAATGAATCGTCATGTACGGATTGATTACTTTTTATTGACAAGAATTAAAATTTTCGCCAATTTATCGATTGGTTCCTTTACTTCGTCTGGCTGCCTGTGTGTCGGCGTCCAATCCAGTCTAGGATTTTGGTTTAGCTCAACATGTCGTCGTATTTCTCGGCATGGCTTCACCCTATTGGAAATAAACTTGGTCACCTACTTTCTTATATCAGGGGGATGGAGCACAATGGTAGTAATGGCATGGGCGTAAAGATGCTGGTATAAAACTCTATCTTTTACAGTTAAGTTTTGGTTTAGCTCAACATAGCGTCTTATATCGCACGATTGGTTCTGCATATTTGGAATAAACTTGGACACATGATTTCCTATATCAACGGGATGGAGCACAATGCTATCGAGGTCGTGATGTCAACGGTCAAGGTAACTATGACCTTGTATAAAACTATTTTAACATTAAATTTGTGTTTAGCTCAACATAGCCTCTTATATCTCGGGACTGGTTCACCCTATTAGGACTAAACTTGGAAACATGCATCACTGTATCATTTAAATGAATCACAATGATACTGAAATCAAGGCCCGTTTAACATTCTATATAAAACGGAGGTCTTAACAGCAAGATTCCTTTGATTAGCTCATCTTGCATTTATTCCAGAATTGTTCCAAGACATTGGAAGTAATCATGATCATACAGTTAATTCTACCAGTAGGAACAGCACAAAGGCATTCAGACTTTTGAGGTCCATGTCATTCATACAAAACTAGAATTGCAAAATGGCAAACATTTAACCAAAATCATGTCAGTGTAACACTGATATCGTGTTTATTAATGCATTGCTTATGTATTTATTTATTTTGAAATGAGCATTATGCGAGTATACTTGTTTTCGATGATTTATTCACTTTTATAAATTTAGGTATTCTTATTTATCGTTTCCCTCAGCATTAAACCAATAGATATAATAAAGAATCATTTAGAATATACACTGGTCTAATGGGGATTGTGTAAATTGCCGATTTGGCCTGACAGGACTGTTGTAATTTTTCGGCTATGTTTTATGCGGCGTAGATGAGCATGTCTGTATTGGGACTCATGACATTTAATAACTAAGCTTTTTCATGTTCCCAATCAGCGCACTCACATCGATATTACACTAATTAATATAACATCTTGTAGAATTTGTCATAAACTAACAGATTTCAAGCATTCTGGTGATATTATGGATTCAACGAGGCTGTTGTTTTAGACTCCTCTAGAGCAGGCTACAATATTTAATTCAAATATTGATGGCATCATAACTACCAGCCAATGGACCTTTCCGGTTTTAGCTATTCCACGCCCATCTCTAGCTAAGCTCCACCCACACCTCGCTCGTGTTGGGATCCATTGATTTCTGAACACCCTGACTATCAATTTCCAAAAAACTACACATTTAAGCTGTTAAATATTTTTAAACCAATTTGACTGGATGCTGTTGCTGCCTGAGCAGTGAAAGCCCCATTTCTAAATAGCCGCATTGCTCTGAACAGCAAGTGGTGACTTATTTCAATTCAGTTTTAGGCGCATTCGTTTATTGCTTTACATCAACGGTATATCGGGAGATCTATACAGTTATTCCTATGTGCAAAGTCGTCATTCTATCAATAAAGTATAAGGTGATCTGTTCGAAATCTTGTATGCATTTATCTTGCTTGTTTCTCATGGGAAACTATGTAAGCACCCATCTTTTGTAATTCCATATATGCATTTAAATTGAAATAGAACTAGAGACAATCAACCGATGTATGTTTAACATTATGTCCATGCGCTGCATGCTTAGTCAATATCATATATGTAATCGATTGCTGTACTGGAGTAAATTGTGAATGTTGTTATCTTAAACCATACTGAGTGCTGCTTATACAGGTTCTGTTGTGACTAAACTGTTTCAATTACGATTACTATTTGATGCACCTTATAACAGTTCTAAGTAGCACACTATCATTTTAGAAACAATACTTTTACAATGTGACAGTACTGTAGGTGTCTGCTAAGTTATGGTATCCGTTTTCTCAAGATTATTTTACGAGTTTAAAGCTTTTTTATAAGTTGTTTATGGATGTAGATTTAACGCTTGTATTTCTACTGGTCTTTTAAAATTATTTGGAAGTAAGTAGCGCCAGTAAACGCACATAGAACGTAATACGATTATTGGCAAATATATGTTCTCATAAGCCTTGAGTTAAACTATTTTCAAAACATTTAACCGGTCCAGAGATATTTAGCCTGGACTATGTCGTCTGCAAAAGCTCAGTAGACAGGTGGTTAACAGCATTACCTATGTTTATTCCGAGGGTTTTGTCACGTTGCAGCCATTTATCGGATTTTCAAATTATGACCAATGAATACGAGTTTTTCAATTGTTTACACATAGTATCTCCCATTATAAATTGGTCCAGCATGTTAATGGAGTGCACTTCATTTATAGAGAATAACAATTGGAAATCACTGGATCTGATATATGTGATCCCATTACCCGGGGAGGGGTGGGAATGGATTGAATCGTGTAAATGTTAGAAATACAGTCAGCCTTTGTAAAACTATACCAACATGTATTACATAATAATCATCAAGTAATAACGTCGCAACACAGCTGATCAATGGACCTTTCCGGTTTTAGCTATGCCCCGCCCATCTCTACCTAAGCTCCACCCACACCCCGCCGTGTTGGGATTGATCCATCCCCGAATGCCTTAGCTATCGATTTCCTGAAAACTATACAGGGAAGCTGTAGACTATTTTGTAACTAATTTGACTGGGTGCTGTTGCTGCCTATGGCAGCAACAGCGCCCAGTCAAATTAGTTTCAAAATATTCAACAGAATATTTAATAAATAGTAAAAGCAAACAATTTGTGCAACAACGCATAGGCCGTCTTCAAATATGCGTTCCTGACGTACTTATCTACGTCATTCATGACGTCATTCATTATGATGTCATGCTACCCAGCACGCTGTTCAATATGACGTCATATGATGGTTGGGTACTCTGGAAAGGTGAATTACACTAAGAGCCCACCTTTACTGTCCAATTGTGAATCTGATCTGTCAGTCAAGTATATGACATCAAAATCAATTACGTCGCATGCATACTGACGTCACAATTATAATTAGTGAAATTCCATCATGCACCTGGGACAGTCCGTCAATTTTGCCTGTTGAATCTCTCTGCAATTTAATAACCATTCTGTTGAATATGGTGAAACCAATTTGACTCGACGCGGTCCCGATCTACCTCCTCTGTCTGTGCATGCGGCTGGCCACTGAGAGTACCCAGTAATAGCCATGTTTTCTCATAGGGCAGGACACGGCCGTGTAAGCGTGATGCCATTGACTGGGTGGGCACTCTTTAGGTTATATTATCTTTGCATGACTTCCTCCTCGGAAATATGACCTATGATCACAAATGTCCCATGGAATGTTCGGTATTTCTGAGAGGCTTGAGAATTCCGGATTTTGAAATAGACATCATGAAGAGATTTAACAAGAAAACGGCCATGAATTCGGCACAAAATATAGTCAGACCAGCAACTTAGCCAAGCCATTGATCGCCTGCCTCCGGCTTGGATTCAGCTAAGACCTTCTAGCCGATCTACGCGACTCCTGGTTGGTCAAGAGTAAGCTGAAGACAGTAAGCATTAGTCAACAGATAATGAAATTCAGAGCTGACGAGCAGAAAAGCAGCTGGCTATGCATCATCAGACAGCAGTGGCCGGCTCTGAGTGCAGAGAGGTTGACAAACACCTCCAGTCGAGAGGCTAAGTAGTCCCACTTCACCAGCTGTACTTGTGAAATCCGATGCGGAAGAACCAATTTCGAAGACAGGTCTGCCAGAGCGACAATTACAAAACATCCACTCAGACCTTGGATGAATCACTAACTTAAAGCGATCCAAACTAACAGCCTAAATTGTTCCAACCTCCTGAGAACTTTCCGCCTCACCTTGTGTTTCTCAAATAGACTTGTATTCGGAAAAACGCTGTGCTGTCCCCTCGATGCAACGGAGGGACTGAAAACCGCCATGACCATGGCCTACATCACCAGATGCCGCCCTGTTTCCAACCGTGACTGCCTAACAAGAAACCCGCCTCCCATGGAAGAGCTGCTCATTTCAGTACTCGTCGCCGACCAGGACACGCTTTGTAGCACGTAAAATCCTCCCATCTGAAAAGAACAATTCCCAACTGAATTATTCGTCTATACGATCGTCAGCTACATCATCTGCACCGTGCTCTTCTCTCCGACCTTTCTCCACTCCTAGAAGTGCTGCCATCCTAGTTTTGTGATCTTGCACCCCGCTCGACATGAAGACATACACTACCATCGCCAGTGGTGTCACCTTTTGACTCGCTATCTAAAAGGTTCTCTCGTTAAGGACACTAGCCACCAAATTTATGGGTGGCATCATAAAAGTGCTTCGCCCAGTCTGAGATTCAGAGTAGCGCTGTGGCCAAAGATGCGGAGTCCTTTGCCGACAAGGCTTTCTCCCAATTCCTTCTTAAGCCCACCGCATAGCACTTGGAACTCCCCGAAAACGAAAAGTTGATAGCAGACACTATTTTTGCTGCTTCCCACTTAGCTCCCATTTGATGTTCCCACAATCGCTTTGTGTCTCTAGGCACCGCGATCTACGCTGCTTCGCCTCCTAAGGGTAGCCCATCTTATTGCTAGGAAATAGGACAGCTGAGTCTCCGGGTTCACCGCGTCTCTCAGCTCGCCATCTGATGCTTGAAGTACCATCGCCACTTCCACGCTGTTGCGAATGATCCTAATGCTGCAACATTTTTTGCATTATGTAAGACCACTCAGCATGGATGCATTCATTCTAAATACTACGTATTCCTTGGCCATCCTTTCAATCTGTCACTTGGGGTCTGTTGATCACTGTACAGCTTCCTTTTCCCTTTAGAGAAGGTCTATCCACATAAAAGTAGCGTACTACATGCACTAGGTGTTCTTCACACGTATCTCCTAAGAGAGCAACTGGAAACCACCACGGCTCGATCTTCTCAGTCAACTAGAAACTACTTTTCCTTTAGAGTGCTTGACCTGTGGTCAGGATAAACAGACTTAGTTACGTGAACTGGCGATTAACATCATTCCAGATGACTGAACCAGAATAAAAGCTGTATCAACTAAAATATTTGTCTAATCATCCGCGTCATCCTCCACCTGCCCTCACATTAGACCACAGCGTCAGCTCGACTCGACAGAGACTCCTTAAACTCTTTCCTATGTTAAATGAACAAGCCGGGTGTGTACATCTGCAACTCGGAAAGCCTGTTCCTCGAACTGCATCAAAACCTTTTGATGTCACACAGGCCGATCTTCGTCACCAAGCGAAATATTCATCCACCTTTGCGATGGTAGAGGTTCTCATGTAACTTAACTGATCGTGTCTTTCAGTGGCCGCAAAAAAGAAAACAACCAGCATAGACAAACTACCTCCTCGCGCGAGAGAGAATCAAGATGGCCACCCCAAGACCTGGACCGCGGCACCGAGGAAGATTGACGTCGCATCGGCCACTTAGCTGGGCCCAGCCAGAAGGACTCCTCAGGTTCAGATACTCCACCATGTTAGGAATGCCTGACCGGACCCACGCATCTCCACAGAGACGGCTTGCTGCTCCGACAATCAAGCTATTGTGGGAGAGGCCCAAGAAAACATCCATTGGACGGCGTAACAAGCCCCAAGACCAGCAGTAAGCGAGAGTTGTCCAGAAGGAGCCATGGGCTTGGACAGCCTTCGCTTAGGTGACTCACCACTTCGGAGTGGTGCTCCAACCCGGAATGAAAAAAGCGAGGAATACATTCCTAAGACTAACTACCCGGTTCCCCACCCCCACATCTGCGGGTGGTGTGGGGTGTGGGTGTCAGGTGGGGTGTGGAGTTTGTGGGTGGTGAGGTACAGGCACGAGATGGCAGCCGCCTGGCCACAACTACTAGACTGTTGCTGCAACAGGTTCCTGGCAAATTAGTTTAAATACCTTCAACACCTTACCTGTATAGTTAACTTGAAATTAAAATGCTCAGGCAAAGGGATACATTTATGGCTCTATCAGGTATAGCACCTTTATCCCTTTGAGCACTGATGCCTAGCATGTCCATTCCAATTTAACTATACAGGTAAGGTGTTGAAAGTGTTAAAACTAATTTGCCAGGAACCTGTTGCAGCAAATACAGTTTGTAAATGTGAGGTATGGCTTCGGAATCTAGTATTATAAAGTGGCTTAGATTGAATGTATAAATTTTTTAAAGAAATTAAATCTACTATTATCAAATGCAAAACTACAAATGATGTAAAACAGAGCCATTATCTTTGAGGGTAGCGAAACAGTGATGGTCTATGTTCGGATATATTCTTAGAATGCCACAAAATATGCACACGTGGAAAAGACTGTAATGCGCAGTTGTAGGCATGAACAGGTTTCGGGCATGCATAAGGATGCCATACCATTAACTTGCGATGTGCTTTGTGATCAGACCTTGGAGAACGTAATCTAGGACCAATAGAGAAGAGAATTAACGTAAATGATCTTATGAGGCTCGCAATGGACAAGACACCGTGGAGAAAGTACCCATTATCAACCCATTTAAATTACATTCAACCCATGTCCTAACCGGTGACACAGATATTGAATGAGCCATGTGTGTTTGAAAGGAAATACAACCCAACATACCCATTGTGACTATACACTGTGAATAAATTTCAACAACTGCCAACTGCAATTTAAGGAATCACCTTTCTTTTCTTTAATTCACTTCAATAGCTTGTAGTAAGAATATCGACAGGATGGATATCTGCATAGATACGACTGCACAGTTTGAACTAGTAGTAGATAAAAGACAGTTCTAGCTCAGCTGTAATTATAAGATCTAGTGGTTCTATAAGGCGTTCCAACAAATGGTTCTATAAGTAGTTCTATTAAGTCTAGCGCATCTTGGGAAAACTCGGTACCACACACTGCAGCCAGCCCCATCCTGATTTAACATCCATTTAAAGAATGGTTATCCATAGTAAATACTTATGAACATTAATAGTATTATCGCATTGCCACAGAAAAAAAATCTGAAAAGCCCACAATGGCTCTCAAGACAGATGCTTTCCAAAAGCAAGAGGACTTCGTCAAAAATCCTTACTCGATCAAGAACCACCTGCGAGGGTGGATTCTCTATGGCTATGAGGAAATGGATCAAGCAAAATTCCTAGCATACACAATCGGGAGCAAGTTCGGAGCAGAGCTGTTTGACCTAAAAGTTCTGACTCTCTCAGGGTGAACCTTAGAACAGAAGTGATCACCAATCCTTTATTTTGGTCTAAGCTACATTGGCATGGCTGTGAATGCCAAAGCCAAGGTGCTGCAAAGCTTCGAGAGCTACATTAGCGAAGAGTCTGAATGGACAATGGACAGGGTTATTTTACTGTACTTCAACAATCCTGCATCCATCAAGAGCTAGCATGTTGTGGTGAACGTCAAGAACAGGGATGCGCATTGTCTGTTTAGTCTCTCCTATCAGCGAAATTTCAACGGATGTTAACACTAGCCGACCATCAAAATATGCATAGCACTGGGATAGCCTTGACTTTAGTGGTGTGTTCTTACGCAGCTGAAACATATTGAGTGGCAGAATCTTATGACAATCAACGTATTCGCCCATGTCAAGGGAGTCTATCCATTTCAGCTAAGCACGGCTAACCCGACGTTGCAAAGACAAATCTGAAAATTGCCAAGAAGGGTGGAAAGCAGCATTACATATGGATAAAAAATCTGAATCGCCTACTCCATGATCAGAGTAGACACGATGGGAAGAAGCAATGCCTCCGCTGTTATTTCCAAGATGAGCTACTCGTCCAGCACAAGCCAGGGTGCCGAGGTGTCAGTGGCATACCAATGTGCATAAAGATGTCTGACAGATGTTACAGTTTACCAATCAACATAAGAAATTAAATGTCCCATTTATCATCTATGCTTACTTCGATGCCCTAACAACCAAGATCACTGTGTATCAGTGAACCGCCAGTAATACATAAAGTAGCAGATGCTGCAAAGCATTTCCTGGATCTGCTCGCAAAGGAACAAGAGAAGATAAATGGTTTCTGCCACAGACTGATGGAAATGACTAGTGATGACTGGCATGCTTTCATAGCTGCATTCAGCTGGTTTGTATGTGAGAAATACCTAACTAGTGATGAAGTCACAGAAAGTATCCAAGATGACTGTCAACCAGGAATCAACACACTCTTAAGCTGCGCCTCAAGGCAAGGGATCCAGTCGTGTTCCACAAACTCCCACCGCATCATGCAAGCCATATCACGGACAGAGAGGTCGATCAACGGCATCAACAATGACATGGAGAAGTACATCTCCTTCAGCCCCCGAAGTCTCTGGTTCATAAGCTCAGCCCAGTTCCTCCGAGCGTCACTTGACAAGCTGGTAAATATCAGCAGCCATGATGAGCTTGTAGGTAGCCACCATCATGAAAGTCAACTCCGCCATGAAAGTAGACTTTACCATCATGAATGTCAACTCCATTGCCTTGGAAGTCAATTCCACCATCATAAAATACGACTCCGCCATCATGAAGGTCAACTTCGTCGCCATGAAAGTCGACTCCGCTGCCATGAAAGTTGACCCTGCCATGACAGTCAATTCCACCATCATGAAAGTCAAATTCGCCGCCGTGAAAATCAAGTCTGCCATCATGAAAGTTGAATCTTCCTTCGTGAAAGTCGGTTCCGCCATCATGAAAGTCAACTTCGCCATACTGGCCTGGTTTGATAAACAGGATGTACCAGGATCAGTCAAGAAATTCCTGACCAGAATTATGTACAAGTGATATGAGAGTGACCGTGGCCAGACACTGTATCTCCCCAGGACACACTAAAGCCAAGAATCTGCTGCCAGTCGGGTTAGTATACAGACAGGGGCAACAGACTACTTCCTTGAGGAAATCAAAGATGTAGGAGACCATGGCTGGAAAGACTGTTACAAGGCTGGGTATGTGGATGTTCATGCCACCGGAACTCAGAAAGGTGTGGAACATATATGCCATGCTTAGGGACGAAAGAAGACACAATATACTATGACAGCATTCCCAGAGTTCCAAGAGAATTATAAAGAGTACCTCCTCAATCCAACTGACCACACGGCAGATGCGAGAAAACCATAGCGAAAATTAGTCTTCGATGAGATGTTCAGTAAGAAGAGAGCTGTGGGCCTGACTGGGAGTTACAATCTGCGCATGTTCAGAAGACGAAGTTGCTGGGGACGATGCTGACTGAAGTTGTGAAACTCGAGGTTGCTGAGGTAAACTCAACGTTACTGACAGTCAAAGTCAAAGTAGCTGCCGAAGTTGCTGAGCGAAACTCGAAGTTGCTAAGAGATGTTGCTGACGAAGATGTTGTGAAAAAAGGCCTCATCTGCGCACACACTTGTGGTTCCTGTTTGAATTCAGCTTATAGTTGAAACTTTCTGCCTTCTCCAATGAGGACCTAGAATATGATATCTCTCTTGTTGCTGAAGATGCAATGGTGCACATCGTTGAAGCTAAGCTCCACCTATTTTGTAAATGTATTCGACTCGATTTATAATGCTTGAACCATGAATTCCCAAAATGTCAATTTCAAAGTAACTAAGCTGTTGAATATATTTTAATCTACTTTTAAAGTGTGCACCCACGCGTGCGTGCACACACGCTTCATACACGCAAAGCACGTCCAGACAGTTAGTACCCTGGTAGGAATGCAATTCTACGGGTATTCCGAATCATCAGAAAACAATAGAACATTGCTTACCAAGACTTTAACAATGGCAGCAGTTTCTTATTAAGGTATTGTGAAGGTGTTCTACAGCTTTGATAACATAGCACTGTAGGACAATGATATACCGAGTTCCACTGTTAAACAGTGTAATTTGTCCAAAGTTCGTCTATAGCCAGACGTCCAGCAGGTGCTCAGGTAATCCGTTGTTTAATGCCAGTCTTCATTGCTTTCCAATGAAATGTAACCATAACTGGAAGGCGTGTCCTCTCTGTATAAAAGTGTCATTCGTTGTTATTCATTTTGTGGAAAATTTGTATCCGGCCTCGTGATTTTCAAGATTTATTAGACTATGCCGGAGTGAGCACTCCTTGGGGTACACTGGGTGTATTTTATTGTCACAACTCAAATGCACAATGTGTAACTTGATGCGCCTTAGAATGTGGTGTTTGAAATATGTTAATTCAGCATTAGGCCCATTTGTTTACTCTTTTGCATTAAAGACAGTCCATGTTTGTAGTTATCGTTAATATTTCTGTAGACGTAAGTCCCTTATAGTCTTGTTAACAAGTGGTCGTGTATGTCAAATGGCGATCGTTGTAGTAAACATAAGAATGTTTCACAAACGGCGTGCTTGATGTCAGTATTAAAGTTACCAACGCAGAGCAGCAGCTTCAGACAGGCCATAAGCGTGTACTCATGGGGGGAAACTGGCCACATACCAGAGTTTAGACTTAGTAATCGGACCAAGGCCCTGGGACCATGCCATTAGTGTTGGATACGTCAGGGATCGCAGTGCTATCTGGCTAAAAAAAACCACTATCACTAAGTGTCGCATATTCTACGCACACGCCCCAACTACTGAAAACCCCAAAAGAGAATCCATCAATATTAGATCCGTTTTATGCAGAACTGAATCCCACCAGTACAATCCCATCCAGATGGCAACTGTTAGTGTGTGGAGATTTCAACTCCAAGCTGGGTAAACTCGGCAATGTGCACACAAATTCAAGACTTGTCGTGTGCATGGTGTCGTACGGAGAGGGCACGTGCAACGGCAATGGTGATGCAACGTATCATTCCTTCGTTACAATGACATATTTGCCACAAATACGAATTTTAAACACCCATGCCATCACCGGACAACATGGACAGGACGCATTCCTGATAGCAAAGCCTTTTATTTGGCCATGTGCTAAGGATGTCAGAGGATACACCTGCTCAAAGAGCCTTGGAATTCGCCATAATGGGTGCCAGCAAATATAAATCCAGGAGAGGACTTCATTACATATAAATGTTAAGCATGCTACGAGGTGGCCTCAAGAAAACAAGACTCGGTGCAATCAAATCAAGAATGGTCCTGACTGAACACGTTAAAGATATTGGCTGAGGATAAGAAACGATGGTCAATGACGAAACAGAACTGGTTGCAGCTGCAGGATATATCTACTACCACAGCCGCAGAACAGAGTAATCATACATACATTAATGTTATCTTCAAATGAGAGTTACGGTGTCACGATTTCAAGATTTGACATCTAACGCAACATAAAATCTATTAGTGATCTACAGTTAATAATTTGTAACTATGCTAAATAATATAGATAAACCTGTAACTGTCCTGCAAAGAGATGCTGGATAATTATGGGACAATCTCGTAATCCATTAGTTGATTCTTCTACTTGACGAAATGTGTTTTCAATGAATCAGATTATCATTACAAGATTGAAATAAAACTATAATACTGTATTAATCTGTAACATAGATTAACATAGATCTGTAACATTCATAGTAGAACTAAAGGCAGGACAGATGTTTCACAGTGAGTGAGGCTACACACAGCCATGATACAAAATTTCCCAGTGATAAGGGAGGATTCCAGATTGTACTTTATTCTGAGGCAGGTTTTACAATAGCCCAATATCATCAGATCGAGAGTAAAGTTGCTATTAAATCCTCAAGAAGAACATTTTCCATAATAAGCTGGATACGACTGACATCATTTCCAGACGCTCACCAACTGTCATCATGCCAGTGCCCAGCTGTCTACCCTGTCTGCTTCGCTCTATCAGTGCAAGTTTCACTAATAAAACATATTTATTAAATACTGTGATTGAATAAATGCGTATAAATATTGTAATATGAACCTTATTTGTTAATATGTGTTTGCTGTCATCCACCCATTCATGCGTGTTTCCAGATTTTTTCTATACTGTGACTGAATATATATATACCAGTGGTTCAATTTCATGACAGCTATGTAGAAAAGCTGTGGAATATTTTGAAACCAATTTTACTGTATCCTGCTGCTTCTTATGGCAGTAACAGCTCCTAGTCAAATAGGTTAGCCACTGTTCAACAAAATATTTATTAAATTGGAATTGATTTGTATCCAGATGCAAAGTAGGTCATGTTATGTGCTGGTGCTTGTGCACCATTTTATTTTCAAGCATATTTGGTGTGAATATGCATAATAGCTGTAAATAATGGGTAACTGATGTGCAAAATAAAATAGTTAAGTGATCACTTATGTTTTAGTCAGCTATGGCAGTCATTGACGGAGGAGATAGACTTCATAAAACCTTGTTGAGCTAAGAAATATATTCCTAATGGAAAATATTTCCAGATTGTATTTGGAATCTGACTGCGTAATATGATCTGATGCCCTAGATGTATTTTCTATGTAAGACTTTATTAGGTGAAAAGGTTTTATGAAATCCATCATTGCTGTCCGATTTGTGCTCTGGATTGTTCAACACCAATGGACCGTTCCATTTTAGCTATGCCCCGCCCATCTCTAGCTAGGCTCCACCCACATCTCGCTCGTGTTGGGATCGATCGATCTCTGAACTCTCTGACTATCAATTTCCAGAAAACTCTACAGGTAAGCTATTGCATATTTTGGAACTACTTTGACTCGGCGCAGTTGCTGCCTATGTAAGCATTAACAGCCGATCAAATTAGTTTCAAAATATTCAACAGCATGTTTATTAAATATTAGAGACATATGTGTCGGACTATTAAGAGTTAAATACTGGCCAAATAGAATCAGTTATGATCATAATTATTATGACGTCATCCTGCACGCCGCATAGCTGATTGTGACGTCATATGGATCCTCTGGAAAGGTGAACCTGACCATGGATCAAACATAACATTCGATTGTCCTGCAAGTGGATACATCTTGTTAACAATCCAGATTTTTTTTTTCATCTAGCTTGATCATTAAAGGTGCACATTCACACCATAATGATTGAAACTAAAGTTATTTAAATTGTATACTTTTAGAACCTTAACTTGTGTACCTCAATGTAATTTAAATTAAATAAATCCTAACATATGATGATTATAAATTAATATAATCTTTTTTGCTGGGAAGTTGAATTAGGGACTTGTGTCTCTAATTCAATTTCGCAAGTTAAAGAATTAGCTTAATTTATAGTGAATGAAATCATCATATGCTAGGATTTATTCATTTCATTGCATCTATGCATATAATCTAAGCATCTAAAAGTATACAATTTTAACAATTTAGTTTTCCAGCATTCTGGCATGAATATGCACCTTTAATCCACACGGCAATGAAACATGTACTGGAAGATGAAGACAGTGAAGACCTGTCACAGGCTAACTAGCTTACACGACAGTAAACTTTATGTGTCTATGTACATGTATTTTTATTTTATTGACGCACTGGCAACGTGTGGCTTCAATTTCCATGTGCTAACTTAGCCGACAGTCATGCACCCATTAGTTTAATTTGTTGATCACCATCCCCCGGTCGGGGGATCGAACCGCCATTCTGCAACTCCGCATAGCATCAGCAACCAGGCATCTTTCCACTGGACCACCGCACCAAGACTAAAAAGTCAAGGATTGGCCGACCAGCTTTCACATGTCCGATATACTGATACATTGACGATTCATATGGGACTATCTGTGGATGCACCTGCCACAATTCAATCCCAGGCTTTTACGCCTATTGTACTCTGACTCCAGCATGGCTCTGGCAGTATATGTATTTTTATTTTATTGACGCACTGGCAACGTGCGGCTTCAATTTCCATGTGCTAACTTAGCCGACAGTCATGCACCCATTAGTTTAATTTGTTGATCACCATCTCCCGGTCGGGGGGATCGAACCGCCATTCTGCAACTCCGCATAGCATCAGCAACCAGGCATCTTTCCACTGGACCACCGCACCAAGACTAAAAAGTCAAGGATTGGCCGACCAGCTTTCACATGTCCAATATACTGACACACTGACGATTCATATGGGACTATCTGTGGATGCACCTGCCACAATTCGGGTGGGTTCTTTCAGGGTTTTTCAATTATAACAATACGAGTCATTTCACATTTCACAATTTTTTAATAAAATAAAGTTTCAGTAATTATACAACCAATAAAATATACAGACGATAAATATACAGATGATAAAAATATACGAATAAGTGAAAAATATATACCAAAATATATGTAAAACAAATACAATCAATAATAAATTAATTAAAATATAACATTTGCACAATATTTTTGAGCGGGATCCAGCGACATGTAGAGTTACGCGATAGACGTAGAGAAGATACAACTGAGGAATTACGCGAAACTGACTTTAGAACTATTATTTAAAAATTTGAAAATAATCTAAGTGATACCGAAACCCTAACAGGTTGGGTGTAAAGATAGGGTAAGGATTTTTACAGAGGTAGGGTTTGGAGATATTAACTTTCAAATTTAAAAAATGGCTGAACGTATGAATATAACATAATTTACTCGAGCCGGCCCCTTCCGCACCCAATCCCTATATGTATGTATCGACATCCACACATTTCTAGCCGATAATAATGCAGAAGATTACCTACTCCCCCTCGATGAAGCGTATGCCAGTAATCTTCTACGTTATGGGTTAGTGAATTATACGGTGTACAGATGTGCATCTCAACCACACGCCCACACACCCGCCCTATATAACTATGTATGCCATGGGCTAGGGCATCAGCTAGACCCGGGTCTGAGCTTAAAGAGGATGTAGAACAGTTAATATCTTAGATCAATTGCCAGTCTTGCAAAGTTTAGCTAAAGCCAAGCCTAATCAAAGAAAGATAATCTTAGAACATTGTAATAAGGGTTTAGCCGATGCTGTGTCTGAATGCTGTTTAAACTTAATTCATGGAAATATAAAATTAAATCGAATACAATATAGACGCTAATGCAGATATCGAGATAACATTAGATTACTCAGTAAAAGCAAAATGCCGATATATGAAAGATGACAGGTTATTCAAAGAGGCGGTTTCTTACATCGTTTACTGCCAGCAGTATTACTGCTTATTTTTTAATTAGTCAGATAATAATAGCGATGGAAAGCATTCAGAAAATGGCGTTGCTACTGCATAATATGATAGATGATATAAACATGGCATCTAAGATTAATATTCTAAATAGCGATCAAAACCTTAGATCAGCTGTGAATTTAGATCAAGATATGGAACGCATTCTAAATCGACTTGAGGCTAGAGAAAAGTCAAATTTGTATGCCAAGATGCTTCAAAAGTTTAGACTGCAAATAGATCAGTCTAAGCAATTCGGTTCTGTGGTTAACTCATTAGATGATTCGCAGAATTCGTGGAATCTCCAGACTTCAGTGCCTCAGGGTTTAAGTTTGGATAATGGTAGAATTAAAGAGATAGTTCAATCGTTGAGTCCTAGCTTAAGAAGTAAAGGCAAGAGACTAATTGAAATCTTAAATCATAGGGCACCTGGCTTAGCCTTAGACCACTCTAATCGTGTTACCCGAATAGTAATCTGGTAAATTTAATAGCATCAACCATGACGCAGAATCCTTATACAAATTCTAAAGATGTTTTAGAAATTAAATTACTGACAGCCTTCAATAGAATCTTAGCCGATGCCAATATACCTAGACAAGTCGTGGGTAGTCATAAGACTTGGACTAACATTCATAATATAAACAAAAGTGTTGAAAATGTCTGATACTTCAGCACATTGAATCTAGAGCGAAGAAATGAAAAAACGAACCCGAGGCTAAAGGTGTAGGATCTACACTCATTAAAAGGCGTAGTGCAACGATGCAGCATGCTGTCACTAGAAATCTGAGATCTCGAGATGCTAAGCTATCCAAAACTTGGTTATCCATTCTGAAAAAAATGTTTACAAGAGCCGTAAGAAATAAGCAATCTATTAGTGTAGCTGACAGATTGAGACGTATTTACGATAACAAATACTGCACCTTCCGTGGTTTGGAAAAATTGTATAGGGCCTTTAATGGAACATTATCTAAACCATTAATATGCTCCTGGTTAGCCGAGCAACCTATGTACACTATTGATCTGAGCGATGTTACTAGTTTAGCCAGACATAATAACACTATACAGTATCTACTATTCATAATAGATTGTCTATCACAATTTGTGTGGATAATCCCTTTAACGAATAAAACTGCAAAAACCTAAGCTCAAGTGTTGGAGTTCTTTCTGAATACTGTCTCTAGAAGACCAGAATCGATTCAGAGAGATAAAGGAGGCGAATTTGTGAATGCTACCGTTAGACACATATTAATGTATAAATGCATACATTTGTACACATCACAGAACTTTTGCATGAATGCTGCGATCATTGAATGCATTCAACACACCATAAAGACTAAGTTATGGAGATATATGACTGGTGAGTTCTTATAATAAACTGTACACGCTGGTACAAAACTGAAAACTGTAGATGTTGACTGCAATACAGAGGTGTTAGCTTGGCGTAATATGTACTGGAAAGTAAATCCTTGAGCATCGGTAAAGTCGTAAGAGTTGTAAGTATGTCAGAGTTAAAAGATCCATTTACCAAGGGCAATAGACCGGCATGGAGTGAGGAGATATTTAAAATAATCACAAAACTACCTCACATATCTGGTGTATCTCAGCTCAACAATTATAATCAAAATCCCATTATCGGTACATTTTATTCCAAAGAGTTACAGAACATTCAGTTAAACGAAGCTAACAGTCAGCTGTATCGAGTAGAAAGAATTATTAAAAGGCGTACTAAAGATATTAAGTGAAAAGACTATGTCAAATGGTCTGGTTACACTAATTCGTTTAATTCCTGGATAAGTTATTCAGAGCTTAAACGTATTTATAATCATTACAGAGCTACGGGTACATCTCTACTCGGCCCATCACCCAACCGACCCATCACACCCACACCCTAACGCCACAACATTGTAGAAATGTATATAAACAGTCCAGAAATAGGTAATAATGATTATCGATGGTCATTTTGTGGTAGAAAAGTACCCAGGGACGAGATAAGATATCTCGTTCAGGTTATAATTATTTAAATTTTAATAGTAGCGTGTTTAATAAATCTGAGCATTCAAAATGGAGATAAAGGGGTTTGCATAGCATTAGCATCCGGGTGTTTGGGATATACATTACTGGTGCCGAGTATAAAAATGTCCAAAGTTGAGAGGTAGACGCTGTCACCAGTTTAGAAAGAATAGCTAGAAACATGGAGCAGTTTTATATTACACTACCGAGTAACAGTAGCATGGATTACTATCCAGATAATAAGATTTCCGAATTCAAAACGCATCTTCAAATGCCTTTAAGATTCTCTGGGGGAATGGGAAGTCGGTTGGTCATCCATATGGTATCCAAGAAGTTGGTTAACATTGGTGAAGCCTTCGACAATCCTGCTACATGCGTATGAACCCTTGTCACCTAAAGTTCAACTTAAGCAGAAGCAGAAGAAGAAAAGTGCTCTGAATGTGGCCAAGGAACTTTTTGATAAACTTAAGCAGACTAATACTGTAAAAGTACTTGTAGCGAATTCAGAGCCTCGGCGTAAAGCTGTAGAATTGTCTCTCTACATCCAACGCATAGAAATGCGTAAAGGCTTCTATACTGTTAAGATGCCAATGGAGTTTATAAATAAGCAAATTAATATCCACTAGCATTATAAAACTGCCATTAGATTCAACTATTTCACAAAGCGATTCAACCTCATAATATTAATCATTAAGCGAATGTTTGTGATTGAATTTGACGACTACATGGGTAAATTCTTCAGCTATCCCGTACATATCATTAGCGGCCCGACCCCCATGGGTGGCATTTTATCAATGCATAAAAGGAATAAGATTACATTAACTGCATATACTACGCATATTGCGATATCGCAAGCCATAATATAGTCGGAGACACTACAGCACCACGCTTAAGACTTATGCTATTATCTAGCAGCCACGGTGGTCAAAATATTTGTCAATGGACATTTCCTGACATTCAATATAGAACCACATCTAAGAATTACATTGACATGATTGGCGTGGGTATAAGCGATAGGACTTGAAAGAACATACCATTTGAAGATGGTGCATCACCGAGCGTACTTTGTTTACATTTTAGACCTAAGGTCTAAGAATTGCCGTGTAACCGTTTGCTATATCTAAACATTTGGACTGTAAAAATCAAAGCAAAAATGAATTATACATGTAAACCAGATTCAACCTCGTTGAGAGCTTATTACGCTAATCAAGCCTGTGGGCGTTTACCCATATTCGTAGGCACTAGGAGTCAAAAGGGTCATGGGTTAGAAAATAGTATAGGTTCGCTGTTCAGTGCAGCCATGCCATTAACTAAAAGCATAGGAAAAAGTTTCGGTATGCGGGCCCTGTCAGCCACTTTAGGCATGGCTGAAGATGTTTTAGTCAGTAAAAAACGAAAACATCCGTAAAAAATAGGGCTTTGAATATTGGTAGAGCGATCATATCAAAAGCCATAGCGTTGTCACGTAACAATATCTCAGGAGCTAATTCACAACCTAGGAGCAAAAATGCTAAGAGGGGTCAATGCGCTGCTAACCAGCGTAGAAGTCATTCGAAGCGTAACCGTAGATGGAGAAGCATTAGAAACTCTAAACAGGTTGATATATTTAGTTAACTAATAAGATGGCGACTTGTCACTGCACTAAAAGTGAATTAGATTTGATTACGGTGAAACATGTAATGACTACGATGGGTCAAGCTCGCTGCCAAAGCTATCAACCAGTTACGAGCGTGTCTAACCCTGGAGTTTTTCGTCCCTGGAAGTGGTGATGAATACATAGATTTAGTTCAAAGTTACAAATAAGTTACGTCTCGCTTTGTGCAGGTGGTTGTGGGGTGGCTCCATGTTTTCTCAAGTAGATGTCTTTTTAAATGGAAAATGTGTCTCTGACTTTTCGCAGTTATTTTGAAAGCTTATTTAATTATTCGAGCATAGATCGAGTCAATTAATGGCTGTATTATGGATTAAGGATACAGCGGGACATATGGATAATAAGACTGTTAATAATGTAGGTTATATGCGTAGAAAGCTTAATGTTGCCCTAAGTAGCCCTGTGGAAATTTTTCTTCAGGAAAAATATTTAATCAACGAGTTTCCTTAAAGCTACACTGTAAGTCGAGTAAGCCTGATTTTAACCTAATGCATGGATATGAGCACACCTGCACATTACGTCTGTACGAAGCTACATTAAATTTACATAAAGGTTAAACCTGTTCCAGAGGTAATTAACGCTCACGCATCGACATTACTAAAGGACCCCCTCCACCACCCAGCCGCACGATATCCTATTAAAACAGTTGTCGTCAAATCATTCACCATTCCGACAGGGACAAGTAGCGTGAATAGGGGCAATATTTTTCTCGGGGACCTACAGAGTAGGGCTATATTCGGTATAGTTAGGAATAGAGTTTATAACGGGGATTTCGATACAAACCCGTATAATTTTCAACACTGCGATGCTAACCATATTTTGTGCTATATGGATAACGAACAAGTGGCTGGAGACAATCATTCTTGACATTGTTTAATGGAACCGGTACATTATTCGATGACAAATGCATAAGGCTTAACATCAGTTTTGGTAATATGCCATTGCATCTTCACCATAAATCTACTGACAGAAAATCTGTTGAAACTTTGCATGGGTTGACCAATGTTTTTTCTTAGATTAACTGGACTATAAACCAAAGAATATTTTTATCATGTGAAAAGCATATGAAAGCTTCCCGTGCAAATGGCCATGCCTGTGAATCCCTCAGTGGCCCACAGCTCTAAATCACAAGCAACATAATAGTTGATGTTAAATCTAGTACCCTATATTTAGAAAGCTTTGCGGTAAACATTGTTTTTAGTTTGTTACAGCACTAGAAGGATGCAAACTGTATTTGATTGCAATGTACCTCTGTTGATCCTAGCATTGGTGTATTCCAGGAGGGCTTGTCCATCAAGTCCTGCATTTACTTGTCCATGTTCACTCGCATTTAGATGTAGGTTTTTTCTAATAGTGCCAATGTTATTCCTTTATCTTGAATGCCATTTCTAATAAGCTCGCCTGCATGATACACATCGTCCAGAACCACATAGTTTGTAGGAATGTTAGCCATCACAGATCCCTCATAATATAGCATGCTTTCTCGACAGGGAAGCTCATAGAACAGGAACAACATTTGGTTTTATATAAACTTCACCTGGTTTGTCCTGGAAAAGAGCGGGCATTGCATCATCGACTCGTCCATTTCCAGATAAGTTTCCCTTCTCGTTAGCGAGCTTATCGAAAGTGTCCCTTGTCTGGGTCAAACAGACTAGGGAATGGTACTATGCAATGACTTGACTCAAACACTAGTAATATATAATATCATTATGATAGCTGCATATATCAACCGTATCTTTCACATAAGACAAAGTGATTGGATGCAGCAATCAGTGCGATGCGTTTGCATATGTAACAGAGTGGAATCTGTAGCACAGTATTCGCTCTGAGGGATTTGTGTGTGAGTTGAAGTTTTGTGAGATTTTCCTGTTTTAGCCATTTATTGGTGCAGGGGAACTTTAAGTCTGGTTTCATTTTTTGGTATAGGGAAACTTTAGTCTTGTTTTGATTGATACTGGTGCATGGATAGATTTTCGCGCTTAATGCAATAGACATAAACAAGTCCTGCACGGCCGTTTGGCATACGAAATTGGTTTTGTGATGTTCTTATTAAATATAGAAATGGGTTGGTTTTTTTAGACAATTTTAGTTTAGTTTAGTATGTCTGTTAAAATAATTTGGTAAATCTGTATTGATGTGGGTGAAGCAGGGGCGTTAGCATCGTATGGTGGAAGGAGCACTCTTTTTGGTTGGCGGAGGGATTTATGTCCGTGATGAGAGTGTAGCCTATGTCAGCAATGTAATTGCGTTAAGTCGGCCATTCCAATCTTCGATGGCATCGCCGTAAGAGCTAGTCAAAACTGTTCAAGTTTATCATGTAGAAGAGATTTGTTCAATGAGCGACGGATCTCCTGGCTGATAAATTGAATGGTCGAGGAATCAAGACGGGTGGGGGTTTTATGGAGGTTTAATGGATTAGTGCATTGACGGAGGTTTAATGGAGTAGTGCATTGACGGAGTAACGGGAAAGTGAAGTCGGATGAATTGAATCCATAGATCCAAATTGAGATGGCCTTGTTTTGAGTTGGCTGTGAATTGTCATTTGATGGGGATGACGGGATAAATAGTCAAGTCGGGTTCGGCAATTTTCTCGGGATAGGATGAAGATGACCGTGGTGTGAAGTGTAGAGTGAACTTTATCCTATAGCTCTGTGAGCCGACTCGATCTAAATTTATTAGTGAACTTGTTCATAGAATTAGCGGGTTAGGACTTGTTTTCGGAGCATCCATATGTTGAAAGAAAAAATGTATTATTTAAGAAAATTAATTAGAAATCTATTTGCTCTGTAGGATCAGTCATTTATAATATTTATAGTGATATTTCTCTGCTTTGAATGGAAGGGTGTGGGCTAGCGTTATCCGTGTATATATGTAATCCGGAATTCGCTTATTGCGGTGATTATGGTGAAACAAGTAATATGGAACCAGCTATGATGTTCGTGTTTTAATTCAAGACCTTCCAGTATAGTTTTCGTTAACCGACACCTGTCCACATCCCTAACTATAAAAGAACCCGTGAACAGGCAATCCATATTTTCAGAATCAAATTTAATTCAGATTAGTACCATCGGTTCTCAAATTTATATTTGTTTCCAAATTTGGTTGTGATCTCTATGTTAAATTCTCCTTTCGGTCTTTAATATCAAATTAATTTTTTCTAGATATACAACACCTGGATTACTCTCTCACACATGTCCACCGTATTGGCTCATAAATCATCAATTTCAGTTGTATTCTTTATCTCCCCGTGTGTATGATGTAATAGAGAATCTGACAAACCGCTTTCAAGGTTCTATTCTAACTGGTTTCGCAGTGTTTCTGCATATTGTTCGCATCACCACCAACATTAGATATTTCATTAGCTGCACACAACCTTGGTCACACCTGAAAGAACTTAACTTCACTATCTGGAAGGGAAGTGCAACCTTTCAACGATTGATCAGGGTCACTGGCATCACACAATTTGTCCATAAATGCTTAAATATAGGTTGCATCTCAATAAATCATCATGTCCTTTAGTTAGTTGGTTGGTTGTTTGGTTGGTTGGTTGATTGATCGGCTGGTTGGTGGATTAGGTAAGTGGTTGGTTAGTTGGTTGGTTGGTTGGTTCGTTTGTTGGGTGGATGTTTGGTTTGTTGATCGGTTGGTTACTTGGCCGATTGGTTAGTCAGTTGGTTGATTTGTTGATTGGTTGCATTGTAGGCTTTAGTTATTTAGCATAGCAAACGTATGTTAATGTGACCTTATTGCTATCTCCTTTTCATGTTTCACCCACAGCTACCGTGCTAGTCCATGCCTGTGTTTGTCCGTTATCGCGTGCATTTGTTCGTGACCGCACGCGTGCTTGAGTGCGCGTGTGTGTGAGGGCATGTGTCTGGAACCATAAGAAAAAAACGTCTGTTCTGATTTCACTCACATTTTAACAGAACAATGGAATATATTGTAAACTAGGATTGCCAGACTTTTTTTCTTTTTTTTGCCAGACGAATAAAACGGGGATTCATCTCGGATTCAGCCAGGTTAAGCTATTTTAGATTCTAAGTGTGTATTTACCATGGTAGATGTGAAATGTGCTAGGCTAATTACTTTTTGAAGTCTTTTAGGTTGATTGAAAATGTTGCAACTGCATCTTTCTTTCAACTTGTTCGTGAAATCATCAGCAGACAGCGTATGTGGCAACAGCTAATGATTTGATTGCCATTTGAATTAACACTTTTCCTACAGCATCTTTCAATCAAATTATTCTCAAAATAATCAACATGACTTGCAATGTAGTAACACTTTCTGAGATACTTAGAGCAATTTGATTAGCAGTCGTTGCAGACTAAGACAGCAACAGTGTGTTCAAATTCTTCTCAGAATAATCAGCGCAGGGCTGCCAATATCGTTATCTAGACAATTAGTGTACAATAGAAGACTCCATTTCTAGCTATACGCCACCAATTTCTACCTAAACTCTGCCTGTGGTCTGTATCTGATGGGATCAGTTCATGTACTTTGAATCCTGAATTTTCAGAATCTCAATTTCATGGAAACTATGCAGCTAAGCTAGTGAATATTTTGAAACTAATTTGACTGGGGCAGCATGTTTAGTAAATAGTAAAGACATACATTTCGTACAACTGACGGACTACATATATTACGCATGCAGGTGACATAATTGATTCTAACGTTATATACTTTAGTGACAGATTGGATTCGTCTATTCGTTAGGTCACCATGCCTAAATAAGTCATTTATGATCAATATTAATAGCATTCCACGACTGACAGGCTCACGTAGCCCGTCAACTATTTTATCTATTACAAAACAGTAGCGGCAGCCAGGGGGTGCAGTTGTGGAAGTGGTCGCTACCCCTGAGTCAATCCTCCCAAATGTTACGCCTAAATAATGTGTAACAGTTCATCAACCAGCTAACATGATACTGATGGTCTCTATTTACCTCTAAGAATGAGCAAGCGGCCGTTCGAGAACATCCAGATTTCAAAAGACTTTCTGCTGAAAACCCTGATCTATCATGACGTATTTTTATACCCCATGGCGCTTTTTAGTACCGGTAGCTTTGTTATTCAATTAACATAAAAAAAGCCAGCTACGCCACTGACTGGACACAAACGGCATCACATGCGATCTACAATCTAAAACGTGAATACGGATCTGAAAATAATCTTAATGATCAGCTTGCCCGTGTCCCTGTGTCATTTGAGGTAACAGACTGGTTAGGATTGGTTGCGTTGTTCAGGAAGTACTTTTATTTACATGTTTCACAAAAGCCCGTCCATGCTTTGTAAAACAAGGTCGATAGAATCTTGATAGTTGCAGGTTGTGGCTTTTTCGGATTTTTCGGATTATTTCAGATTTACCGGATTTTTTTAGATTAGGCCCAAATTTGTGAAATCTTAGTGCATGTTGACACTCTTTCCTGTGTTAAAATTTCAGCCAAACTGTACAAGTAGTTTTCGAAATATTCTTGGATCCAGAATGTAATCAGCACTGCATCTAGATTCTTTTATACGGATTAAGGCAAGCGTCTGGTAATCCTATCGCTGGGCAAGTTCTTTCGTTGTGTTAAAATTTGAGCCAACTCAGAGCATGAGATTTGGCGATACAGCCCGGAATAGGCTTTTGTGACTGACTGACCGACTGACTGACTGACTGACCGACCGACCGACCGACCGACCGACCGACCGACCGACCGACCGACCGACCGACCGACCGACCGACCGACCGACCGACCGACCGACCGACCGACCGACTAACGGACTGACTGACTAACGGACTAACTCACTCAGGGCATGGCGGTATATGGAGCTGAAAATCTGGTCTTGGCCACATGGCGAGTACTCCGCTAATATGCGAAGCTATTTGGATGTCAAGAGTCAGAATATGCAGGCAGTTGTATATCACTAATGGATAGATCCGATCTGTTTCTCAAGTATGTGACCTCATTATCAATTACATCACATGCAGGCTGACGTTGCCATCAAAGGGCGCAATAAATAACGTATATTGTGGCAGATGACCCATCCAATATAAATATTCATTAATGTCGTCACCATCGTATCGCCATAATAGCATCATCAAGTTGATCCATATTTACATAGGGCTAGTCTAATATAATGGTATTCCCCACAGCCAAAATTGTCTGCATTGCACAGGGAAATGTAAATGTCAAAGGCTGACTGATTTACTAGGGTCTAAAATACCACTATATATGGTGTTTCGCAATGAGTGCACAACAGCGCTATGATGGTATGATATGTATGCACTTTATTGAAATTAACACCGTTAACGCGGTATGCTTACTGTAATGATCATTCATTAAGTTTTTGTAAGTATGGTCGAACCGACGTACACGATAGGGACGGAAATATATGCATCCAGTATATCAATGTTATTCCTTTGGCCATAATTATTTAGGACGTGTTATCACATTTATCTATAAGCTATCTTGTATTGGAAGCAATAGGGAATATTGGCATCAGTTTGGTTGCTGTTATGATTTGATTTCAAATTGGTTGATATATGTTCAACAGTCTTCAACAAGCTATGCACGCACATACTCTTGTCTGAAAAATAAATCCACAACTTGATATGCTTGTTAGTTATTTGGCATCAATGATTTAACTCTCTCTCTCTCTCTCTCTCTCTTTCTCCCTCCCTCCCTCCCTCCCTCCCTCCCTTTCTCTCTCTTTCACTCTCTGTGTCTCTCTTTCTCTCTCCCTCTCCCTCCTTCCCTCCCTCCCTCCTGAACAAACAGACAAGATAGGTACATGGACGGATGGATGGTTGGGTGAATGCATAGCTAAACTTCCGTGTTCCAATTAGATATATACTTTATACCACTTGGAATTGATAATTGTTTGAACAGTAATGATGAAAATAATATTAGAAAAGTTTAACTAGCTTCGAGAACTAAATAGCAGCCAGCACTGAATGCACACATAGTATTATCCATAACGCGATGTTAGAATGATGCTTGATCTTAAATGTTCTATTAGGCCTCGAAGCCTGCAGATTTAGCAAGTGACATATTTAGATTCAGGTAATATGTAGCGCAGCGAAATTTGGACCCAATTGATAAATGTGTATTTTAATGATAGAGTTTCGCCTATCTAATAAGACCTCTGTGGTTTATACAGGATCGAATATAAAAGTCTTACACGGTATTGATGGAGTTGATGCAGGTCTGTATTAAGGAAGACGTGCCTGCGTTCCGTGCATCAATACCTTGTGAGATGTTCCATAAGACATTATTTTAAGAAAATGGGCTAAGATTTATCACAAGCCCATATACATGGTTATTTATTCTGGTTTCCCTTGACTTTAAAAATAGAAGTATGGCACTATGAATCACAATTTACACCCAATCATGTGTTTTCCAGAAATGAGACACCGGCTACCTGCCAGGTCAGTGGTCACCCCATAACAGATTTTGATAGATAAGAACATGGTGAACCCAAGCTTGCCCATTATGAATGAATAGGCGAAACTGAGATATAAACCTGCCAGGCAAGATTAGAATACTAAAGGATGCATGGAATCCGAATTTGACAAAGTAATTAAAATGCGTATGGCATTATTAACAACATCAATACTCATCTTATTTCTGATTGTAACCAATTGATTTGGCAAATATTGCGCCATGAGAAAGCTTCAGAATATGATTTGATTTGTCAGTATTTAGGTGTAGCCAATCAAATACATGGACTAATTATTGTAATAATTAGCTATAAGCAGGCGCCTGGGCTTGCTTAATTCTATATAAGACATTTGTAGTACTTAGAGTAACACTCGCCCAACTGATGTTCATAAGATCAGTCAATATTGGAGCAAGATCTGTCAGTATTAACTCAATTACTTGTAGAAGCGAATCTGCGACTATTTATATAAGTTATCACGTTATTTCCTCAAGTTACACAGTTGTTGTTTAAGTTTAATAAATCTATATTCGGCATCGTTAGTAGTAGCGTTTGTGCTTGAATAAGAGGTTATTAATATGTAGAGAGAGAAGGGCAGCCTTTCTACCGAATATGAATCCTAAAGTCATCAGGCCCAGTCATGGTCAGTCAATCTCAGACACCAACTGACGTATCAAGTAAGCTTACGTATCATCGCCTCTGATGAAAGGTACCATCACATTGGCTTCCATTTCTATTGGAGAGGCTTACATCTGTGAACTCCGTTTTGGTGTCGTTCATGAAGAGGATTGTGACGTGTTATACTTACCTATCTATTAGTATGTGTGTATATACAAATCAATTTCTGCCATTCGCTTAGATTAGGGTACGGTTTGATCAGACTTAAGTTGTAAGACAATTGTATTTCTAAATACAGATTCCTTATCAATATAAATCAATTCATTTCCCTTTCTGTCCGTGCAACGTAATTACTCGCAAATGTGTTTCTTTGAAGGATAATACCTGAAGAGGACCCTGAGCTGTGAGTAAATATAAACTGAATGATAAGCATTGTTTTCCATATAAATATATTTTGTTGCATCGGCTGACCTGCACCAGGAATATGCCAGGATTCTCTTTACATCTATATTAACAACAGTTATTAACCCTTTATTTGCTACATGTCAAGAAAATTTAAATATTTGCTAATTGAATGCCCATTTGTAGAACAAAGCAAGATTATGGTTGTACATTTACCACTGAAATGACTGGTTCGGTTCTAGTTATAAATTAACAAAAGCAGCATTCACTTGGCCTACAAATGGGCATACCTTGAAACCACTACAGAGGCGGGGTTCGGCCGTCGCATCCATGAAAGTGTTAAAGTGTGCATATATAGGCTATGCGGTGAGAAGCCTGCTGAGCATATGACGTATTACAACATGGACTTGTGTTCTAGCGAAATAGTCAAGATATTAACGCATTTATTCTCTATCACACGACCTGCCATGTGTATGAAGTACGGACACATAGAGACGTATACTAGTGTACGCCTGGCAAGGCTGGTACGGTTCAGAAATAAAGTAATATGTTTCCTAAACACGATACACCGTACTATTGAATATTTTGAACATAATTGGATTGAAAGGTATTGCTGCATAAAGCAGCTCCAATCCAATTCACCTTTTCCGAGTACCGTCTAACAATTTGACATCATATGACGCCATAATCAGCTAAGCGGCGTGTAGGATGAAGTCATAATCATTACGTCATAAATGCCTATATTTTCTGACTCTTAATAGTCCGACACGTTGTACGAATTGTATGTTTTTACTATTTAATAAACATGCTGGTGAATAGGCAGCAACGACGTCCAGGCAAATTAGTTCCAAAATATTCAGCAGCTTACCTGTATAGTTTTCTTGAAATGGATAGTCAGGGTGTTCAGAGATCGATCGATCGATGCGTGGGTGGAGCTTAGCTAGAGATGGGCGTGGCATAGCTAAAAATGGAAAGGTCCGTTATGTTCGAAATATTCAACAGAACACTTCGTACTAACAAACATGTTTCTGGGGTTTTTTGTTTTTGAAATATTATATCTTATTTCTGAATATAAAGTGTTGATAGATACATCATTATTTGTTAAAGAGTTGCAATGGACAGAGGGTGACGGCTACTGTGTAGAAGAAGGGGCATACTAAGGCAACAAGAACAACAACAGCAACAACAGCCATAACAACAACAACAGCAACAACAAAAACAAAAACAAAGACTATAACAAAATGGCATTGCTTTTCAATAAGACTGTCCACTCGGTGTTTTATGAAAATACAGCACCAGGGAATGACGCATGCGTAAGCTTTCGGGCATACATCAGCACAGATAAAAGTGTATCCAACATAGTTCCAATTCCAAGTCTAATATTTATGGTAGGAATCATTGCGAATGGCTTACTAATCCTTTACCTACTGAGGTCGCGACGATTCAAATCTCCACTCTTCATGCTCATCACTTCTTTGGCTGTAACTGATTTTGGCACGTGTTTTGGCGCAATTTCGCACTTGGTCTTCGTTTTACCCAGGATGAAAATACCTAATATCGAAGTAATGTGTCCGCTCACTGTCTATGTGACTGCCGTACTTTACATGTGCAGTGTCTATCATTTGGTACTATTCGCATGTCTTCGTTACGCGCAATTGGTATATCCTATTTGGTCACGTGTACACGTCACATGACAGGCTGTTCTCAAAGCGTGTATTGGCACATTGGCTTTCTGTGTAATAGCCCAGTCATATTTCCCTGTGTTTCAACGAGCTGTATATATCACTGTAAAATCGAACAACACTGAAACCAAACAACAATGTGTGTACATCGGAAATCCGGAAACACAAGAATATTGTTTGGCTGTATATGGATTCTTTCTACCAGTTTTGCTTATTGTAATAATCCATATAGCCAAGGAAGTTCGACTGAAATGCATGCTACGACATCCCTGCCAGTAGTAGATGATCGTCGTCTGAGTTCGGACCACCGTGCATTGACCATAGTGCTAGTCCTGTACTATTTCACATGGATTCCTAATATAGCGCATGATGCCGGCCATGCATACTCCAGTGCACCGCATATAGATACCCATGATGTCATTCACTTCACGATGTGGTTAGTGACGTATTTCAATTCAGTTTTAGACCCATTTATTTACTGTTTTGCATCAACGATAGTTCGAAGAGATATGTTTAGTTATTGCTGTGAAGCACGTCTTGCTTCTACCAGAATGGACAAGAAGTGATCTACCCGATGAGGCTTAGGGGTGTATGTGTTTAGCTTATTTTCATCAGAAGAATTTTCTAGCTTTTTATTCAGCAGTATTGTTCCATCTGCAAGAAATATTTCCATTACATATTCTCGATTCTGTGTTGCTCAAATTCATTATCTGAGCAATACCGTCTTCTCACTTCTGTGATTTACGATTTGGCTTGGGTTAGATTCCCATGAGTTGGAATGAGTGATGTATAGTTTGGTTGGATCTTATTGTTTGCCTCCGTCTTCGTCCATTTAGGAATGAAATTGGGAATTTGATCTGAGTCAAGTTCGAGAGAACTGGTGGAGAAATTGCAATGAGCTTTGATATGGTCTAACAGCAATGGTGCCTTTTGGGAATCGGTTTACAAGGCGTACATAGAGAGGGAATGCTGACTTTGACATGATTGTTTCAGGAAAGGACTTGATAAATTAAATGGCGTGGTTCATGACCAGTTGAGACAATATTTATTTGCTGTATCAAGTATGCGAACTCTTTCCTTCCATAACAGCATAATCATTGGATTATTTGCGAAACCATTTGAGTCTAAGAACCATGCACATGTGATACGAAACTAAGAATGGTATCACATGGTGCAAAACCGATTACGTCAGAACATAGGTAGTATGGTAGAAGACGGAAGCTTGTTGATCCTGGCAGATCTCATCTCTTTGACAAATATACGAATCCAGTCTCTCAGTCAATCATATGACATCATAATCAACTGCGTCACGTATATGCTTACGTCATAATCAACTACCTCATGAATGGCGCGATTGAGTAGGACATAAGTGCAGGAACAGTAGCCAGACAAATTGGTTTCAAAATATTCAGCTTAGCTGCATAGTTTTTTGGAAACTGAAACTCAGAGCGTGCAGGGACAGATCGATCTCAACACGGGCAAAGCGTGGGTGTAGCTTAGTTAGAGGTGAGCGGGGCATAGCTAATACTGGATTCCACCATTATCACATTCGGATCAATAGAAAACGAGTGCTGCATCACATCCCTCCATCTAATCGCTATTGAACAGATGGTTGATATCTAGTTGATATATGGACCAGTCGTGCAAATATTAATTTCGATTTTAAAACCTTCCCATATTGCATGTGTGTGTATGTGTGTGTGCGTACGCGCTCGCGTGCATGGGTGCGTGCGTGCGTGCGTACGCGCGTGCGTGTGTGCGTGCGTGCGTGCGTGCGTGCGTGGGTGCGTGCGTGTAACATCCCCCATAGCAGCGGTCCGCAACATCACTAAGCACATTGCTAAATCGGGTGAATCGTTTCAGAGAAACAACCGTGACTTGTTACCCTCCAAACTTCGTTTCGCGACAATACTTTGTTTTATGTGAAACTTGCTATTTATATTATATAATTGTAACGAACCAGTTCTATAAAAGTAAAACGTTTATCATCAAATGCCCTCTATTTTGTAATTATCAAACTTAAACATGTATTAACATTAAAATAGCTGGAATGTTATAATCAACATATACATCACAAAGTGCAAGACCTTTCAGCCGTTAGCATTCTTCTTGTATCTTCCCACATGGAAATATTTACTCCCTAGTCAATTAGAGCTGAACTGAAATCTGGGTCATTCATTCTCGACTGTGACATGAACGGTGGCATAGCATGTATGACTATGCTGTAATAGAGGCTAGTTCGAACCAACTAGGCCCCTCCCCCAGTCCAAAACCTCCGATCTCAAAGATACGTATGCCACTAAAGATGGAGTACGCATGTGATGTTGACTTTATCGTCGACGAAAAACGCCTACTTCCAAAGGCTGCAGAACAGCTCAAGGCTGCAAACCTGAATGAGGACAAATCAGAGTTCACTCACGGATACCCATCAGGTATTGCGGAAATGAATGATGTCAATAAAATGTGTTCACTTCTTCCGCTGCAAAACACAGTCACTCATCATCATCATCATCATCATCATCATCATCATCATCATCATCATCATCACGGCCACCACCAACAGTGCCACCACCGCCACCATCACCACCACCACCACCACACCTACCACCATCACCAGCACCAACACCACCAACAACTACCGCGACGACCATCATCATCATCATCATCATCATCATCATCATCATCATCGTCGTCGTCGTCATCAGTTCACATCAACTCTATTGGCATAACCTGGTCTAGGTCCTCAACTGCCCATATTACTTAATTCATTGTAGTAAATTGACATTTAGTCATATTTTCATTCGTCGTGATTACAGGTATTCGTAGAGAGATGTGAGATTCGGTAAGACTATATTAAAATCCGAATTCTGTCAGCTTCCATTGTAAACAAACATATGTGACATTGAAAATAAAAACAATGATTAGTGTAAATAATATTAACACTATAATACTTAAATTTGTTCAAGAAAGTTTCTGTTTTCTCATAGAAATTGTCCATTTGCAGTCTTGCTACCGGAATGAGCTGAAGCATCCAGTTATGGATTTACGCCAGAAGTTCGATCGATGACGTCTGAAGCAGATCTTCATAGCAATTATTGTGAATTGATTGAGAAAAATATCTCTCTATAATTAGTAACTAATCTAAGATAATTTCGGGACAAATTTAATGTTTTGTTTTCCGACAATTCCTCCCCAAACCACAAGATTGGAGATATTACATAATGCACAATTTTAAGTTCATAACTTTTAATCTATTACATTGTTAAACCTTTCAACGTGTAAATTACCAATATTGATCAAGAAACTCTAAGACCTTTGCTCAGTGAATATCCATGTGTAGGCGAAGGGAAAAGTATTTTTTTATAATTACCTCTAGAATGGTTGGCTCGTGAAACGAACCAGCAATCCAGTGGTACATTTTCAAAAATACTCTTCTCTTCGCCTGCAAATGGATTTTTCTCATGCCCATTGCAAAGCCATTTTGACCGCCTTGATCATAAAAGGGTTAACAACGCTACAGAGAACAAAATGATTTACAGAAAATTCTTAAAGAATTCCGAGTGATAAGGATTTGGCTGCCAAACAACAATTGTTAGATGGAAAGAATGCTGAAAATAACAAATGAAATGGTAATTTCATACAATATTAAATTGAATTGAATTGAACTTTATTACACTCAGATCAATTTTCCATTGATAGATGAGAGAAAAGATATTAAATAACTATTTTACACTATAGACAGAGTTTATAAGTTATTAAATTATCGTCTATTATTATTATTATTATTATTATTATTATTCAATCATTATCATCATCATCATCATCATCATCATCATCATAGTCATCGTCGTCGTCGTCATCATTATCATCATCATCATCCACGTCGTCATCATCATCATCTTTGTTCCGGCCATTGCCATTGTCGTCGCCGTTGTCGCCGTCGCCGTCGTCGTCGTCGTCGATGCTCGTGTTGTTTCTTCTGTTGTGATCAGTGTCGTTGTCGTAATTGCTGTCGTTGTCATTGTCGTTGTTGTTGTTGTTGTTGTTGTTGTTGTTGTTGCTGCTGCTGTTGCTGTTGCTGCTGTTGCTGTTGCTGCTGTTGTTGTTGTTGTTGTTGTTGTTGTTGTTGTTACTGCTGTTGTTGCAGCTGATGTTGTTGTACACGGCGGCTCTAAGATAATTATGATGAAATTACAGAGTTTGTTTAATAGTTTGTAGTTTTTCGATGTGAAAGGTTTTGAAAATGTATCGTAGCTTGGCCGGGTATAGTAGTATTTTCGGAGTAGTTCTTTTCGTTTCTCTTTGAAAAATTCACACGTCCGGATACAATGATATTCATCACGTATGTCATTTTGTGTGCATACAGTACATTTTCTGTTTTCCCGTGTGGTCCCATCCCATCTTCCTGTCTCTATCGGCAGGTAATTATTTGATGTTCTGAATCGTGTTAATGTAATCCTGTTCTAATCCCCTAGTATCGATAAATATTCTTCTGTTTCTAGTTGTGTTTTGAAAGCATTATATGTTTTCCTGTCCATGAGTTCTGCAATTCACTGTTCCATTGTTGTCTAAATTGGATTTCATTTTCATTTATTACACCCAGACTTTTACAAGTATGTGGCGGAACATATAAACATATGTCCATGTGAACAGACATAACACGAGCATAATACAGTACCACAACCACAACCACTACATTATATTATCATAAGAACAATAGTCATTATTGAGGTCACCAGGCGGGGGTAGGGGTTGGGGTGGGGTGAGGTTGATGTCGGACATTAAATGTTCAGATTTACACTGCTCAATCCAGATATCTCTATTTCCTGTTGAGTCTAAGATAGTTTTAACATTCTCCAGCCACTTATACATCGTTCTAACATACGCTCACTCACATAGCTGCGCTGTTCGTGCCGTACTTGCAGACATTTGATCTCTTGCTATGCGAAGTAACGTTACGCTTACGGGATGAGAGGGTAATCAATCAGGCCATCATGTATTTCTTATAGAGTAATTTCATTGGCTGAGACCCGCAGTGCATTTATATTTAGGACGTCTTGTTAACTTTGCGTGTGTGTATTGAGGAGGTGGTATCTCAGGCGGAAAGTAGCAGAGTTCCCTGTCTTCATCCAGGAGTATACATGGGTACCAGTATAAAGCTGAGGAAGTTACCAATAATATACTGAAATAAAATCAGCCTCGATATGGCGTGAATGGGACCTGGAATCAGGGACTCGATAGACGCTAATAACTTCTACTTAACTTAGTGCGCATATACTGCGGAGGCGGCATTCTGTAGTGGCTAGCACTCAGGACTAATTAACCAGAGACCTGGTCCACGCCTGAGCTGTGCACGATCTCGCTGTGGTTGGACACATGGGCAATCTCCTTCACTCTTTGCCTCTCTCCGCCCAGGAGTATAAATGGGTACCAGTGGGGGAGTTACCAATAATAGACTGAAATAAAACCAGCCTAGATATGGCGTGAATGGGACCTGGAATCATGGACTCGATAGACGCCAATGAAACCAATCACTTCTTCTAGTGTGGATATCATAGCCTGCAAGCACGGTACTCGATACGCGAGCAGAGCGGGAGGGCGAGACCGTGCGATAGGACGATGCCACTTATACCGTGTGTTATTTTTGGTGTAGTTAGCAAGCATGTATTTGTAAATTATCGCAGCTATTTTATTTTATTTACCTGTGACAATTGCCTGTAAATAAACTACCACCGGTAAGAAATGGAAAAGAATCCGGATTATTTAAGACAAATCATTTACTAAAGCTAAGAGCTTTTAACTTGGAACCAATTAGTGACGTAGCCGATGTCCCGTACTCCGCCGTGTGCCAACCGTGTGTGCAGATATACCGAGTACTCGAATATAACAAAAGCAAACATGAATACAGTTTCGTAAGCGGTATGATTAGTATTCTCTATGGGCGCCGATGTAGAGTGATTAACTCGCTCTTGAAAACATTATATCTGAAAGTCACTGTTTCTGGTGGAATCAACGAGTTTCGGTCAAAATGATTTCAAAATACACTGCTGGTTTCCAAAGTCGCAACATGATGCCTACTGAATATTTTGAAATCCGTGTAACTGAATGCAAATCCTGTCTCTGGAAACAACGGCTTTCAGTCAAATTGTTTTAAAATTAAACATTATTTTACCTATAGGAAGTAGTGGCTAATCAGTTTAAGGCGAAGATAACTGAGATTATATATGACCGGCTGTAGCAGGTGTTATTTATTCGCTGGGCGTACACACCAGCGTGCAGCACCAACTGAGTCACTAATTGTTTCCAGCCAGAGTGGCATAAATGGTATTTAGTTGCTTTTCTCAAATTATTCCGATTTATCTCTGTTTTTACTGGTGGCTATATGTTGATTATTATCTAAATCTATCATTCGCGCGCATTGGTCAGCTCTCTGGTCCTTTCCTTAAGATTCCAGCATTCTTTTTTTATTTTGAGATATAAAAAAATTAAGTTAGAGGGGTTTGTAAAACAAAAGAAGTATTGGACATTTCCAGATTAGCAATCCATCATATGCCGCCATAATCAATTTCGGCATGAATGACTCGATTTAGTCTGACTTAAACGCTTACTAACCGGACACGTTGTAGAGTTGCATGTGAGAAAGTGCGCCGGTGTGGCTGCACGTGTGCATTTTCTGCTCTCGAAATTAGTAAAAATGTTAGCGGTTTTTATCAAGTATTTATCTAAAATTTTTACATGACAATGTTTATCACCTTTGCAAGAACATGTTTGCTATGGTTAATTTCGATTATTGACTGGAATATTCTGATTAGATGTGGAAATAGTTTCGGTTCAAAGTCGGCAGAATGTGTTGATAGTTAGTCAGCCTGTATAGCGAGCATGAACACTACTCAGATAGGAGGACAATGGCGAGCTCGTTTCTGCCGGTCATGATTAACTACTCGGCGCTAAAGCTGAAAAGTATTCACTTGTCAATGGTACGTAGCGGTTTTCCAAATCGGCTGGGCACTAGTGTGTTGTGTAGCCTTCGTAAATGCGGAATAAGCACCACCAAGCGTACCAGACGAGGACAAAGCGCGTCTAAATACAAACAGCTCATGGTACCTGTACGGATTACGTCCCTTTACAGCAGACCAAAGCGCCCGTTTAGGAACGGAGTGTGCTATGGAAATCAAATCCAGATACCGTTGTCTAGTAATTTGCTGAAAAAACAACACTTCCATTCCTGAAGATTACCAGAAAAGCTACGTGCCATGGTTGCCCTTTGAACGAGAGATCAGTGCAAAATCAATGTCCTATTCGTTCAATTATCGGCATTTTTCCTCGCAGTAAACATACCAAATCTGTGCTCATTCCTACGCCTGCTAAAGTCACATACCAGCCGTTGCATAATGTAAATCAATGCCTAACTTTCTCATTATGAAATTCTCGCTCGATGAATGGAAGGATCGGAGCGCTGACGGCCTCCATCATGACCAATCGAACTGATGTATATATGCTGACCGAGTCATGGATCACTGACAAGAATGGGGCTCTCGTTGGTGCATACTTCTCTTCATCGATCTCTGAATATACCACTTTACATGCCCTCGCTATAAGAGGTGAGGTGGTGGCATTTCCCTCCTGATTATATCTAATATGAAGGTGAAACGGAACACGGGTAGTCATCTACATGCCTCCATATTATAAACAACATAATGTTACGGTTAATACCTTTCTATCAGAATTCGGCACACCCATGGAAAGTCTGATACTTTCACCGGGATACCTATTGATTGGAGGTGATTTCAATTTACATGTGGACGATGCAAAGTGTCAAGAGGCTTAACAATTCATCGATCTGATTACTTCGTAGGTTCAACACGTGGTCGGGATTACCCACAAAGAAGGACATACATTGGACTTGGTACTGACTCGTGCTTCTGAGCCCTGATTAGGTAATTTTGCGATTAATCATGCAATGCCGTCTGATCACTCTGCCATTCACTGTACTTCTATAATTGATCGTCCATGGCTAGTGTAAGAAACTAAGAATCACCGTGTTCTCAAGGACATTGATTTCACTGTTGTGAAGGCCTCTCTTACGAGTTCACTCAGTCAAACGGAATCCATTGTTGATGTGAATCTGCTTGCAGGTGCTTACAATTCTGGACTGAAAAGTGCGATGAATACACACACCCATTTACGCCAGATACTGACTGATAAACCACGTACTGAATGATTTTCTGTTGATCTCTTGTCTGAGCGCAGACTCCTCGGAAAGCTTGAACGTCAATGGATGGACTCGAAACTTGAGGTACACCGGCAAATGTTTACCACTGCTCAAAAGGATTACAACAGGAGACTAGACGATACAAAGGCGTCTTTTCATCGTGGCAGAATTTAAACAGCTGACAATAAAGAACTTTTCAGCATAGTAGATAGTATTTCTGGCTCTAAGAAAGTTTCGGCGAGTATTCTTCCGAATAATGTAGAAATTTCAAAATTACCAAATATTTTTGCGGACTTTTTCAATGAGAAAATTGTCAAAATTCAAAATAAATATTTTGTTGAATTTGCCAGCACTAATTTGACTTTGAAACGGCGCTGCCTGTGGCAGCAACAGATTCCTGTCAAATTAGTTTCAAAATATATCAAATGCTTACATGCATAATTACCTTGAAAATGAAATTCTCGGTTTTCAGGGTTAAGTTTTAACGTCAAATCCTGCTATTACCATATTTCTTACTTGCGGCTGAATACCTAACTGAACTCTGGCACGTACTCCGATAGTTACTTTCTTTTAAGAAACCGGATACTTTAAAAGCATAGTCCAGTAATAATCTGTGTTCGAACAAATATGTATGTTTTGCTACTGTTGTAAAGTCTTGCTATTGACGGTACAACATCATAGAGCAATACTATTTTCAAAATGTCATGTAAAGAGAATTACTGCGTGATTACATTTACATTAAAGCCACTAAAACTAGAAGTCGATAGAACGTGATGTTAACACCTGTCAGAATACCTGTCAGAAACAACGGACCGCCCAAGCAAGTTGTCTCTTCACGCGTGCTACGCAATATACAATGTTCATTTTGGAGTCAAAACAGTTGTTCATTAATTGGTCGATCGTTGGCCCCTAAAGGAAGGTAGCGTTCGCGTTAAGACGGCGGCCCATCTACCGATTTTTTGTTACCGGCCGATTAAAAGTTTCTGGCAGGATAAATCTGCCAGTAACTGCGTATTCTTGTCGGCCGGCACGTGACCGCTCATCTGCCGATTCCCTGTGCACATAACCCGATTTCATTGGGAGAGAGAGCATGTGGCAAGTCACGTCACGACGACCGTACTAGAAAATTCGGCCGATTTTCTCTGTTCAGTGTTCCCATTTACCGATTTTCACCGGCCGGTATAGGTTCGGCCGGCAAATCCTTGACATCGCCAAGGAATTTTTTTGACCGATTTATCCGGCCGATTTTTAAAAAATCGGGCCGGCAGGTCCGGCTCGTCTACCGATGCTACTTATTCTGCCGGTCGGCACTACAATCGGCGGATAAAATCGGTAGATGGGCTGCCATTTTACTAGTGTGCAGCTTTCACTGTAAATGTACTCTTAGTCCCGATTCATAAGTCGAACTTCTCTTGTGCCTTGCCAGCTAAATCTGCCTGAAAATGGCAGAGCCCACTACATAAATCAATCAGTCGTCATTAGCGCGGCGCGACAGAATGTTCGACTTATAAAACAGGCCTAAGCTCTTTTAAGTTGTTGCAGCTTTAATGACGAAATAATGTATCGATTTCCAAACTAATACTGTTTCACATTCTAATTAACCCGTAAAAGTGTTTCAAGCATATATCAGATTAATAGTTGTGTATAAAGCATACCTGTGATATCTGTTAATATATTGGTAATATATAGATTCATATCCATTGCCAAACGAGGCCATTGACTCAAAATTAGATACTGATAATAAAAGAGGATGCTCTCGAGAACTATTTAGCATTGGTAATTGTATTCACCTTTTAAATCCGTATATCCCAGAATTTCAATTTCAATATGACTGCAAATGAGCTGTTGAATATTTTGAAGCAAATTCGACAGCATCCTGCTGCTGCTATAGGAGGCAGTGCCCGCTTCTCCAGTCATATTAGATTCAAATAATCAATATAATTATTCTAGTATTGTCGACGATTTTCGTATTTGGTCTTTTTGGTTCAAAGGTTTAATTCAACCAGTGAAATCATCAATTTGATCAGATGTATCCGTATTTGTTGTAGAGATAGGTCTTTTCGGAATTTCTTGATGTCCGTCAATCATTTTTTTTCAGAGTATGAATTAGAGTTCTGAACAATTCGTCAAATTGTCATTCCTTTATTGTTTATGACATTTCATGAATCCATTTCCTCACTCAATCATATGATGTCATAATCAACTACGTGCCGTGTAGGCTGACGTCCTAATCATGACGTCATGAATGACTTGATAAACTCCGTCTTTAGCCCTTAATAGTCCGACACGTTGTACGAATTGTATGTCTTTACCATTTAATAAACATTCTGTCGAATATTTTGAAACTAATTTGACTGCGGACAGCTGCCTTAGGCAGCAACAGCTCCCAGTCAAATGAGTTTCAAAATATTCAACATGTTTCCCCGTATGTTTTCTCGAAATTGATAGTAAAAAAGATCAGGGATGGATCGATCCCAACACGAGCAACGTGTGGGAGGAGCTTAACTAGGGATGGGCGGGGCATAGCTAAAACTGGAACGGTCCATTGTTGTTTGTGTGCTTGTTTACGCCTTTGCATCCCAAACTTGGGTATCTCGATTCGGACTATGAGCATACTGAGTATTTTCAAGCTAATTTAGAGACATCTCCCAGTCAAATACGCTTCAGAATATTCAAATATTCAATATACAAATATATTTCTTGCATTGTATACACTCTTTTGCATTTGTTTTGGTATTCAAATGTACAAGCTAATGAGTTTACAATACAGGCAAGATCATATTGCTGATAATGACTCACTTCGCCGAAGACCCGTGTCTGTCTGTCTGTCTGTCTGTCTGTCTTTACATTGAAAAAACCGCATTGGCACAGGAATTTAATTAAAAATTTCTTTACCTAAATTTGTCCTATCGAGACCAAGTTTAGATTTACTTAGAGTGGTCCCCCCTTGAGATTAGTTGGGGTAAAGTGAACTTATCAGTAGGTCGTTTTAACAGGTAAAGGCTGGGATTGATCCTACATTATAGGGAAATCACACACACACGAATGCACACCCACACACGCACATACGCACATGCGCACATACGCACATACGCACGCACGCACACATCTGAACGAATGCACGAATGCATGCAATAATACATGCACACAGTAATACATGCACGAATGTACGCAATAATGCATGCATGAACGGACGCACGAATGCATGCACGCACACACCCACGCACTAATGTACTCACGAATTAATGCACTCACACCCACATACACACACGCACACATACACCCACGCAAGTATAGATGCGCACACGTACGGATGTACGAGCACACACCCACACACATACACACATACGAACAAACGCACGGACGCACGAATGAATGAATGAACGAAAGAACAACGAACGAACGCACGCACGCACGCACACACACACACACTTTTGCAGACACAAAACTAAAAGATGTTCTACGGATATGATTTCATGTTGCCCCACCATTGATTTTGGTTGGGATTAGATTTATTTAAGAATAGGTAGGGAGGGATGAAACCTTGTCATTGTTATCAGGGACTATGAGGTCTAACTTTGATCTTACTAGCAAATCTTTCAGGTTTGGATTTCTATTGTAAGCTATTACTGGTCGTGCTTTGATCGGTTCCTTTAATTTAGATTGCAACTGTGAATATTCGTCTTTCATGGTTTTCGCTAATTCAACATTACGTCTATTGTATATGAGTTGAAATGGGATAATTTTGTTCTTTTGTGATATTCCTGAATCTATATTTATTCCAAATGGTGCGTTTGTTTGGAGTGTTGTAATCCAATGGCCTTCTCGGATTTTGCGAAACGAACTCGTTTCTTCCTCACTATCGAAGGTCGGAATCTGTTCTATTGGCATGATTTCAAAATGATGTTCAACTGAATGATCAGGAATTTGGATATGTTGAGCAATTGGCGTATCTGCTGAGGTGTTAATATCAGAAACGTGGCGTCTAGCACGCACTCTAAATGCATTTTTTGTTTCACCAACATACTGTTTCTGGCAAAGGGCACAATTGATCAAATAGACTACATTCTCAGAATCACAATGCATATTAGTTCGGATATGATATTCATTTTTAGTTTGAAAGCTCAGGAATGAGTGTTGGTTTACAATATAGTTGTTTACTTTGCATCTATTTTTGTCGCATTTAGAGACTGATCCATCGCACATGATTGGTTTATTGTGTTTAATTTGGACAGGCTCAAACTCGGGTCCGCTATGAGGTTTTAGATTTTCAAGCACATTGATGGTGTCTGCTTTAATTTTTCGAAGAAAACGGGCGGAATAGCCTCGTGCTTTCAAAGCATCAAACAGAGTAGTAGAGCATGCACTATTCAGATTTTGCCTGTTGCTAGAGTTTCGAAAAAATCTTATGATTTACGATTTGATCAAACCTTTAAATGTGTGTGGAGGATGAAATGATTTTTTGTGAAGCAGCTGATGTGAGTCTGTTGGCTTAAAGAATACTTTATATTCTAATTTTCCAGAGGAATCAAATTGAGGACCCTTATAGATCGTGACATCTAAAAAGTCAACTGATGTTCCACTAATAGTAGCTTTTAGCTTGATGTTTGAATCTTGGGTATTTAAAATGCGGAAAAATTCCCAAATGTCTTCTGAATGTTGCCAAACTATGAAGATGTCATCTAGATATCTGTGGTAAAGAAGAGGCTTTTTGGTTGATTTGTTCAGTGCCTCCTCTTCCCACTCCGCAACATAAATCGTGGCAAAATTTGGGCTGAATCGTTTACCCATTGCGCATCCACAGATTTGAAGGTAATTTTCACCATTAAATTGGAAATCGTTTCCTTTAAGACTTAGCTCTAATAATTTTAGAATTTCCGTGTCTGGTCGATCTGGATCAGGAAATTTGACAAAAGAATTCTTAATAGCATTGACTCCAGCATCAATATCTATATCGGTATACATAGCATCTATGTCTAATGTGACTAAATATGCATCTTTCGGTACTGACAATTTGGATAACTTTGAAAGAAAGTGTTCTGTGTTCTTGAGAAAGCTCTTGTGTCTATTAGCAATGGGCTTTAAATAGTAATCAATATAGTCTGAAATGCCATAAGACTCACTGCCACAGTCTGAAATGATGGGTCGTCCAGGTGGTGTCAATGGATCTAACCAGGTGCTGATAGGTTTATGGATTTTAGGCAGGATATAAAATGTACGAATTTGTGGATTATTCTCACCTAGCAGATACTTTAGCTGCTTCTTATCGGTGTACTTATCTGTATGCAATGAATTAAGTATTTCAATGAAATTTTGTCGGTTCTGAGGCCAAATTAAATTATCAAGTTTTATGTAATGCCTGGTGTTAGTTAACTGCCTTTCGGCCTCGCGGATGTAGTTTTCTCTAGACATAATCACAGTTGCTGAACCTTTATCGGCTGGTTTTATAATAATATTCTGATTTCTACGTAATTTGTTGATTGCCTGTCGCTCGAGAAATGAAAGGTTTTGCTTATTGTTTGTAACTGGCAATGATCTGGCTATACCAGCAACCGTTTTTATGGTTGCTTTAATATTGTCATCAACTAGCCTATCTGGAGGGTCCCAACCGGACTTTCCAGTGAATGGTTTTGACTCTCCATTTAAATTTCGAAAATGATGAGCTATTTTTACTGAATGACCAAAATTAGCTACTTCAATAAGACCTGTGTCTAAAAGCAAATCTAATCCTGTTTTTGGTTTTGGAGTTGGTACAAAAGTAAGACCACGATCGAGAATTGATTTTTCAGATGGTGAGAGATCATAGTCAGCTGCTAAATTGACCAGGTTTGTTCCTAATCCTATGTTAGGGGAGCTATTGCCTTGACCCACATTTAGTTTAAACTAAGTACCTTCAACCAATGGTTATAAATACAATTAGCTGTTTCTTTCGTCCAATGGATTCTATCCTTCTCAACATGAAAATTGGCATCAGAAATTTTGGGGATACTGACTGATAAACCACGCACCGCATGTGCATATGTTTGACGAGATGTGATGTGATGTGTTTCACGGCGATTGCGATGTTGGCAGCTGTCTTCTTGTATCATACCTCATCGCAGTTTCTAATGTACAGAAACTCAGAGAGTTTTGAGCACAAAGTCAGAGAGATTGTTTTGAATTACTTATTTTTCTACATAGTGCACGTCCAATAGTTCTTGATGTTCTCGATGTCTTGGCCTTCGGACTACACGTCTGTAGTTACAAGCGGTTGTCATTCTCATAGCCCTTTATACGTATAAACTGGTTCAAATTACTGAATGGAATGTAGACACTGAGTCTAGGTCTGGAGAGGACAGGGAATGAGGCAAGAGTTCATATATATGCGTGTACAGCATCCATTACAACTTTGTAAGTAGTGACTGGGGCATTGTCCTCGTGGAGGAACACACATCGCGTCACTTTGCCGTGCTGTTTCTGCTTGATTAATTTTTTCAATGTCCGGTATAGATCAGAAAAGTAGTTGCACGTGATGGTGGTTCCACGAGGCACATAATCAATATGAATGGCTTATCTGCTTCCCCAAGTAAATGCAATCTTCTTGGTCGGGCTGCTTGCTTTGAATTGTTCTGCCCTGGGAGATCATACATGTTTTCACTCCATGGATTCCTGCTTGGATTTCATCACATGTTGCTAAACCTGAGTGAAGTGTCTCAACATGTGCATTGTGTGTAGAAAGAGAAGTCCTGCTGATAGTCACTCTGGTTATCTTCATTTCTGATGTGAGCATTCTTAGTACCAATCTGGCAAATAACTTCGAATGTGCAAATGTTGCTGTAATGTTACATCAGTTCATCCATGTGATAATCTAGTCTCATCCTCTAGCTCATGCAGAGAAATTCGCATATTGTTCATCACCAGTTCATGCACTTTTGCAAGGTGTTAGCGTCGCAACTATGTTACCAGTCCAAAATGTGTTGAACTTCTAATATCGCTCTCTCTCTCTCTCTCTCTCTCTCTCTCTCTCTCTCTCTCTCTCTCTCTCTCTCTCTCTCTCTCTCTCTCTCTCTCTCTCTCGCTCTCGCTCTCGCTCTCGCTCTCTTTCTCTCTCTCTCTCTCTCTCTCTCTCTCTCATCACCCCCACCCCACCACGCATCTCTCCTTCTCTTTTTTTCCCTATATCACTCTCCATTTCCTATCTCTCTTTCTATTTATCCCTCTCTCGCGTTGGTGTTTATTTTCCAGTACCCAACGTTTGACTGTGGCATAGCTTGGAGCCGACGTCGGATAGATTGCACGGAGACGATCATGAATCTGCTGCGGAAACTAACACTATTGTGTCAAAAACCTGACGGCGGTTCTGTCATCCAATTTCTCTATTCCGACTGATGGGTAGTGCTTTGTGTGATTAAATCGTTACAATGACGGAATTGCAAATATAAGACAAGCTTATATTAATGTTATTACATAGTCAGGGGTAAATTAATCCTGTAAGGCCGTCTACAGGACCAGTGATCACTAGACAGACACCAATGTCTTGTAGTAGTCTAGAGAGGAGTACTGATCATACAGATGTTGCAGGTTATACTACTGAAGGGAGTATTCAATCATTCCCATCTTTCATCTGCGATCAACCTAGTGAGATATTAAATTTACCAGTACTACGGATAGGAAATGAAGCTTCATTGACTGTAAGCCCTCTCTGTCATGAATATGCTGCTTGGTGTAAGAATTTCCCTAGTCATATCTTATGAAAATGATAGAAACACAAGGCGTCCATCCTCCTGATTTGTCTATTCCGGACATTGCACCATGTTATGACGTTTGAAGGAACACATGATGAAATATTGGAATAAAAGCCCCAATGAAATGAGGAAGGATTGACATTATAAAGGTAGTAATGAGTGTGGTGCTCATGGTTCCAATTTCCAGGCTTGACATATGTACCATAGGTGAAACTATCGCTTCACAATTATGGAGTGTGCATATGTTCGGCTTGGATAAAGTGGAAATTATGAACCCCAGATCATAAACCAATTTATAGATAAACAGAGAGGGATATGCTCCTTGAAGGTGTGTTTATAACAGGCGGTAGTTGGCTCATGATAGTCTGGGGACACGTTAAACTGGGTTATAGTGCTGGGGAGAGACTAAATGCCCTCCTCCCCACCCCCTTGTCTAGTGAAGGATGAATTAACATCCTACTGTGGTACCGTCTAGTTGGCGTACTTTTCGGGCTACTAAGATTTTGCATCTTAGCAAGTGGACATGCATGGTACGTGGATGACAGTCCACATCCAGGACATCTTTGATCACCTGAAATTCTGTCAAAGATTACCTGCAGGCGAGGCCGAGGAAACCGGTCACCGGTCTGAGCGTGACTTCAGAAGGTGGTCGTTATCGATTGAGTCGCCAGCCAGTTGTCTTGATCATGTTATTTCATTAACACTTTTCTGGTTAGGTATGATCAAGACAGCTTAATGTACAGTCAGGCCATGGCAAGCGTTCATATTGCGAGTCATGCATCCTGTGATCAGACCTCATGAAAAGTGATGTTTGGGAAGCAGGAGGATTGCACATGCAGAAAGAAGTTATTGTGAAGAGAATTGTGATTTATTGTATTGTGTTGAGATTGGTGTGGAGGATATTGGTTTTTAGTGATTTATTGTATTGTGAATTAGTGTGCGGTTGTTTGGTCTGCACGTGTAGTGGAAAGGCACCTAGCCTGGGCTGCATCCTAATTTCATCTGGGAAGGGCGAAGGGTGAGTTAGTGAGTAAGGTGTGAATAATGGGGTCGATTCAAGAGAAACCCCTCTGACTCAATTATTTAATGTAATTATAGTTTTCATGTGTACAGTGATTTAAAGTAGGGACGCAGTGGGGAATTCATGGTCTCAATATTCAAAATTATCATGTGTACCGTAGGTGAAACTATCGCTTACACATTTATGGAGAGTACATATCGCTGGTTTGAATATTGAGAAGTCAATGAATCCTAGGCTATAACGTGTGTAAATAAATAGATCATGACCGAATATGTAAGTTATTCAGTGGATATATGTGTGTGTAAGTTAATGTTTGTCATATCTAGTAGGTTTGACATAATTACATGAGGTTAGAGACAAGTGTGGTGGTAGATAGTTGCTTTTAATTTCTGGTTGTAAAGTAAATTACGGAAAAACGAGTTTATGGAATGGATCGTATGACGTCATAATCAACTACGTGACGTGTGTGGTGACGTTATAATCATAACGTCATGAATGATTCGATTTAGTCCGTCTTAAACGATTAATAGTCCGTCAAGTTGTATGAATTGTATGTCTTTACTGTTTAACACACATGCTGTTCAATATTTTGCAATTAATTTGACTGGACGCTTATTGTTGCCATATGCACCAATAGCACCCAATCAAATTAGTTTCAAGATATTTAACAGCTTATCTGCATAGTTTTCTGGAAATTGATAGTCAGGGAGTTCAGAGTTCGCTCGATCCCAACACGAGAGTGGTGTGGGTGGAGCTTAACTAGGGATGGGCAAGACATAACTAAAGCTGGAAAGTCCCATTATTGAGCTATCATAACATATAACAATCTCTTAAATACAACCAATATATATATATTTTTGAACTACTGATCGCCCATAAAGTCAATGTTCCGTTAGTCTATAAAGATCGGTGGTCGCGACCTTCGTGTGTGCGTTGGTACGTCTACCGAGCTTCAACTGTGGAAACTTAGTGTTTGAACCGAAGAATTAGCCCGGACTATGTATGATAACTCGTCCGAAGGGGTAAAACAATGGAAGATAACGTCACATTAATAGAGGCCAATTAAAAACTGGAACACACGCGAAAATGTACCTCTGCGCAATGGTCAAGAAGGACGAGAACGCATGGCGGTACTTATCATAAAAGACAGTTCTAGAAACATCTAAAATACCAAACAACTGAAAGAAGTTACTGTATGTGACAGACATAACAGTAGGACATTTTGACATATTGACACATGCTGATATGAAAAGATAATAAACAGATCATTAAGTTCACGCCCCGGACGGGGAGAATGTACTGTGCTACATTATTTCATGCAATCACGAAGTGACAGTCACGACATTCGATCATGCATCCTCAATCCCACCACATGTGGCAGACAAATGAAGTAAACATATCTGAGCTGACCTAAACTGCGGACAATGGATGACGCCCATCCGTCTTAGCTAAGCTCTGCCCACGCACTCTTTGCCCGTGTTGGGATCGATCCAAATCTGGACTCTCTGAATCTAGATTTCCAGAAAACGACGCCTATGGTAGCCACAGCGCCCAGTCAAATTAGTTTCGAAATATTCAACCGAATGTTTATTAAATAGTAAAGACATAGAATTCGCACAAATAACGGGCTTGTAAAAATTTAGGACGGGCTACGCCATTTATTAAGTATTTGATTGCGACGTCAGCTTATACGCCGCGTATTGATTATGACGTCATATGTTTGAGTGACAGATTGGGTTCATCAATGGTATTATTCTCATTGCAATGGAGAGATAGAAATAATGGAGGATTCCAGTTTCGCCGTCAATCTTATGAAGTCATAATCAACTACGTGACACATAGGGTGACGTCAAAATCGATTACGTCATGAATGACGTAGCGAAGTTCGTCAGGAACGCTTAATCGTGATGATGGACTAACCGTTGTTTTACGAATTGTAAGTCTTTACTATTTAATAAACATGTTGTTTATTATTTTGAAACTAATTTGACTGAGCGACCCCGTCAAATTAGTTTCAAAATATTCAACAGCTGACCTGTATTGTTTTCTGGAAATTGATAGTCAGGGAGTTCAGGGTTCGATAGATCCAAACGCGGGCGAAGTGTGGGTGGAGCTTAGATAAAGACGGGCGGAGCATAGCTAAAACTGGATTCCTCAACACGTGAAGACGAATACGGGAAGCCATTTCTTGCTATGACCGCCCATTTCTAGCTAAGCTCAGCCCAATTTGTCTGCGTATTTGAATTGACTTATACGGGTTGAACCATGAATTCCCAGAATCTTCAATTTCAAGGTAATTAATTATACAGGTAAGCTGTTGAATATTTTGAAACTAATTGGAATGGGAGTTCGCGTGCCAAAATATTCAACAGCTTGCCTGTATACTTTTCGGGAAACTGATAGTTCAGAAGTCGATCGACCCCAACACGAGCGCGGTATGGGAGAGTCAAGAATTCCTTTCGTGGTTTGCTTATGGACTTAGCACATTTTTGAAGTACAAATATCAAAAACGATTGGTTAATGTGAGTAGAGGTGGGACGATTGGGGCGTTTATTTCACATTTTACTTTTGTTCTTTCCTTTGTTAATTACTTTGTTATTTTGACACCATTTTTACTTTGATCTCCGCCGCTTTTTGTGTCTGTTTTCCTTTGAAGCGCCCAGCTCTTCCCCATTCTGATTGGATGTTAGATGTAAAGTGTGGCCATAAGTCCCTCCCCCTCATTAAATCACGTGACTCCTCTCATCCAATCATGTGAGCTTATGGATAATTAGCGCAATGACGCTTGACAAGGGTTAATGCATGTACTTCAGCGACGATCTCTTTGAGGCAGGACAAACACACAAGGGTTAATGTATTGTTTAATGAGTATTGACCGGTTGCATGTCTGGACTCATTCAATCATGGGAAATTAATTCTAAATGTCCAATCTATCGTGTGAAGACAATTGTGGAAGACGACTCAGTTAGTCTAATGGGTTGATCATTAAACATCTGAACCTCAGATCTTTTTAGCCGTGACAATGTACAAGGATCAATCTATTGCATATGGACAATTGGTTAGTTATTGCTCCAACAGATTAAAATAAACTAGTTGTGCTTTAAAACACCTATAACTGCATGTAACATTCATACGAGTCATACAAAGTTCAGTGAATCAATTTTCAATCGAGTTAGGGAAATAACTACCGATTACATTTTTAATGTGCCTCAAACGGCCATGCAATATTTGGAAAAATTCTAGCCTAAGTTGACTCAGGAATGGACGGGTTATAGGCGATGGTTCTTTCAGTTTTCAATTAATATTGCCACCATAAGCAGTAGCATCATCCTGTCACATTAGTTTCAAAATATCCTTACACTTATAGTTTTCTGGAAATTGCTAGTCATGGAGTTCAGAGATCCATAGATCCCAACACACGATCGAGGTGTGGGTGGAGCTTAGCTAGAGATGGATGGGGCGTACCTATAACTGGAACAACTCAGATCTATTCCAAACATTAACCACTTTCCTGTGTGCATACCCTGAAGGAGATTTTGTCCATGTAAGGATCTAAGAGATCTACGCAAGTATTTTATATTTCAAACTTCCACATACTTCATCTACCTATCGTCTCTCTCTCTCTCTCTCTCTCTCTCTCTCTCTCTCTCTCTCTCTCTCTCTCCCTCCCTCCCTCCCTCCCTCCCTCCCGCCCGCCCTCCCTCCCTCCCTCCCTCCCTCCCTCTCTCTCTCTCTCTCTCTCTCTCTCTCTCTCTCCCATGAATGCACACACACACCTGCATGACACACAGCTAGTAAATGTTTGATAAGTTTTCATTAAGATTATTTTTAATTGTAACATATGCCATTTATATTTACACTTTTGCATGCAGATTTGTATATAGATATTTCGATTCTGTTATGGAGAGCATCTGCGGACCGGAAGATGATTATCTTCGGAAATTGCCTGGTTAGGTTATCTTGCAAGTAATTTCATGATTAAAAGTCTGTGGCTGGTCTTCTCTTGGTCTGCAACCACAACACGCTCGAGGTGTGGGTGGAGCTTAGATAGAAATGGGCGGGGCATAGCTAAAAATGTAAGGTCCATTTTCATGATGTGGGTAATCAGATATTCTGTGATAATCACTTAATAGACTGTCAAATTGTATGAATTGTTTGTCTTTACTATTTAATAAACAGTATGTAGAATATTTGGAAAGTAAATTGACTAGACATTGTTGCCGCCATAAGCAGTAACATTGGCCAGTAAAAATTAGTTTCAAAATATTCAACAGCTTAACCATGTAGTTTTCTGGAAATTGCTAGTCACATGTATTACCGATAATAAAAATTGGTATATTCGCTAACAAAGTTTCAAGTTTATTGAAATATGGCTACTCCCGGGTCACCATAACAATGTGTACATTCCATTTATGAAAAGCCCATCATGACTAGTAGGCCTACATGAGGGTAGCATTCACCCAAGGCAATTTTGGCAACAGCTGGCTGTTCGCCTTTTTCTCTGTTCGCCAATGCACCCCACACCACACACTCAACCATTGTTATGAATAACCAAGCACACAGCCTACCCAGACTGGTGTACTGTATTCAGCATTATCAATTTTCCTACAGACCTTTAATTTGGAATGGATCATTAGACAGCTATGTCGTGGGATAATTCATAATATTACCTATATATAGTACAGTTCATGGGGTAAGATAAAATGTCTATAAACGTGAAAAGAAACATGTTAGTAAGAACTGTTCGCTTGTGTATATTGGGTGTAACTTGATTCGAATACAATTGCTGCCTTAGGCAACAATGTGTTTCAATCCAGTTATGTGTAAAATATTTGACAGTACCATTTATTTGTTTTGTAAACATCTTAGGTTATTTCTGTGCTGGACTGTACTCGAAATTGATTCCTAAGATGGACAAAAAAATGTGTTTCTCTACTCACTAACACAACGCCCACCCCCCACCACACCCCAACCCCACCACAGCCCCACCCCCACCCAACCCCCAGCCCCTCCCCATTCCCCACCCCACCCACCCCCAATGCCCATCAGGTCGGGTGGGTCGGGTCATGCTCAACAATGGAGACAACATCCCAGTGTGCATGTGCTAGTTTGGCAGCATGACTTGTCCCATTATATTGAAATTGGGATTCTGAGGATTCATGGTTCAAAGTATACAAATTGACCACAGTGTGTGCAAAGGGTGGTTTGAGTTTAGTTGGAAATAGGGGGGTGGTGGTAGAGCTGGAAATTGGCGGGGAATAGCTAGAAGTGGGCGTGGCATAGCTAAATGGATCCCTCTATTACATGGAATGATACAGATGTTATAAAGGTATATTACTCAATTCCATTCTACTTCATAGAATAAATACTGTTGTTTTTTCGAAACAATGTTGCTGCAAAGACAGCAACAGTTTCCAGCAACATTGTGTCCATGTTGTAATCCTGGCTTTCATGTTACTTTATCTCTTTAATGGCTAGATTTGATCAAGAAAAATAATTTGCTTATTGAATGTTCATTTACACCCCGGGCCACAATATTTTTGAAAATATACCCCTGGAATGACTGTCTCGGTTATTGAACCAGTCATTCCAATGCCAAATTTGCAAGAATCATCTTCTCTCGGCCTGCAAATGGGCATTCATCAAGACCACTGTATAAGCTGGTTTTGTCAGTCTTCATCATCAATGGGTTAACAATGAGTAATTTGAAGGCATTGCCATGTAGTTAAAGAAAACACGTTAAAGATGACACAGGGACTTGCAAATCATATCATTGTTCATGGTAACAGCAGCAACTTTCAGTTAAAGCGCTTCAATTGAAAAATACAAAAATACAATAGGATTTTTTTTTTTTAATTTCAAATAACTATACATCGGTATGCACACACTTGTGTGTATGCGCGCATGTGTGTGTGGGCATGCATGCGTGCATGTGTGTGCGTGCATGCGTGCATGCATCTGTGAATGCATACATGCGTGCACGCATGTACGCATCTGTGCATGTGTGTATGCATGTGTGCAGGCGGACAGGCATGCATGCATGCATGTGTGCATCTGTGTGTGTGTGTGTGTGTGTGTGTGTGTGTGTGTGTGTGTGTGTGTGTGTGTGCATGCGTGCATGCATACGTGCGTGCGTGCGTGCATGTTAGTAGTCTGTGGTGACATTACAATCACCGTCAATACTTATAATGTTATTTTCAGCATCAAATACATCATCATCACCACTGGAATCATCGTCATCCTCATCATCATCAACGTTGGAATCTAGATTATTGCTTATGTCCTTTGTGATCAGAAATTCCCTTTTGCGGAATGCTGCGAACACTGCATCATCATATGTGTATCCCTTGGTGATAAAATCTTTAGTTTCCTTACGAATTATTTTAATGAGCATAGTGATCCGTAATCTTCTCCACTGGTGAATTATGTCAGTACACTTTAAAACTAAAGCATCCACATATACGGACATGGATTCATTGTCCACACCTTTTGGGTCTATGTTCACTTCACCACCCTTATCTTCTAAACATGATTGTTCAGCATCTAAGGTCTGCCTAATATTTTCGAGTATGGTGAATAGCTCATGATTGCCTATGACTTCCTTTTCATAATCACCTTCATCATCGCTCTCAGACCCTGTTAAGCCATCATCGCTCTTAGACTGTTGACTCATCACAGGATTCACTCTCCAAATCCATTGTCTTATCATCTTTGCTCTTCATCACTGTCATTTCTTCATCTTCAGTCTCTAGATTCTCGCTATCTTCATTGCTATGGAATCGGGGCTTATGTCACTCCGTGCCATACAAATTAGCAAAAGTTGAATCACATTTGAGACATTTATGTTCTGGGATATTGATTATGGGATAAACCTATTATTTTAATATAGATTTATTGGTGAAGGGCTTTTTAGGTTGTAGTTGTAGAAATCTTCTTATGGCCTAGGGCTCCTCTAGCTACTATGCAGATAAAATGTGGCCACACGTGCAGATTTGTGGTTGCACAATGTTTTAAACTAAGTTGAATAGGTGCTGTCGCTGTCATAGTGCCAATGCACTCACGTGTGTACACACCCATCATGAACATGGAATTGTCTGTCAATTGTATGAAGTCTATGTTTTACTATTTAATAAGCATTCTGTTGAATATTTTAAAACTAATTTGAGTGGATGCTGTCGCTGCCATAGCACCAATGCGCTCATGCCAGTACACACACATCATGAATGGAGAATAGGTTGTATGCATACGGTTCGTCAATGTTGAAACTGTTTATTAATTATTTCAATCATGTGGCATAGATTTTTAGTAGATTTTTTGTTCTTGGTTGAAAATAGTTTTAAAAATTTTAAGAAGTTTGGTCTATTACAATGATATTTAGGCAGGATTTCTAATCTTTTATCTTTAAGAACTTCGCAAATAAATATGTAATGAATTCGGCTCCCATTTCATTATGATTACAATGAGGACAGATTCTTTCTTCTCTGGCGATTCTTTCCCATCATCCATTTACTATTGGAAGTCGATGATTCCCAAATGCATCAGAAAACCAGCATTTCTTAGAGTTAATGCAGATCCAGAGACCCTTCCAGGCACTCATTGGATCAGGTTATATTTCCCGAAACATGGAAAATCTGAATATTTTGTCTCGTTCAGCCATGCTCCATGGCCTGAACTAAAGGTCAAAACAGGTCCATTTTGTAACCTGCATATATATAATGGCGTTACATTCCTGCCTCTATTATCAACTCATTGTGGAGAGGTCTGATATAGTATCTATATCATCATGTGTGTGCACTGACCTTAACAAAAAATGATAGAATCATCAAAAGCTTAGACAATAAGTTATTAGACCATAGCCTTATAGCGATACAACGTGGAACGGTGTAATAAAAAACATTGTTTTACATAGAGAAATTTGTGTTTCATGTTTTCTTTGTCTGCAGATGTTCTTTTAACAATATGGTTTTTTTTATTGTTTTTAACATTTGTATATTAAAAATAGCTTTCAAAGGCACTTTTCGCTTTTCCCAGATCTATAATTTTGACATAGTCTCTAGGGTTCACCGACACCTTGGCACACCTGGCTAATGGCCCATCCCAAATTAAATATCTGAATGAAAGGTGAGACTGAGTGGGGGTTATGATAGCGATTCGTAGCAATCCTGTTAGGTGGAGGGTGGGGATCATTAGCGAATAGAGAAACGCTGTTTATACTACCCATATATCAGTTTTACTAGCTGTAATACAAGTGAAATTTGATAGAGAAAAAACAATGACTTCAATAGTTCTAGGTTATGATTTAAGATATTATTCGTGCAGTTTATAAACAGCACTTAGGGCATCCTTTAGCCAGTCAGCCTTACAGGCTTTGTATGGTTCACAGAGATTCCAATATAAAGTTGGGTTGGTAGACAATGCACCAAAAAAAATCGATTTTAAACACATGTTCTAATGCGTTTAAATAATGTAATTCTACATTGTCGATATGCCTTAAGAAATAATCGATACCCATGCACTGGTGTTCGCACTGAGATGGTCTGTCATGTTGACACCAGTAGCATGCGCTAACGGTTAGTGTATGGATCGCTAAATTCAGTAGATTCACGAAAATATGTGTAGCATTCTCTCTGGTAGATTGGGGAATGTTTGTTTTTGAGCCAACACTCATTTATATCGTGATGGAACATATCAAGCATATACAGTGTAGCGTTCAGCTGAGTGTACATTTCAACATTGCTGGTCAAGTCTGGCGATGTAAAACATGTGTCTTCATATCCCGTTAGATCATTAGAACTCAACATATCTGGTGGTGGTTCGAATACTGAAGGCATTTCTTCTCCTTCTTCTTCTTCTACATCCGTAGGCCCCGGGTGAATAGTGAAATCTAATGCACCGAAGCCCTCTGGGGATACGTGATCAATAAGATTCTAATTGGCTCTGTCTATTTCAGAACCAGTGACATGAAGTCATTGGCATTGTCTCGTTGTTTAGACATTAATCCCAGTAATCGATTCATACAGTGTCTCAAGAATATGCAATTTTACTCTTTACAGCATCACCAACTAAAACTGTAGTTAGTTTAAGTTCTTCAAATGTAGTAGTAATGTATAACCCATCAGATATTAACTTTGAGTTAACGTTTGTGCAGCTCAGAATTCTACACGAGTCGTTAGGGAGTGTTATGCTTCTGCACAATGGTTTCATCTCAGTTTGACCCGGCGAAGTAAAGTATCAAGTTAGCTTGACGTACGGATATTTAGTGCCCTTTAATTGAGGTTATAATTCATATATGTAATTAATCTGCTCTACCCTATCAGAACACCTAGCCCATAGTTTCTTCGCATGCCGGAATCATCACGGCACCCCGCACATGGTAGGGTAAACACTACCAATAATAAACTCGCGTATGTCTACTACAAATTCGTCATTGCGCTTCATGACATGTACGTGCACATTGTTACCGAACGCCACTGGTATGTCACAACCCGTAAAATATGCAGTATTCATAATTTTAATGAACGTTGAACGTTTTGTTTAAACAAAATCAAAACGTTACGGTTTAACAGAACAGATTTTAAAACCTCTTTTATACGATTTACCGATCGATTAACCCTTGCCAATCGTCATTACACAAATCACCCTTAAGCTCCCCTAATTGGATGACAGGAATTACGTGATTTAAGGAGGGGGGTGGGGTGGGGGTGGGGGTGTTGCTTATGGCCACGCTCTACATCTAACATCCAATCAGAACGGGGAAGAGCTGGGCGCTTCGAAAGAAAACCGACACAAAGGCAGCGGAGATCCAAAAAAGGTGTCAAAATAACGGAGGAAATAACAAAAGAAGGAACAAAAGAAAAATGTGTGAAAAAAGCGCCCAAATCGTCCCACCTCCACTAATCTGATGAGTCATTTAGGTATAGATAAGGAGACTGTCGGGGGGGGGGGGGGGTGGGGGGGGGGGGGGGGGGCCTCAAACACCGTTCCTGTTAACAGATTGCCCTTTTGCGTTGGCTGATAATTTCATTACGTAAAAATAAATATAATTTTTTTAGTTGCGAATTTGAATTATGGACTCGTGTCTCTAAATCCTGTAATGGCTAAATGTGTGCAAGAATATAAAATATGTGATCACTAAATGTCCATTTGCAGGCCAAGAGAAGACTATTTTTTTAGTTTATCGCTTGAATGAGTGGCTGGGTTATAAATTTCAAAAATAGTTTCCTCTTAACCTGCAAATTGACATTCTTCAAGACCACTGCAGAAGCCAGTTTTGGTCCGTCCGGCCATGGAAGGGTTAAACAGTTACGTTGCCGCGTGAAATCGCGGATAACACGACCACTGCGTTAAACAATTTCCGCCGATAAGGTTTCTGCACATTTTATCTGGCCTTATCATAACCCTGGTGTTATTAGATACACGATGTATTATATTAGGTTACTATTTGGATATATTAACAACGTCGATAGAATATTGGTAGCTGGGGGGGGGGGGGGGGAAGCATGAAAAGTAGGGCACACTGACCTACTTTTGGTATGTTACATACCTCAACCCTACAAGACATGCATACCGCAAGTTTGATTACTAAGCATAAAAGGCTCACAGGCAGCCCGAAATAGATTTTTGTGGCTGGCTTATTGACCGATTGACCGACCGACAGACCCATCCACCCACCCACCCACCCACCTGGACATGGTAGTTTATAGAGCTGCTACCCGAAGCTAAGCACCAGTCTCTGATCGTATTAGCAGTGCCTGCTGAAGGATCGTTGGTGCACTTAGTTTTCAGGTTTTTCACCCATTTAAGTATGACCAGTTCTGGCGTTTCTAGCCGAAAGGGAGGTAACTTTGTGTATTCATCTTCCAAAAGATGGATAACTATGCATCAGTTGCTATGTTGGTGTTAGTTGGATTTTGTTTGTCTGTTGTTGTTGTTGCTGTTAGTGGTGGTGATGGTGGAAGGGTGGTGGTTAGGGTGGGGTGGGTGGGGTGTGGGTGGGAGCGAGGGGGTGTTGGGGGAGGGGTTGGGGTGAGGGCTGGTGGTGCCCCTGCTGCTGTTGTTGCTGCTGCTTCTGGTTCTGGTGCTGCTGGTGGTGCTGGTGTTGTTGTTGGCGGCGTCATCGTCGACGTCAGCGACGGCGGCGTTGGTGCCCATGGGCCCGAGAGTACGCGTCTGAATTGCATGACTTGGTGAATTTACAATTTAATAATTGAGAGCAGTTGCCGCTAGGATATAGGCAGCAACAGCCTCCAGTCACATTAGTTTCTAAATATTCAATAGCTTATCTGTGTAGTTACCTCGAAATTGAGATTATGAGGCAGATATGACTGGGTAGCGTATTGCACTAGTCGACTCGGAAACGCCTTTAGAATTAATATTAGATACTGCTCGCAGTTTAAGAGACTCTGTCCAGAGTCGGATTAAGCCTATTTGGGGCCTAAGGCGAATTAGTTGTGGGGGTCCACGGATCGGGTGGGTCAAGGAGGAAACTGCTGCTGCTGCTGCTCATGCTGCTGCCGCTGCTGCTGCTCCTGCTGCTGCTGCTGCTGCTGCTGCTGCTGCTGCTGCTGCTGCTACTGATGATGATGATGATGATGATGATGATGCTACAGCTGCTGCTGTCGCCAAATATAATAAATTCGTTACGTATGTGTCAAAATGTTGTTGAATATATTGAAACTAATTGGACTGAAAACAGGTGCTGCCTAAGGCAGCAGCAGTTTCCAGTCAAGTTGGTTTCAAAATATTCAACGTATTACATAGGCCTATATAATTACTGTAAAAGTGAGATACCAGGATAACAGACCTGTTCAAATTTGTAAATTGCGATAATTGTTTTAATTTGTGGGCCCCTTATTATTGGGGAGGGGTGGGGCGTGGAGGGTTGGGGTGGGGTGGCCCGGGGTTGTAGCCCCGTTAGAACTTGCCGTAACCCGGCTCTGGCTCTGTTATATTTGACAGATGCGCGTAGGCTTCTATATGGACAAAAAGACGAACTCCTCAGTTTTCATTCAATTATGTACAGACACTTTCTTTAACAAGAAAATCGATAAGAAAATACACAAGTCTCATATAGTTAGAAAAGTAGAAAGCCATACAGATATATACAAACCTAGTAATAATGCCGCTACAGTTCAGCTCAGAAATAGCGTAAATTGTTTCCAAAACAAGAGTAAAACGTAGGGCCTACTTTTGAATACTTTGAACGCAATTTGATTGGAAGAAATTGCTGCCTATGGCAGCCATGGCTTCCAATCAAATTAAGTCCAAAATATTCATCATAACATTTCTTACACCGTGTTCCAAATGGTACTAACTGACATGTTTCCGTTTTCATTTTAGAAATAGATATCTTATTTATGAGCTATTGCTAAACCTGTCATAAACGACACCCCGTTTTGGGAGATAACAATGTGGTCTTTGATGTGAGGTGGTCTCTAGGGGCAAGTGAATAACAAATGCACTGTGGCGGTATAATATGGCGGTTCTTTAAAACATGTGGTTGTTAAAACACCTGCTTTAAAGAACCACCATCTAATGCCTTCACCCCACCCCATCCACACCCCGCCCCCACACACCCCTCCACCCACCCCAGTCAGATTCTCTCTCGAGCCAGGTTTGACTGCATATATGAATACAACTCTGACAACTCAACTTACCGGGCCGATGCGGAGCCGATACCTGGCCGATCGGTACCGTATCGGCCTAGCATCGGCCCAGTAAGCAGCGTTATCTGGGATATTTATTTTTAACCATTTAACAATTAAACATTTCTTACATCAATAAATATGTGCATTATTTAAGTAAGATATATATGCGTGGTATGTGCAAATAACAGTTCAGCTTCACGCACAGACAGCCAGACAGATAGACAGACAGGCGGGCAGGCAGGCAGGCAGGCAGCCAGACAGATAGACAGACAGACAGACAGACACGCAGGCAGGCAGGTAGAACCGAATTATCCTGTTCCACTTACGGGGCGAGAGAACTAGTTAGGCATCACAAAATACTGCTGAGCGTACATGTATTAAGGAAGCCATGAAACATGGCACGTCATAAAATTACATCACATACGTACAGAAAACAACGACGATTTTTAGAATATTAAGAAACATTTCAGTGACATGTTCACGTTGGTGAACAACCTAGCATTTTACCTATGAAATTCACCTTTCCAGGGTATCCACCCATCATATGACGTCGTAATCAACTACGGGATGTGTAGAATGACATCATAATGAATGACGTCATGAATGACGTCGATAAGTACGTCACGAACGCATGTTTGAAAATAGGCTATGCGTTGTTGTACTAATTGCATGTCTTTACTATTTAATAAATATTCTGTTGAATATTTTGAAACTAATCTGACTGGACGCTGTTGCTGCCATAGGCAGCAAACAGCGCCCAGTCAAATCAGTTACAAAATATCCAACAGCTTCCCTGTATAGTTTTCAGGAAGTTGATAGTTAGGGCAATCGAGGATCGATCAATCCCAACACGGCGAGGTATGGGTGGAGCTTAGTTAGTGATGGGCGGGGCATAGCTAAAAATTGAAAGGTCCATTGTAGTATCTCACCTTTAATGCCATGATATGCGCAAATTGTTGAATATTTTTAAACCAATTTCAACGGAAACTGCTGATACCTTATGCAGCACCAGCCTCTAGTCAAATTGTTTCAAAATATTCAAGAGAATGTAGTAGTAGTAGTAGTAGTAGTAGTAGTAGTAGTAGTAGTAGTAGTAGTAGCAGCAGCAGCAGCAGCATCAGAAGGAGCAGCAGGAGCAGCAGCAGCAGCAGCAGCAGCAGCAGCAGTAGTAGTAGTAGTAGTAGTAGTAGTAGTAGCAGCAGCAGCAGCAGCAGTCATTATCTCCTTGCCATGTCACACAAGAGCCATCCCCCACCCCACCCACCCACACCACCACCACCTCAAAATATTTAACACCTCGAAATTAAAGATTCCGGGGTTGCTGGTTTCAAAGTGTTAAACTACGCCCCAAAGAAATGTAAAAGACACGAAGCATATTAAAATGGCCACAATATTTTCAAAATAGATTCCTTTTCTTATCTGATAAACATAATCTAAAGATTGTATTCCCATTTCATGTCGAATTTATCATACAAATCTGATGTTATTAAAATAGGTGTGTGGTTATCTAAAGCATGAATCAGATATACTGAATTGTGATAAATTTGATACGAAATGCCAATGCAATCAACGGGGAGGGCTGATGAATATTTTTAACGAATCTGACTAGAAGCTGTTGCTGGCCGAGGCAGCAACAGCTTCTAGCAAGATTCGTTAAATATATTCAACACAGTAAACCTATTTCATATAACAATGCCCATCTCGCTGATGGATAGGGTTCTAAACTATAGAAGTTGATCAAAGCAGTTTTGCGACCAGACGGCACGAGGTATGGACACCTGTTTTCGTGAATACCTGTTTTCCATTCACTTTGTAATCGGAATACGAGATTTCTTTGATAACATCAAAACCAAATTTATCATAAAGTCGTTGTGAATATTTGCCTGTGGCTTCGGCGACAGCTAACCGGACACCTTGCTCCCGAGCTAAAGCTAAGCTTTCTTCGATTAAGCGTTTACCGATTCCTCTACCCGAGTACTCGCTTAAGACATTTATTGCTTTGAAGCGCATTATTTTGTCCACCTTGTACATCTCAAATAAATCTACACCATCATTTAGTGTATGGAGAAAATCCATTACAATACACAACTTTACCGTGTCTTCGTTCTCACGGGATATATTCACAACCATTTCCTTTAGTGGTGTCTCGAATACACTCAGCCGACAACCGACCAATTTGTTTGATTCTATGTCCACAGCGACTATTGACACACCGTGCTTGGCGATTTGTAGGGTCGACGGTTCTACAAAACCGCGAGCCTCCCTTGGCGATTCCAATTGAAGTGAGACTTCTAACGGATCCTCCTTGAAGAAAGACGAGTATAGCATGCTCTTGATGATGTCAACATCGTCTAGGGTCATTAACCTGTATTTGATACCATCGGATATTCTCCTAAAAATGAAAAGAAATCAACAGTTATTCCAATAACAGATTCAGATTTCCATAGATTGCACCTTTAAACACGAGCAATTGAAATTATAGCTCTGCCCGGTTTATTTCTTTTTCTTCAGATTTTTTTACGACCAAGATGAGCAGTGAGTATTACAATTTTACGGGATCATTAATTTTTCGTTAAAATTTGATCAACATCAGGTCAGCAAGTTTCTGAGTTACAGTTACGTACAGACAGTCATCCAGATAAACGAACACGTCCAACGTCTGGAAATTCTCTAATTCCTTCATCACTTGTTCGTCCAGTAAATATAATAGTGAAACAAAGCACATCTATAGAGTAGCTATTGGGACTTATAAGAATTGATAAAAAATATCACAATATTTGCTTTGTGAATGTCCATTTGCAGCCCAAGAAAAGACTATTTTTGAAGATTTACCACAGGAATGACTGGCTTGGTTACCGAGCCAGTCATTTCAGTGATGAGTCTTCAAAAATAGTCTTCTCTTGCCCTGAAAATTGGCATTCCTGAGTGTCATTATAAATGTCATTTTTGGCCGCCTTCGCCAGGAAAGGGTTAAGCGCTCAGAGCACTCATAATCATGAATGACGTAGATAAACAAATACAATTGCTGACTCTCACACAAGGATGCCTGTGTAACACCACTCTTTAAGGCAGGCTCTCGATCTGTTGTAAGAAATTAGGCTACCGAACAGTTAGCCTAACATGTATCCTTTGCAAGTCCCGAGAGAAAATAATTAGTCGTCATATTGAAGCGGCGTGTTGAGAGAAGCAAACGACTGGATGATAGTCAGTTTGCTTTTAGAACAGGTAGAGCATTTGTGTTGCAGTTATTAGATGTAACTGAAGATTGGACTGATTATGTAGATGAAAATGGGCCATTTGATGTTCTATACTTAGACCTTGGTAATGACTTTGAAACTGTTCCTCGATTGATAAGAAGTTATCAGACTATGGTATTCAAAATAATGCATCAATCTGGATCAGGGATTTTCTGAGCAACAGGCGTCGGCAAGTTAAGGTAAAAGAAGGATGTTCAGGGTGGATGTATGTAATAAGTGGCGTTCTGCAAGGAAGTTTGCTCGGTCCCATATTGTGTGTAAGTTTTATCAATAACCTTCCAGAAGGCATAAGCAGTTCGAATGTTTGTTGATGATTACAAACTGTACAGCAAAGTAAATGTGGGTCGCAGTACCAGCATGCATGAAGATATCAATACTTTAGTCAAGTAGTCAAAAACGTGCCAGCTGATGCGTAATGCTGACAAATGCAAAGTAATTTATTATGGGAAGAAGAATCCAGGCCTAAAGTATCGTATGGTATTAAATTATCACGAGATGACATTTGCTACAGATACGTCAGTGAAAGCTGTTGGTGTTACATTTCAGGACGACTTGAAATTAAGCAAATATATAAGATCTAAAATCAGCAAAGCCAACAGTGTTCTGTGGGATAAGCAGCAGATCATTCGAATACCTTGCCAAGGATATGTTCTGTAAGCTGTACAAAGCATTGGTGAGACTTCATCCTGAGCATGGTAACTCAGTGTATCATTCACATTTGCGTAAGGATAGCGACAATGCGGGAAATTACAACGCCCGTCATGCCACCAAACTAGTTCCGAATATAGCTAATCTGAGTTACATGGAACGACTCAAAATCCTAAAATTACCTTCGCCGGACCATCGACGTAGAGGAGGTGATATGCTCCAAACGTATAAGATAACCCATGGGTTTGAGGACATCCCACATGGTAGATTCTTTGAATTGGAAAACACCTACAGAACAAGGGGACATAATTTAAAACTGGTCAAACACTGATCATGTACTACACTAGCAGAAATTGTTTTGGAAATAGAGTGGTGAATGGATGGAACAACCTACCAGGAACTGTTATTCATTCCAAGACAATTGCTTTGGAAATAGAGTGGTGAATGGATGGAACAACCTACCAGTAACTGTTATTCATTCCAAGACAATTGCTTTGGAAATAGAGTGGTGAATGGATGGAACAACCTACCAGTAACTGTTATTCATTCCAAGACAATTGCTTTGGAAATAGAGTGGTGAATGGATGGAACAACCTACCAGTAACTGTTATTCATTCCAAGACAATCGCTTCGTTCAAAATTCTATTGGGCATACATGGGGATATCCAAGGCATTGTCTAAATGTACAAATACTGTCTAGAACATGCACAGCATAAACAGAGAGATTAGTAATTAATGTTTTAAGGAGTGGGTGTGAAAACTACATTTGTCCACTGATGTAAGAATATTAACTTAAGGATAGTATGACAGCCATTATTTATTTACATATCTTACCATTGTAGTAGTCTATCTACAAATATTGTGTTTGTGTTAAAATGTCATAATGCGATAGCCAACATATAATTAATTGGTGACGTGTATGTTGTTATTGGATCGATGGGGGTGGGCGAGGAACCGCGTCAGTCTATAGTGAGACTTGATCCTAATGATTGGATGCTGTAACTGCACTAAATGTATGCATATAAGTTGTTGTTGGATAAATAGGATTGGGTGGGCAACTGCACCAGTCTGCATTGTGATAGCTTGGTACTAAAGATTGGCCTTGGTATTTGTGCCAGTCTATCTACAGATAATGTATTAATTTTGAAATGTATTAATAGCAAACAAATAATTAAATGTATTGTAAATATCGCTGCTTTATCAATTGGATTGGGTGTGGCGCCACGCCAGTGCACACTGTGATAGCTTAAAGGTAAGAAGTGGGTGTGGTAACCGCGACAATCTAATCTATAACAATTGTGTATATTTTATTATGTTATGTGATAACCAATAGATATATTCACACGTAGGCATATTTTGTAGAACTAAACCTTATGGCTATATGTGTAGCTATTGCCTTATATAGTAGGTAATGTAGATTTCATGGGTAAAAATTAATAATGCCATTTGAGCTAATTTTAATCATCAAATCCTTAATTATACATGTATTATATGTATAATATGATCTATGAACACATATATGATTTTTGATTAAATAAGGGTGGGCTAAAAACAGGATCCCGAACAAGAATCAAAGCATCAGATGTGATATAATCAGTTACTAGCGTGTATTAAAATGGAGGGATCCGATCTGGCACTAATGTATCCGAGACCAGATCAATTACGTTACTTATTAGCTGACGTCACAGTGAAAATGACATAGACGGTAGACCCGTCACGAAAGCGGTAATTCTCCATCACGAAACTGGCTGAATTGTATATCTTTGATTAATTAAAAATTTAATAACCATTCGGTTGAACATTTTGAAACTAATTTGCCTGAGAGATGTTGCCCTACTAAAATTAATTTCAAAATATCCAACCGCTTACCAGTATAGTTTCCTTATGATTTCTATTCCGGAAATTCAGGTTTCAATGTTTTTAATTGATGCCAACACAGGTATAAAGTGTGAAGAAATTAGCTATAAATTAAGGAATCCAGTCTTAGCTATGCCCCGCTCATGTCTAGCTAAGCTCCCCCCACACTTCGCCCGTGTTGCGATCGATCGATCCCTGAACTCCACGACTATCAATTTTCAGACAACTATACAGGTAAGCTGTTGAATGTTTTGAAACTAATTTAACTGGGTGCTGTTGCATTGATTGACTATGACGTCAGCCTACACGTCACGTAGTTGATTATGACGTTACATGATTGACTGAGAAAACGGAATCCTCCATTGGCGTGGCAGAATGCCGGAAATGGTTTCTCAGAGCAGACAATTTTTCCCGGTGTTGACTCTTACTACCACCACCTCCCTACCACCACCACACACCCACTCCCACCACACCCCCACCACACACCATCGCTCTCTGATCCTCATTGATGGTCCAGCAAGTTTGGTTGACCAGACTATCCGGCTGATTGTCAACAACACTGACTAGATATACGGGCTAAAGGGTTGTGAATATAAAATGTACAGTGTTACTCTTTACTGAGAATATGCATCCCTTAGCGACGAGAATGTAAGTGGACTACAAAGAAAAATATCTGTATGGCAATTTTCCGGAAAGCAGAATATATTCCATAAATCTTTGTCCTAGCTTCATTCAAACCTCGTATCATCAAACAATGCAACCTTGAGGAAAATATACATACAATTGTTCAGATAAATCAACTGTTTCTCGTCATTTAAAAAAGCATCTAGATTTCAAAATTTTCGGGCGTAGAACACCCCACCCCTACCACCCGACTAGTGCGAGGGGAACACTCATTCTGGCCGATCTCCATCTGAACACACAAACACGCGCGCGGGCACGCACGCACGAACGAACGCACACACGTGCGCACACACCCTGCAGGATGACCTAACTACGTCACTAAACGCAGTCGTGACATTGTTTCAATGTTTCAATGGCAGCTTTCGTCAAAACATGAAAATGTGAGTGTCTTATAGATTATTAACAATACATTGGATGTCCTTTGTTTCACCATGTTTTGTAAAGCTGGAAAGGCAGAAAAAAACTGTGCTTTTGTTTTCGTTAGGTTTTTAGTAGTAGTAGTAGTAGTAGTAGTAGTAGTAGTAGTAGTAGTAGTAGTAGTAGTGGTAGTGGTAGTAGTAGTAGTAGTAGTAGTAGTAGTAGTAGTAGTAGTAGTAGTAGTAGTAGTGGTAGTGGTAGTAGTAGTAGTAGTAGTAGTAGTAGTAGTAGTAGTAGTAGTGGTAGTGGTAGTGGTAGTGGTAGTGGTAGTAGTAGTAGTAGTAGTAGTAGTAGTAGTAGTAGTAGTAGTAGTAGTAGTAGTAGTAGTAGTAGTAGTAGTAGTCCTGGTAGCAGCAGCAGATGCAGATCAAACTTACCCAGAATACTGAATGTCTGCTGATCCGGATTCTGACACCTGTGTCACGTGTTTCCGGTTGTTATGGTCCCACGAAGGCTGGGTGGTATATCCCACATCAGCTTGATGGCAAAACATTTGTTCGGTTTTTGTTTCGTCTCAAATCTCTATAAATATACCGTAAATCATCTGTCAGGCTCTAGCTCGCTCTAGATCTTCAATTGAAGCCTCGATCTTAAAGAATAGTAGCCATTCTGCATTGTCCTCTGCTGCAATTGTTATCGTTGCATATAGATTTTAGATTATTTGCGAAATTAAATTTAGAATAATTAATGCTTTGCTATAATTACAACTTAATAAAACTTGAGAAACAGTTTTTGAAATATCAAAATTCTTGCCTACGTGCTTTAGGGCCGCCTATCGATTATAAACCAAGTCGGTTCTTTATCACGTAAACCGGCCAATGTGACATCACTTCCTGTTTCACAGCAGGCAGACTACTGGAGTAAATTCGTAACAGTAAAATCAGTTCAGTAGAGCGCGTTAATTTCTCGCGTGTTCGAAATAAATTTGATACGCTCTAGCAATTCCAAGTTGATTATCATATGCGGCTGAGAGTTATATAAACGCAATCTGTATAGCAGCAATACATGTACAATAATGAAGTCTAACGCACCAATCGATTTGCCTCGTTATAGTCAATATTCGAAGTCGCTTCCATAGCAACCATTAAGAAATAGCGACAGTGTAAACAGAGTTGACGCGATCCGTGCCTTATTGATGGAAACATTATTTTAACCTGTATACTGTTGCGCGTAGCAGGAGATATTTATTCAATCTATGTATTAAAATTAGGCTGATGATGTTGAAAACAATTTGACTGAATTTCGTTTATACCCTTGGCATCCACCACTTTTAAACAACTTCTTTTTGAAATATCAAGCAGCATATGTTTTGGAAGGCGATGTGGAAATGGTTGTCCACGTTAATAGATAAAAATCTAAATGCTCTTATTAAAATACTTCGGTTCATAGGGTCAATAGTAATTACCGACGTTGAATCAAACTCACGAAACTAGAATTAGCCTATCGTATAGTACAGCTCATAAACAACTTAGAATGTTTCCAAAACAAAAAATAGAAGCCTGATAGTTAGTACAAGATTGAAGACGATTTAAGAAATGTTCCGTTGAATATTTTGAGCATAATTGGATTGGAAGACACTGCTGCCTAAGGCAGCAATGTCTTCTAATCCAATTATGTTCAAAATATGCAAGAGTACGTTTTATTTTATTTTAGAGACGCTCCATTATTTCTTAACTGTACTGTGCCATAAACCCACAACCACGATCAAAATGAAAGGTTCTACAAAAAAAATCGTTTGACAGTATAGTTTTCAAACTTCCACATTCCCTATGTTCCAAAAGTATCATTGTTTATGCTCACTGGATTACAAACAAAGTGACGTAGGTATATGCATTAATTGAATGAAACTATGTTTCAGATGGCTGTATTCTGTAAACGAGAAATGAAACGCTAACAGATTGATTACATTGAATGTTATTGCTAGGTCGTGATATATTCTGATAATACTAAGCAGCAACCATTCAAAACAAAACATAAAATTTAAATAACTAACGTTTCAGCTTTGTCAACAGCTCGTTATTACGACTAAGTCCATTATGCGTAAAGCAGCAGCAGCGTCCTCAATTGAAACAGACGATCAAAGCAGTCGCAGACGTGGAATCTGACTGAGCCCCCGTATTTGTCGTCCGCTCGCTTACGCCACCAGCATTTAGGCAGTTAAATGTTGATAGGCAGACACAGCGTGCTCGAAAATCGTCAAGAGGACAAACGGGCAGACGATATCTGTTGAGAAATGGTTGAGAAATACGGTACGCATTTTCATCTGGCAGGCGACAGCCGAAAAACGGGCTGGAACGAGAGTGACGTTGCTAAAACCAATCTTCAAAATTGGGGTGTGGTGGGGTTGGTGACGCTCATGCAATCATTATTGTTTTATGAGACCGCAACTAGAATGTCTTGCAGAAGAAACGCCCATTTTTCATGTGATCTGTCACTCAGGCATACGTTTCCACTGACGTCACAATGAAAAGACGTCACTTGTCAACGGAGCTATCAGATCTGTCGCTCAAGTATCTGATGCCATAATCAATAACGGCATATGTTAGATGGCGGTACAATCATAATGACGTATAGCTCCGCGAAGAAAATCGGTTAGCCTTTGATTAATATTTCGAAACTAATTTGATCGGGTGTGGTTGCAAAATATTCGATAGAATCCTTATGTAAATTCATGAAAGAGATACAATTCGTACATTTTGTGACAGACTTTAAAATATGGGTGATGGCGTTATACGTTATTTTCATTGTGACGCCAGCTAACCTATGCCGTAATTGATTATGACGTCAGATACTTAAATAGCAGATGGGACCTTTCTATTCAAACGTAAGAATATGATGCTGACGAAAACTAACTAAAAGTACATTCCTGATCATAGGACGTCATAATCATGCCGTGTAGGCTGACGTCATAATCAATTACGTCATGAATGACTCGATTTAGTCCATCTTAATCACTTAATCGTCTGTCAGGTTGCTGCCATGGACGAAATAAAAGGCCCTATAGATAATGGACCATTCCGAGTTTAACCATCCATCACATGACGTCATATGTCATCATAATCGACTAGGTGACGTGTAAGATGACGTCATAATCATGGCATCTTGAATGAATCGATATAATCCGTCTTTAACGCTTAATAGTCCAACATGTTGTACGAATTGTATGACTTTAACATTTACTAAACATGCTGTTGAATATTTTGAAAGTAATTTGCATAGGCAGCAACAACTCAGTCAAATTAGTTTCAAAATATTTAACAGCTTACCTGTATAGTTTTATGGAAATGGATAGTCATGGAGCTCAGGGATTGATTGATCGCAATACGAGTGAGGTGTGGGTGGAACTTAGCTGGAGATGGGCGGGGCAAAGCTAAAACTGGAAAGGTCAATTACAACATTAACAGACTGGAAGAATCTTTGCTCCAATTCTTTTATGCCTTTGCACGCGTGGCTTCCGTCTATCAATTAACAATGACTGAGAGAAATCCAAAATCGATTCACCCCGGTTATTGAGGACATCTGGGTATGTCAGTCGGTACACTGACTTAATTCGGTGCTGGAAACCTGCCGTGACCGGCATCCCAGATATCAAGGAGAATTCTGCTAAAGAAAAACATCACGAAATGGACTGATCTGAAACCTCTAAAACTTAATTCACAGAAGCTAGTTTTCAAGGTTGCTATAGAGGTAATCTGTTGTCTATTTTAAAACGATTTTCGCCGGAGACTGTTGCTGTCTATGGCAACAACAAATTTACGTGAAATTAGCTTCGAAATGTTCAACAGAATTGTTATTAAATTGTAAATTCATCAAAGACATACGATTCATACACATTGGTGACGGACCTTTCAACCTTTCTGACGGAGACAGAATTACGTCATTTGATTTTGACGTACTTGACTATGACATCAGGTCTAGGCCTACTTGAGTAATAGATCTGATCCCTCTACTCAGCAAGACAAAAAGATCCTGGGATCTAAATCAACCCCTCTTGTGTCAAAAACGCCTCAAAGCGCTCAAAATACCACTTGAAACATCAATTAAATATTTTGATGATCAAAATTTTCAAGATATTTTAATTTTAGAAGAATATTTTTGTGAACTTACCACCGGCTTGCCCATTAAATGGATAGTGGTAAAGAAAATACGTTTGTACTTATTCATTGTCTATCTGCAGGCCGAGAGAAGAGTATTTTTAAAATTTTAACACTAAAATGACTGGCTCGGTTACTGGAAATACATCGACAAATTTACAAGGCCGCGAGAAATTCGGTTACCATGGCAATTGATGATGCGAAGCGATCATTCTTCACCGATAAAATTCAGAGTACGTCATCCGAACCTAAGGCTCTGTACAATATAATGTCCAAGCTAATGGGCAAAAACAGCAGTCCCACGCTTCCAAATATTGACGACCGAGACCTCATGGCCAACTCATTTTCTGAATATTTCCATGATAAGATAAGGGCGATTCGCAATCAGCTAAATGATTTACAGGATACAGATCAGCCACCGCCCAACATACCCACAGCCTGTCATGATCATCTGAACCAGCTTCATCTTTTCTGTGAAGACGAGATTCTATCATTGCTGAAAGACTTAAAACCTACCTACTGTGCATTAGATCCGATTCCAACTAAGCTCATATATGAACATATTGATATTTTCGTTTCAATCATCACTGCTATCGTCAATTCTAGCCTTACATCCGGTATTATGCCTAAGCCCTTTAAGACTGCTCTGATTAACCCGCTGATTAAAAAATCGGGCCTTGATCAGGACACTTTAAAAAATTATCGGCCTGTGTCTAATTTACCTTTTATATCCAAGGTTGTTGAAAAGGCAGTCAGTAAGAGATTGGCAAATCACATGCATTGTAATGGTCTGTACGAACCATTTCAGTCCGCCTATCGTCAAGGACATAGTACTGAAACAGCTCTTCTTAGAGTTCTAAATGACCTTCGCTGTGGTGTGGATGAAGGAAACGTATCACTCTTGCTTTTGCTCGATTTAAGCGCCGCGTTCGACACCATTGACCACCTAAAGCTGTTGACACGACTAAAAGTTGAGTTTGGCATAACTGACAGTGCGTGGAACTGGTTCCAATCTTATTTATCACAAAGATTCCAGTCCGTTTACATTAATGGTACGCAATCTGCGCCCATTGAACTTACATGCGGTGTCCCTCAAGGTTCGATATTGGGACCGGTTCTATTTACGCTCTACACCAAACAGCTAGGATCCGTTATCGATTCTCATAGTTTGTGTCACCATTTTTACGCGGATGACACGCAGCTCATTAATACATTTCCTCCTCCAGCGGCATCTGCATCTCTAGCAACCAAACAGCTAACAGATTGTTGTGCGGACATAAAAGCATGGATGACAACCAACATGCTAAAGCTGAACGAAGAAAAGACTGAATGTATGTTGGTAGGTCCATCTATCAGACGAGACAAAACAGAACTAAGTAGTCTAGTCATTGGTACAAATATAATTCCGATCTCCAACACGGTTAAAGACCTCGGCGTGATACTGGATAGCGAGTTGTGCATGGATAAACATATAAACTATCTGCGCAGAGTGTGCTTTTTGCAGCTGCGGAACATTGCACACATCAGGAATTATCTTACCACAGAGGCTACCACAAAATTAGTGATCATGACAGTAATGTCTAGGTTGGACTACTGCAATAGTCTCTGTATTGGTATGGCAAAAGAAAACATCCACAAGCTCCAAACTATTCAGAATACAGCAGCACGAATAATCTCACGCCAGGCAAAAGATGCACACATCACTCCGATTCTCCATAAGCTTCACTGGTTGCCAATTGCTCAACGTATCCAATTTAAAATCCTCTGTCTAGCTTACCAGTGTGTCTCAGGAACTGCACCTACATACCTTTCTGCATTAGTCGAGCCATACCAACCAACCCGGTCACTTAGATCCCTAAACAAGCAAATGCTCAAAATCCCAAAATACAAAATGAATTCATACGGCTTTAGAACATTTTCTTTCTCGGCCGCCACTGAATGGAACAACCTCCCTATTCATCTAAAATTGTCAAAAAATCTTACAACATTCAAATCAAATCTTAAAACTCATCTCTTTAAACAAGCGTACCAGAATTTAAATTAATGTTTATATTATCATTGCATTGTCTTGCGCTACGAGCATGCTTGCGTGGAGTTTGGCGCGTTATAAATTCACTTATTATTATTATTATTATTATTAAATATTCAAAAATAATCTTCTCTGGGCCTTTCAAATAGCCATGTCTGAAGACCACTGTAAAGTTGGTTTTTGGTCAGTTTGACCATTACAGGTGTAAGTTAACACAAGACAGGTTAATGTGAAATACCCATGTTTTTCCTTGTTCTAAAATGTGAGAAGTATGAATAATCCATGCGTCGCGATAATGCGTGTTACTAGGCCAATATCGTGCCGCTTGGCCCAGTATTTCTCCAGTAGCGGTCCATTAACCTGCGTTATCAGGGACCATTCTGGCACAGCTAAGCAAAGATGGCCCGTCTTCAATACGTCCGTCCATCCTATCAATCAATGGACCTTTCCACGTTATCCATCCATCATATGTCTTCATAATGAACTACGTGACGTGTCGAATGACATCATACTCGATGATGTCATTGTGACGTCGTGAATGAGTCAAATGACGCATAATTGAAGACCGACTAAGGGTTGGTGTACGAATTGTATGTCTTTACTATTTAATAAATATTATGCTAAATATTTTGAAACTAATTTGACTGGACAGCAACAGCACCCAGTCAAATTAGCTACAAAATACTCAACAGCTTACCTGTATAGTTTTCAGGAAATTGATAGTCAGGACATTCGGGAATCGATCGATCCCAATACGGCGAGATGTTTGTGGAGCTTAGCTAGAGGTGGGAGGGCCATAGCTATAACTAGAAAGGACCATTACTCATACGCCGAGTCGGTTTGCATAGATGACTTACAACGTAGCTTTGGGAACTTCGAAAGCCACTTAGGAGTGGGGGATCCAATGAGTAGCTGACGTCATAATCAATATAGGTCACTTGTTAGCTGACTTCACACACGAAAATGGCATATGGAATGTGTAACTGCTGCCAATGACAAATGGGTCACGGGTCCCTGGAAAAGTAATAGGGGCAGGAAATATGAAATTATGTGTATGTCTGACACAGGTGTTCCCATGTAAAGCACAATTGGCTAATTGGGCAAGCATAACAGATTTACAGATGGTCACAGGCAAGAAACCAGACGTAAACTGCAAAAAGATGATTGGCGTGTTTGTCACAATTGGCCAAAGGCAAAAATACAATTGACAGATGGATCGGCCATCCATGACACTTTTGGCAAATACTTCAAGATGTTTTTGACATTTTGATCTTTCAAGCCCAGTGAGATAAATTAATGATAATCTCGAAATGGAATTAATCGTTTCAAACAGAAACGACAATTTCGATATCTAATTTGCAATTTAATAAATATTCTGTGGGATGTTTGAGCGGGGCTTAGTTAGAAATGGGCCTTGCATAGATAAAAAGGTAGAAACTGGTCCTTCTCTTATGTTGAACCTGGTTCTCCTAGTAAGCTGTGAATATGCAGTGCTGTGTCATAAATGGACATTTACAGTTTTAGCTATGCCCCCGCCCATCTCTAGCTAAGCTCCTCCCACGCGTCATCCGTTTTGGGATCATTCGATCGATGCACTTTCTGAATCTCAATTTCAAGAAAACGTTGCGGGTTAACTGTCGAATATTTTGAAACTAATTTGACTGAGTGCTGTTGCCACATTCAAAATATTCGACAGAATGTTAATTAAATAGTAAAGACATACAATTCCTACAACGTTTCGGAGTACTAGCCGTTTAAGATGGACTAAATCGAGTCCAGCATGTTGCAACTGATTATGACGTCATCCTCCATTTCACGTAGTTGATTATGACGTCATATAATGGATGGATAAAGTGGAAAGGTCCATTACTGCAGTCATTAAAAGAGATTACGTGGCGTTATTCGATGACACCGAGTTTGGCCATCAATGCAGAAGATTGGATTAAGATACAGACGTGGAGAAATCAATCAGTCTCGGAGTACCGAGGTTAGCCTGTCACACTCGGAACATTGGAATTGGCTATACAGTTAATGAGTTTCCGTGACGAGTCCTCCTGGTGACTTCATCACTCAGAAACATGGTAGTACTTAACCTAAGCGTGGTAGACCAATAAATGGGAAGATGTTTGACGGAAATGTGGTGTCCATATTGAAAACGCGTTTGGGAACGATTTGAACACTTTAACGCTTTTACGGTCAACTCCGGCCAGAAAATGGTTTCTGTCGGGATTTTGGGAAAAGTCCATTTGCAGCGCAAGAGAAGACTATCTTTGAAATTATATCACTGGAATGCCTGGCTCGCTAAACGAGCCAGCTATTAGTGGTAAATTTTTATGTTCTGCTCCGTCTTGACTCTGGACGGTAATGTACGACATATGCCTATGACACCTTGGAATTTGACCGCCACCCATACCTTCACCCACACCAAGGCACGCACTCCCGTGCATCTATGCGTTCTTGTATTCGGTTATCAGCCAAATACCAGCAGTCCTCATACGATACATGCTCTGAGATATGGCACACGCTAATGTATCGTCGTAACTCTTCGAGGATCAGCTTGATCAACTGACCATCTCATCCTGATATTACATCCGAAAATAGACATGAACGAAATATTGAACGCGGGTGCTAATAGGAACGTGTGAGTATTTCTACTGAGAGTTAGCTCAGGCGTATGAAAATAGGCGTTGCCTATAAGCGAACGCAGACACCATTTATTGCTTAAATAAATGGGACGAATTTGTAGATCCTCGAAATGTCCTAAATACGTATGCCCATCTATGGTACATTTGAAGCTAATTTTTCGTCATGCGTGGAGGGCATTCTGGTAAATTCAGTCCACGATGTTCACAACAATGCGTCTGCCCATTGTCAGCGATATCCACCAGCATTGCTGCATCTTTCACCGGGGCCTACACCATTAAAATAGTTGCACCAGTCCATTGACGTTATAAAATGTGTACCGACGTATCGCGCGGTGCTCCTCGCTATTTGGGGGAAATACAAACAAGTTCATAGTAGCTATGACGTCATAATGAAATGTCGTCCGCTAGAATTTTTAGATCGCGTTTATCCAGACATAGGCCACAAAAAAACGGGAATTAATACATGTCTGCGAGTAAATACATGAATGTACATTCCATCCGGGTGCGAATGGCGTGGTACCCGGCCTTAAATGTCCTGCTATCTTCGCTAAATACATACGACATTGACAACAACGACCTTCCGCGGCCATGAGTGTTAAAATAATACGAGACAGTCAACAAAACCTCATATTGCATATTGCATTTACAGACGCATAAATAGGAATAAATAAAGCTTTTATTTGGTCTGCGTCAGACCATTTTATCGCTTTACATTCTAAAGTAAATGTACGCTATTTCATGATAACAATATCACACAGATTTCGGGCATTGGAAATGCGCAGTAGGTTGCCGAAAAACAACAAAGGAACATACGCATAATGAAGAACCATATCCCATAGTGCAACAGGGGCCCATGACGAAACCACAAAAGCTATAACATAAGCCGAAACCGGAACCAAAAAAGGTTCGCGACCGAAACGAAGCTTTCTCAGTCGCATGGTATATGTATTTTATCCTGGTTCCCTGTCTCATTTTCAGTTGATCTTTCCTCATTACATATACGTACATGTTATCTATATACGCTCACTTCGATCGCGATGGCTTCACGAGAAGAGCGAAGCCATCCCTCACCGCGTTCGCTATTAACTAATAAAGACGTACAATTCGTACAACAGCGCTTAGTCAGTCATCAGTTATGTGCTCGGGACGAACTGATCTACGTCATTCGCGACGTCATTAATTAGGTAATTGATTATGCTGTCATATGACTGATGGATAAATCTGAAAGGTTCATTCTCCGAAACGATGCGCAACCGATGGTAGTCATCCACCGTAGAACATGTCATACTGTTGTTCAAACCACGACTCCACATCAGCGATGACGTCTTTATCATTTGTAAAACGCCTCCGACATAAATACAACTTGAACTGAGGAAATAGGCAGATACTCCATCATGTGAATAAGATGGATGCGATAACAAAACCTACACATAATCAGCTGAACATGTGGGGACTACTAATGGATGGATGAGTTAGTGCATTGTCACGCAGCAAGTTGACCACTCTGGGAAGCGAGGATTCGTCGATGTTTCGGCTTCATCTTCTCTCTCAACCTCCTCAACACGCAACTGTCGGACACACCCATGATAGTATCTCCTTTTCCTAGAAAATCTGTCATTTTCACACAATTGGAATCCAAGAAAACCTTGAGCATCACCTTGAGACAATGTACCTTTCCACTTTTAGTTATGCCACGCCCATCTCAATCTAAGCTTCACCCACACCACGTCCGTGTTAGTGTCGATCGATCTCTGAACTCCAACAGCGCCCAGTCAAATTAGTTTCAAAATATGCAACGGAATGTTTAGTAAATACAACGTGTCGGACTATTAAGTGCTAAATACGGACTATATTGATTCAGTCATGACGTTATGATTATGACGTCATCCTACACGTCGATTATTTAATTATGACGTCATATGACGTCATATGATCGATGGATAAATTTGGATAGGTCCCTTGAGTGTTAGGCCTTGACTTTATTGAACAGTGGTGTCGGTGTGTGTTTCCATTGCACGCTAGATCTTTCACTCTCTGGATCTTAACCCCTCTTGTGTCAACAGCGCCTCAAAGCGCTCAAAATTCTACCTATATCAATTAACCATTTAAAGCTCTAGATATTTCAAAGAAAATTGCAGTTCTCACTCAGTAAATGTACATTTAGAGAAGCCAATGTGTGTAAATGTGTCACTCAAATTTACAAAAATAACTCTGATGCCGCACGTTTTGTTCAGCTTGATCAATTAAATGGCTAATATTCAAGAAACCCCAACCATTTGCGCCATAGACTTGACAGTGTACATGTGCAGGCCAAGAGAAGACTATTTTTTAAATCTTATCACTGGAATGACTGGCTCGGTAACAGATCATTGAACGATCCCCAAATGCCCTAACTATCAATTTCCTGAAAACTATACATGGAAGCTGTTGAATATTTTGTAACTAATTTGACTGGGTGCTGTTGCTGCCTATGGCAGCAACAGCGCCCAGTCAAATTAGTTTCAAAATATTCGACAAAATATTTATTAAATAGTAAAAGCATACAATTTGTACAACAACCCATAGACCGTCTTCAAATATGCGTTCGTGGCGTATTTATCGACGTCATTCATGACGTCATTCATTATGATGTCATTGTACACATCACGCAGTTCATTATGACGTCATATGATGGGTGGGTACTCTGGAAAGTTGAATTATTGCACCTGTTATGGTCGATTTATATCATTGGAACCTTATTTACCGTAGTACAATTTAGGTGATTAGCTCCTGTATTATTTATTTTCTTCTATTATTCTTAGATTTGTATAACATCCGATTTGACCGACAGCAGTAGGAGAAGAAAGGTACACTCAACTAAATATAATCAGTTTTCCAAGCATTGCTACGAGACAGACAAGTGAAAAACATGGCAACCACTTAATTACGACACATTGGTGTTTACAAGCCCTTAAATTGCTAACACCCATCCACCCATAGTCGATTCGACGTCGTATGTCGTCGCGTCGTTTTGCGTAAGCTTTGTGTGTGGATGGAGATTTAGTGATTTCGCGCCATTCGACATTAACATACATGGCGATAAATCTTAAATAGATTTTCTTTCACAATGTCTCAATTTCTGCTAATAAATAACGTTGTTGTTTTTAAAAAAGTGTTATGTTCTGCTTATTTTTATTTTCATCTCATAGCAACGTAGTCCGTTTTTAGTTTTACACTCAATCTGACTAAGAACATATCTTTGGATGGACGAGACGAACCGGGTAGTTATCTGACACAAGGTCGGTTAAGAGTAAAAACAGACTCGGATTAATAACAGCGATGACTAAGTGGATAATAAAGATATCTACTTAGAATGGAATTTGAATCTACTCGTGCTAAGCGATCAAGAATGTGTGCAAATGAAATCAAATCTGCTAATACAAGGCCTTCCTGTATCGGAGTAAACGAACTGCCATCGTCTTTACTCGTAGATATATTCCGTTACCTCACGATGTATGATCTGCTCTGCCGGACCAGTTTGGTTTGTAAACATTGGTATGAGATTTCACAGGAGCCCTGTCTATGGCGCATAATTGATGTTAGACTCCAGCCTATGGTCACTAGTCAAGATATTCTGCATCTCCTGTCACGCAGTGACCGTGTATCGGAACTGGACATTGATATATCGCCGTACATGATCACCGATACAATGCTTCTTGCTTTCCTGGACAGATGTCCTCATCTTCAAGTACTTAAGACGCCTAGTCGGTAAGCGTCCGCACATATATTCAAGTATATAGTTTAGATAAGTTTTCTGTGGCCTGCTCCAATAGATATGTTGCTAAGCATTTTAAGTCGATAGCAGGGAATAGGTTGGAAATCGGCAACATTTGAGAGTGATGTAATTTATCAAAACGCTTTCTACACAGACGATTCAGGCTTGTGTGTTCTCTAGGAGCTGAGTTAACAGTTAAAGTATTATTACATGGCGGGAACCCTGAAATTCAATATGACGGGCATTTTCAGCAAAGGAACCAACTATGTCAGTATATGTAATTCCATGCAGAAACATTTATGCAATGAAATTGGACTTATTTACAAATTATACTTAAGATGGGTGACAAAATACTCTTTCCTCATGACTATACAGGGCGAAACTGTTGACATGGTATATGCCCTCCGTTTTCGGATATCGTGCCCAAAATAGCATAGTACCCGTGTCAAGCCGGAAAGCTAAGTATTTAAGCATTTTTCTAATGTGACCGTGCAGCAAAACTGTCGAATATTTAGAAGCTAATGGACTGGACGCTGATGTTGCAATTTCAAAATACTGAATAAAGACAGCCTTCCTCATACCGTAGGTTATACCATACAATTTGTGTGTCTCATTTTCTCTAAACTGAGGCGACCCGGTGAGTCTGACATGGGTTGTCCCACTCAGATATGAGCCCTGAGGTTCACCCCCTGGCAATTGTAAAGATTAGATGCTCAGCGAAGCCATATCTTTCATTTTATGAAGCAATCGTGGGATCCTTTTTTAGGTGGCTGTGAAATTTTTCTATTTTCACACATTCACTTTTTGAGAATCCACATAACATTTTAGGCTACTCCATCTAAGAAACCTCTGCAACCGTCCCTAAAATGCCTTGGGTGTGAACGCATTAATACATGGGAGGTATGCATTTATACTTAATATACAATACTCAAGTATCTAGTTTATATCAGGTATGCATTTATACTTAATATACAATACTCAAGTATCTAGTTTATATCAGGTATGCATTTATACTTAATATACAATACTCAAGTATCTAGTTTATATCAGGTATGCATTTATACTTAATATACAATACTCAAGTATCTAGTTTATATCAGGTATGCATTTATACTTAATATACAATACTCAAGTATCTAGTTTATATCAGGTATGCATTTATACTTAATATACAATACTCAAGTATCTAGTTTATATCAGGTATGCATTTATACTTAATATACAATACTCAAGTATCTAGTTTATATCAGGTATGCATTTATACTTAATATACAATACTCAAGTATCTAGTTTATATCAGGTATGCATTTATACTTAATATACAATACTCAAGTATCTAGTTTATATCAGGTATGCATTTATACTTAATATACAATACTCAAGTATCTAGTTTATATCAGGTATGCATTTATACTTAATATACAATACTCAAGTATCTAGTTTATATCAGGTATGCATTTATACTTAATATACAATACTCAAGTATCTAGTTTATATCAGGTATGCATTTATACTTAATATACAATACTCAAGTATCTAGTTTATATCAGGTATGCATTTATACTTAATATACAATACTCAAGTATCTAGTTTATATCAGGTATGCATTTATACTTAATATACAATACTCAAGTATCTAGTTTATATCAGGTATGCATTTATACTTAATATACAATACTCAAGTATCTAGTTTATATCAGGTATGCATTTATACTTAATATACAATACTCAAGTATCTAGTTTATATCTTCTAGTGTGTGTGTTACATTTACAGCTATGCCCCGCCCTTTTCTAGTTAGGCTCCGCCCACCTTGTGCACATATTGGAATTGATTTTAACCACTCGTGTGCTAACTTAACCCTTTAATCGTCAAGACCGCAAAAAACGGACTATTGTAGTGGTCTTGAGGAATGTCTATTTTTTCATCCAAGAGAATATGATTTTTGACAATTTACCACTGGAATGACTCCAGTGGTAAATTTTCAAAAATAGTATACTCTCAGCCGACGAATAGACACTAGCTAAGAAAAAACCCTGGATCTTGTTGACCACGAAAATGATCAAGCCGGCCAAAAATAGCACATGTAGTGGTCTTGAGTAACGCCTACTTGCACGACAACCGAAAGTTATTTTTGTAAATATAATTTAAAAAATTATTTTCTTGAAAAATCTTGACCATTAAAGGGTTAATTAATATAAGTTGAATTCTGAGCGTTTTGGGGCGCAGTTGACAAAAGAGGGGTTAAGAATTTGAACGCTGCGATACCAGAATCTGAATTTCAAGGTAACGAATACTATACAGGTAAACTGCTGAATATTTTGAAATAAATTGACATGATGCTGTTGCTGCATATGGCTGCACCCGCTTCCAGGCCAATGAGCTTACATTATTGGACAGAATGATTATTAGATTGTTAATTCATCAAAGACATGCAATTCGTAGAAATTCGTGACAGACTGTTCGATTTTCGTGACGGACCTAGGTTATTTTGACTTTGACGTCAGCTATGTTATGTATTTGATGATCCACTCTATTCTCTTCCATCTTGTAAAATACATTTTGAAATTGCGCACGTTCTCTTGTAAATCAGATTTGGTGTCAATGATGAGGCTTCTTTAAAACCGGTGGTCTTATGACCACCCGTTTGAAAGAGCCGTTATCTTTTGGCACCAACAGCAGGTGTCCGTTATAAACTACGTTATACTTATATTCCTTCAGGTCTGCTATCACAATGAGCGCATTGAGCGAAATAGGCAACAGGTGCCATGAACTCCGACATCTAAGATTACAAGTCTGTAATGACGGTGTCCTAACAGCGGTAAGCATACGGGTTATAATATTGCATCGTGGATCCTGCGAAGAATATAGGATCCATTTTTACTTATGTCCAGCCCATTTCTAGCCAAGTTCCGCCCACCTTGTACGCAGACTTATCTCGATTTCTAACCATGAACTCCTAGAATCTCAATTTATATTATACAGGTAAACTGTTGAATATTTTGAAACTAATTCAGCATATGCAGCAACCGACGCCTGTCAAATTAGTTTCAAAACATTCAACAGAATATGTATTAAATTCTAAATTCCAAAAAGACATACAATTTAGAGGCTTATTTACACACCATACCCATTTTCGTGACGAAGATACATCATTTGATACGTGACGTCCGCTAACAAGTGACGTATTTTTACAATGAAGTCAACTACTTGAGTTATTTAATATATTATATCGTTGTTTAAGCCTACACTGAAAACGTGTCTATAACGGACACTACATCTACATGGACCAATGCGTGGTCACGTGGTCACAAGCTTATTTTCTACGTTCAATAGTTTTGGAATTATAGGATTACTTCGCGGTACCTTAAGATGACTGGTTTTGGTTCCAAAGGTATGTGTTTGTTGTAAATATTTAACCTGAATCTGCATTGATCTTTGATAAATTTTTGCAAACAAATCTGCTTCAACATGAACTGTTGAATCACGGATATATGGGACATCAGAATTTAATAATCACTAACAATGAAAAAAACTGAGATATAAAGACCTAACGTTTCTGTTGTAATATTTCACCGATTGTGGTGACATCAGACCATAAGGTTAACGCGTAGGGGACGACAACAGAATACCACCAACTGAGAAGATTGTATATGGGCAATTTTGTGGTAGTGCGGAATTTTGATTAATGAATTATTCACGCACTATGAGACTCATCCACTTCACGACCGGTTCACACTTTTGGTGCTTATCAGGTAGATGCAGGATTCGAATCCATGACGTCTCGCTTATTATTCCACATCATTGCCACCGGACCACCGGTATGTGTAACATGGTTTATAGCTTACCGAACGAGTTTTGATTACACAGGATATGCCTGAACAATATAACGCAAGTTTATATAAATAGCACATACATATCGTCATGTGGTAGTGATGCTGACTCGTAAAACCAAGTTCATGGGTAATCGAGCCAGTCATTCCAGTGGTAAATTTAAAAGAATTATCTTCTCTCGGCATACAAATGGACAAGCATGGCCTCACGACCACTGCACAGAGTCGGTTTTAACAGCTTGGCGATTAAAGGGTTAATTTGAAACACATTCTGTACACCTGATCAAAGCTGGTTCAACAGCTGTCTAAATGCAGCCTATAGCCATTTACACAGCACGTAGCACATGCCACTGGTTCTCTGCCAAAGAGGTCAAGTCATAAATAGAAGGGTCACGTGTTTCGAATCCTGCGTCTAGCTGATGAGCACCAGAATTGCGAAATGGACTATCGAGTGAATAAGTATCATGATGTGTGAATAATTCATTATCAGTGAGAAAAAAAAATGATTTGCCAATTGTCCTACTTGGCAGGATGAACACATTTCATCGCAGACAAGAGACACTAGTTACAGAATTAAACAAAATGCGCACACAAATTGATTGCCGGGTAACCGGTGGTAAAGTTGAGATGCTGGTATTAGAACTAGAATAATGAATAACTATGTTTGTTTGACAAGACTGAATGACACCCAGTCGAATAAGGATAAGCCTTCTGAGGCTTCCTTCTCTTTGGCACTAACTGTGTATTAACCAGATATGTCATACATACAAGTAATAACACTAACCGCTTCGTATGGCAGGAATCTATAAATCAGAACAATAATTTAGCTTTTCCTGGCACATTCTCGAACTTATTTATTCTGGATATAGACTAAGACATGTCATTGTAAGTAATTTAGTACGAGCATGCTATGGGTGCGATGTTGGGGACTGTGACATTTGATTGACACACCTACCGACACACTGACAGTCGACGACAGACAGGATAGGTGCCCCTCTCAAGTTCTTAACTAAGAACTTCTCTCCCCTAAGCTGTCACATATTAGATCATTGATGGCCTAACTATATGACGCAGTTGCTGTAACATCATTTGGATATTCATGTTATTGATTGGCAGATTCTATCCATGGATTAAATCACTGCCAAAATAAAACTACAAATCAGGAGTATAATATTTGCCATGGGATATTTAAGTATCTACATATTTGTATTGTACAGCTTGGTGAAGGATGTCAACAATTATCCAATATAGAACTTGCCAATGCTTACCTCATAACAGATGCGGGTGTAGAAGCACTAACAAAAGCCTGCCATAAGTTGAAGAAAATTGAATTGATTCAAGCATACCAGGTAGGGAAATATTAGAACAAAAATGGCTATATTTGGTTAAGAAAATCTAAATATTTGTTTATTGAATGTCCATCTGATGGCCAAGAGAAGACCATTATTGGAATTTTACCACGGGAATGAATGGCTTCATCTGGAAATTGTTAAACGGGCATGATAGAAATACTGCATACAACTGCATAATGCACTATTTCTCGCGGAGGTATATAACCATATGTTAGACTCACTGATAGTGATAGATGAGAACTTTATACCATAATGATAGAACGGCTATTATTACGCCTTATATAACCACTGTCGCTAATGTATACAGTTCAATAAATTGAACCATCATGCAAACATGTGATCTTCCACTTCATCCATTGAGTATATTTCTTGGACATTTAGAGAGAATGCGTTGTCATCTCTACCAGGAGAATCGCATATGTTGCATGGATACATGGCTGGCACTCGTCAAATGAAGGGAAATAGATTTGCACAACACGTTCTCTTTATAAACACACTCATTAAGTTCACATTAGAGATGAGGAAGTTAGTGAGAGACCAATCTTTTATACCTGCATGCATGTTTAAGAACATTAGAATCACCAACATGATTGCTTAAATGAATGGTTCCAACACTGACAGATATCATAGCCAATATGGATACTAGCACACAAGCGAGACATAGCAAATCTTACATCAGAGCCAGCACCACACTAGGAATGTGTTGATGTTCGAAAAAACAAAAGGGTAGTGCCAAGATGGAAGATATGTACATAAATTATCTGATGTCTCATACGGAATTGGAATTTACCATACGTGTGTGAATTCTCTCAGCATCAGGATAGAGCAACATCAATAGTATTTGAATATTGTAGTAAGAGTTCATATCATATTAACATCAATGTTATGAAGATGTTAAAATCGGTGGAGCGCTGGCGCACATGAAAGCTGTTTTGAGAGTAGTTATACATCAATCTGTTCAAGGCAACTGAACAATCAATTAACCTGAGCTGGAACTATCACTCATTTACAAAGCTCGCAGGGTATCACTGTACTGTGTTGTGTTATTCCTAGTAATAACATATTATTGCCTTAAACTTCCTGGTCTTGTGTTTCCTTGAACTATATTTATCTGCTCGTTTAAGCTATCCAACCTGCCTCAATGTACAGAAAACAAGAGAATAGCCAGCATCATATTTGAAAACTAGAGCTAAACATTGTCACCAGGCTTCATATACCAGTGAGCTTATGACAGCTTGTAGTTTCATGCACGATTGTTGAATGTATGGAAGGATTATCTTAACCCTCCCATGAGTACTTAGTGTCATACTCTGGTAGGTAGATTACTAATGATTACAAATGCACAAGAAAAATGAATGACACATATTAGATTCTACGGAAAAGATAGTGATAAATACTCTGCTTCTCTTTGGAAAATGGTTTGCTGAGACTTTGTATATAGGTTATTGCGAACTTAATGACACTTGCACCAAGGATGCATATCCGATAGTGAGAATTGAGCAGCCATAAATCTATGATATCCATGCCGAATTAGATCCCACAAGCAGATAGTAGCAATGCAATCTACTGATAAAGAAACGAAGAGCTTAATGGATTGCTTCGGTTTCAGTTAATATGATTTTGCCGGCTCAGTTGAACATATATGGATCAATCATTCATCAGAGGAAATTGCTGAGACATGACTCTCCTTTCCAAATTACCCACACACGCACATACACGCACACGCACACACACGCACGCGTGCACGCACGCACGTACGCATGCACGCACTCACGCACGCACTCACGCACGCACGCACGCACGCACGCATGTACACACGCACGCACGCACGCACGCACGCACGCACGCACGCACGCACGCGCGCGCGCATGAACGCGCACACGCATGCACACTTGCATAAACGCACTCATGCACACACGCATATGTGCATATATGACTAAAATATTTAAACTATTTAGCAATAAATCAAAATAATAATGATATTTTTAAAATAAAGAGCTATTCGCATAGAAATATGAATATTAAGTTACTATTTACTATTTACTGTGTTGCTATTTGCATAGGCATCTGTTGTTGTTCAGACAGTGACAAATCTGGAATTTGATATTCTGAATTTCTGACACTCTCCATGAAAACCTTTTAAAATCAAAATTAATGATTTAATATTCACGACTGATTCATCCTCATGCCAACATGGTGAAAGAGGGGCAGGCCTTAAAATTACAAAAGTTGGTCTATGATCTAAACTGAAATCTAATATGATAAGACACATGGGGAATGTTACTGTGCTTGACTATGTTTTAATGGTTAACATGAATGGCATCCACTCATACACATGTACACGCACGCATGTTTACACACCCATCACATCTGCACTGTGCTACTGCTACCACATCTCACTGCTTTTCATGATTTCATGAATGAACACATCTGTGTTGCTTACCCATACAATCTTTGTTATTCTTTGTTTTCACTTTATATTGTAGCTAACAGATGTGTCCATATCATCACTTGTTAATAATTGTCCTGATTTGGAAACATGTAGAATAAGTGATTGCCACTTATTCACTGACAGTGGAGTCTGTTCACTTTCCCAGGTAGATAGGTAGATAGATAGATAGATAGATAGATAGATAGATAGATAGATAGATAGATAGATAGATAGATAGATAGATAGATAGATAGATAGATAGTAGATAGATAGATAGATAGACAGACAGACAGACAGACAGACAGACAGACAGACAGACAGACAGACAGACAGACAGACAGACAGACAGACAGACAGACAGATAGATAGATAGATAGATAGATAGATAGGCAGGCAGGCAGGAGGCAGGCAGGCAGGCAGGCGGGCGGGCAGGCAGGCAGGCCGGCAGGCAGGCAGACAGAGATGGCTGGATGGGATGGTTGGCTGGCTGGCTGGCTGGCTGGCTGGCTGAATGGATGGATAAATGGATGGCGGGATGCGTGGGTGGATGGCAGAGCGAACGGGAGGGCTGGCTGGCTGGCTGGCTGGCTACCTAGCTGGCTGGATGGCTGGCTGGCGGGCTGGCGGGCTAGTGTGGTGGCGGGTTGGCGGGCTGGATATGCAGCCAGGCAGGCAGGCTTTGATTTAAACATTTATAGCTCAGAATAAATGAAAAATGTCGCAAGCTGGGCATAACTGTAGGATTTCTCTGGTTCTCATGGCATATCTTCTCTTATCATATGACGGTACAACAGACATCTCATAACCATCTCGATTACTCACAACAGGAGCGCATCCAGTCACTGGTTGGTAATGCGGTTACGAAGAATTAGGTAAATATACGTTGGATTTAGGCGATGAGGGTGAAATGTCGACGGCAAACAATGTTGAAATAAATTAAGTACAGATTCTAGATCAAGCATGGTTGAATATCCACCAAGTTTTCAGTAAGTGATCCATATGGACGCGACGAACTCGTGAATCTACATGTGCCAAGCCTGTGCACAATTTGTTCAATTAATCACATTTCTTGTTTGATTGAATTAAATGGTTACATATGGCTAAAACTTTTTAAGATTAGTTTGAAAATCAACCTAATGGTAATGTCCATTGTTCTCTATTTAAAACACAATAATAATACCTGCACAAGCTACTGGTAATTGGCAACCATATGAACAATCAGTATCGCTATTTCAAGACTGCCATCCTCCAGACTTAGAAAGCTATTAAATTCAGTGAAATTATTTTAACTTGAATCTGTTGCTGTAGCAGAATCTCCCAGCCAAATTAGTTTCAAAACAGTCAACAGATGATTCCTAACTGTGTGAAATTAACGGTTCTAGCATATATAGCTCAAAGGCTTAATGAGGTTATAGATAATTGATGCAGTCTACAGTCAGCAAGATTAGTATTATACTCATCCATTACCTTGATAGATTATAACGCACGTATTTGAGTAACGTTGTCCATCTACCTGTGTTCTGTCAGTTAAGGAAACTTGAAGATCTTTGCCTTTTTGGAATCACGCTGTCTGGAGTATCACTTATCCCAATTGCACAAAACTGCGGCAATTTACATTCATTGTCGTTCAATATGAGCAGAATTGATGACACCTGTATGAAGCACATTGCTCAAAATCTTCCTCGTCTCAATTTTCTGTCGGTTAGCTCTCCTGTTCTGACGGATACGGGTAAGATATAGAGAATCTGGAACGAGGTCACTTTTCATATCACTATTATGGACCGAGTTGAAAATTATCAATTTGCACGAGCATTAGCGAGTGCAAAATTGATAATTTTCAACGAGGTTCATAATAGTGATATGAAAAGTGACCGAGTTTGAGATTGTATTTATCATATAGGCCCCCCCCCCCCATAACTGTAATTTTGAAATATTTGCCAATAGTTGCTGTTGTGACTTTATCTGATTTCTCATTATTGATTTTCGTGAAATCGATACCGCCGCTGTGACGCACCACTACTTGATAACAGAGACTGAATGCGTAGCAAAATATAGTGACAAAGTTACTTCGCTGCCGACTGATAAACTGCCAAACGATGACATTTTGTGATGACGTTTCATGAATGACAAATCGTAGTAAACAAATCATAGTAGAACAGTACCGCGTAGTAATCCCTACGCGTCACGCTCACATCAATCGATGTTTTAATTGGTCGATTTAAATGGGCTGTGCACCCAACAGCCAATGAAATTACTCCGTTGAATATGGCACGTGTGCTCATACCGAAAAATATGGAACGGGCTAGAAGGCTTGTTTATATGATAAATAATAGAATGCGGGTGCCTTTATCCTCAAAGCAATCAAATGATATTTCTATATCAATTAACCGCTTACGGTTAAAGACCTATCAGGGAAATTGAGGGATCCAGTTTTAGCTATGCTCCGCCCATCTTTAATTAAGCTCCACCAACACAAAACTATACAGGTAAGCTGTTGGATATTTAGAAACTAATTTTACTGGGTGCTGTTGCTGCCATAGGCCAGTGAAATTAGTTTCAAAATGTTCAACAGCATGCTTATTAAATAGTAAAGACATGCAATTCGTACAACAATACTTAGGTCGTCATCAATTAAGCGTTCGTGAAGAACTTATCTACGTCATTCATGACATAATTGATTATGACGTTATGAATAAATTGGAATCCTCCATTACTACCTCTCCTCTGTGAATGTCTATTTTAAGACTACGGGAAGAATGTCTGTTTTAAAATTTACCACTGAAATGACTGTCGTGGTTGCCAAGTTAATAAAGAAAACTTGAAAACTTGATAATATAATCAGTGAAGGTAGATGGTCCGCGAGAAGTGTGATACCTGTAGTATTATTAGGGTGGAAATATAATTTAGGTTAACCTTCTGAAGCCTGAATTCGTGGCGTACTTGATTATAACGTCATTTACGTAAGTGACAGCTCGGATCCCTCTATAGAAATTAATGCTTATTATGTGAGACACATTGGGCTGGTAGCACAATTTGGCGAGTTTAGTTCTTACCTAGTTAGCCAGGTACTGTGTTATTGAAACAACATTTTTGTTTTCTCTCCAACAGGGTTGTGCAGTCTAGCTAAGAACAGCAAACAGCTCACCTGCGTTTATCTAAGCTGTGACAAAGTAACAGACTATGGTGTCCACATTCTGTGTGACGGATGTCCGAATCTGCGCTATATGTTTCTTCGTGACTGTGATCAAGTAACGCAGGACGCAATAGTACAACTGAGACAGCTGTATCCGCATATCGAATACCAACAAGAATTTATTTGTTAGTGTACTGTAGTCTGTAAATTACCTTGAAGTAATTGGTTACACCTATAAGAAAACGCTTGAATATGTTGAAATTAATTTGACTGAAAGCCGTTAGTCAGCAACGGCTTCCAGATAAATTAATGTCAAAAAGTTCAAAGATTTATATCGTAAAGAATATACATTTTCAGCGATTTGGCGGTGAAAGGGTTAAAGCTTAAAAATCAGGGTCAAGAATTTCGTATTGATGCAAGGCACATTCTGTCGAATAGTTTAACCCTAATGGAGGAGCCCAGTTTTAGATATGCCCCGCCCATCTTTAGCTAAGCTCCACCCACGCTTTGCCTGCGTTGTGATCAATAGATACATACACTCTCTGAATCCCAATTTCCAGAAAACTATGCTGCAAAAGGACCCAGTAGTTTAAAAATATTCAACAGCATGTTTCTTAAATAGTAACGACATACAATCCGTACAATAACACTGAGTCCTTCATCAATTAAGAGTTCGTGACGAACGTGACTACGTCATGTATGATGTCATTGATTATCACGTCATCCTACACATCACGTAGTTGATTATGACGTCATATGTTTGATGGATAAACTGGATTCCTAATTGAAAAAAAACCATTTTGGCTTTCTTCATGATGACGTTTGTGGCTTTGAGCTGTTTTGCAGCTATTGAGTGCAATAGGCCTTTCCAAGTTCATCCATCATCAGCTGACGTTATATGACGTCATAATTAACTACGCGACTTGTAGGCTGGCGTCAAACTCATTACGTCATAAATAATTGTATTTGTCCGGTCTTTAACTCTTAATAGTCTGACATGTTGTACGAATTGTAGGGATGTATTTACTATTAATAAACATGCTGTTGAATATTTGTTATAGGCAGCAACAAATTATTTCCAAAATATTCAATAGCATACCTGTATAGGTTTCTGGAAATTGATAGTCAGGTAGTTCACATATCGATCGATCACAGCATGAGCGTGGTGTGGGTGGAGCTTAGATAGAGATGGGCGGAACATAGCTAAAACTTGGAAGGGACATTCATCAAGGGGATTCATTGATGAGATCAATATCAATTGCATACTCCGTCCCAATTAGCATATCTAGGCTGTGAGGTCGGTGGCGTTGGTCTTTCCAATGATTTGCGGACAGGTGAAGGGTACCCCTGACAAATCATCATCTCCCTGTGGTAATCCTATTGATTTGTTAAAATTTGCAGAAAAAACGTTAATTTGACGCCAACGGTTAATTTCAGGTTTGCAAGTAGTAGTCTCAGCATGCGTAGTTCATCATCATAACAATCAGCTTGATGAAGTATTTGAAGTATCTGTGGTCCCTTTCTGGCATCAAATGCACGCACGAAACATATCGATTCCCATCATGTAGACGTCGTGTGCCCAGACTATGTCGGCACAACTGTGTATTCTTTTAAAACCACTCTGCCAGTTTCCCGTATATCTGTCAAATTTATCTCTGCTATGGTCGAGTCTTTCTAATAATGTTCATAATCATGATTGGCATCAATTTTGGGGAGGTGTTCTTTTGTTTAGGCAGTACACTGAGCGTGCCTTCACCCACAAAAATTGCATGGAGGTGTTGTTCAAAGGCAGAATAGAGGAATCCAATCTGTCACTCAAGCATATAACGTCATAATCAAATACGTCACAGGTGGGCTGACCTATCAATAAAATACGTCATGAATCGCGTATCTAAGTCCGTTATAAAGGCTTAATTGTACGTCAAGTTGGACGAATTGTATGTTTTTATTATTTCATAAAAAGCATGTTGAATATTTTGAAATTAATTTGGCTGGGCCCTGATGCTGCTAGCAGCAATAGCACCCAGTCAAATTAGTTTCAAAACATTCAACAAATTATACCTGTATAGTTTTCTGGAAATTGAGATTCAGTAAGTTCAGAGTTCCATCGATACCAACACGGACAAAGCGTGGGCGAAGATTAGCTATGCATGGGCGCGGCATGGCTAAAACTGAATTCAGTGGGTGTGTGATTGGTGCGTGCGTGCGTGCGTGCGTGCGTGCGTGCGTGCGTGCGTGCGTGCGTGCGTGCGTGCGTGCGTGCGTGCGTGCGTGCGTGCGTGCGTGCGTGCGTGCGTGCGTGCGTGCGTGCGTGCGTGCGTGCGTGCGTGCGTGCGTGCGTGCGTGCGTGCGTGCGTGCGTGCGTGCGTGCGTGCGTGCGTGCGTGCGTGCGTGCGTGCGTGCGTGCGTGCGTGCGTGCGTGCGTGCGTGCGTGCGTGCGTGCGTGCGTGCGCATGTGTGTGTATGTGTGTGTGCGCGTGCGTGCGTGCGTGCGTGCGTGCGTGCGTGCGTGCGCGCGCGTGCCTGTGTGTGTGCGTGTGTTTGTTTGTGACGGGTGCTGAGAAGGCGTGGATACCTGCTTCAGTTATTGGTTTTTGTAGCTGACTTGGCTGATCATCAAACAATCACGCTGTTAGTGGTTTACCGTCTATGTCTGTGAACTAATCTTTTACCTCATCTTTACCCTTGTCAGAGCCGATCACGTGTTTATCCGGGTGATGTACAGCGAGTGGATGCTGTGGCATGTTGATCCCTAATGCTTTTGCTGCTCTGAATATTTTACGAGTCATAAGTGGAAGTAATCTCATTTACGAAGTCATATGCAATTTTGACGGCCAATTCTTCCAAGAATTCATGTTTGGCATACGCATAGCCTTACCTGTCTCTATTGATCTCTGCCAGCTCTGTCGCAAGTAGATTATCATAGTGTATCTTTTGGTTGGTGTTTCTGGCTGCACAGATAGTTATATAAGCTGATATATCCACACATTGGATAACTTTAGCTAAAGCTTGGTTTGCTCGCAATGGACCGTTCCAGTTTTAGCTATACCCCACCCATTCGTTGTTACGCCCTATCCACGTTTCGCCCGTGTTGGGATAGATCGATCCCCGAACTATCAATTTCCGGAAAACTATTCAGGTAAGCTGTTGAATATTTTGAAACTAATTTGATTGGGTGCTGTTGCTGCCAATGCCAGAATCTTTCTTGAATAGTACAGACACAATTCGTAGGACAACGCTTAGTCTGTCTTCAATTACGCGTTCTTGACGTACTTATCTACGCCATTCATGACGTCTCTTATTATGGCGTCATCCTACACGTCACGTAGGTGATTATGACGTCATATGATGAATGAATAAGCTAGAACGTTCCATTGAGGTCAACCTTGACAATCTGCTCAGTTTCCATATAGAACGTATGGATGGCATCGTTGTTAATTAGTTTCGAGAGATCACGGTAGATCTTGAATTGTTGTTTCGATGGTCGCTTGTAGATGAGACACATTCCCTAAGGCTACGTTCGAATAATCACTGGTGCATGATCAGAATTAAGGGTTCTACGACCATAGGATCGTAAGTTTCAGAGTGATGACTTTGCTTCCATTTGCACAGCGCCTCAACTTGTGCATTACAATCGTATCATATGGCGCGCATTTGAACACATTCGTAAAATGGTCGCGTTAGGAATTAGAGGTTACTTTATATTCAGGTATCTGATGACAAGTGTGCCATATTAATAGCATACATCAGTCTAATGTATGGCTTCATGCTGTCTAGCCGACCATTCTGAAAAAACAATTGCTCGTAATTGTATTAGTCAATTTGTGAACATTTCGCAAAACCTCTTCTCAGAAGAGAAAATCAAATGAATATGCCAGATTTGGTAACTGGTAAAGAAATGTGTAGAAATACGACTGTTTATAATTTCCTTTTGCTGGCCAAGAGAATGCTATTTTTTTTAATTTATCACTGGAATGACTGGCTCGATAGCCGAGCCCGTCACCGTGTGGTAAATGTTCAACAATAGTATGGTACAATTCTTTTGACCTACAATAGGGCATTCAATTAGAAAACGTTTTTAATATCTTGACTAAATTTAGCCATTGAAAGGAAGGTACATATTCATACGGAATCAAACTTTTACAATATCTAATGGCATTGCTATACAATTATGCACTGGTTGATTGTATATTGACATACAAATTATGCATTTATCAATCAGCTACTCAATAAAGGAATCTAAACTAGAACTCATTTATTGAAGCAACTGTAAATCTACGATGTCCGGCCATTAAGGAGCAGTATTAGGCATCTTCTTATATAACTATTGACCATGTCTGCTGCTGATCCAATAAGAAATGTAGGTGTAGTCCCAGTTCAAAGAATCATACTTTGAATTCCCATAGGTTTACATCGGTCATAGAAAAGATGATTTCTAAAAAAGAAATATTGGATTGAACCTCTTCACTATTGATATGAAATTATGTCGATATAGCCCATATAAGATCACCAAGTTTCAAGTCGATCAGAGCAAAACAAATTTCTGCTGCCCTTGATATTTTTCACCAAAATGTGCACCTCGGGGTCATTTTGAAAAAATTCACCCTGTCTTGAGTTCATTTTGCCAAAAATTTCAGCATTTTTCATCACGAGTTTATTTCTGTCCAAAACGAAAACTGGTAATTTTTTACCAAAATGTGCGACCTGGCGGCCATTTTGAAAGAAAATTGTTTCTAAAATAATTTCAAATTATAGCATCCTAACCCAAGTATGGTAATGATCTGCTCAAAATTCTAGGTGTGGTCGCAGTTCAAATATCCATCCTGAAAATCCACATTCATTCCCTCTGTGGCCATTTTCCATGCATTGCCGATCAAAGGTCAACGGTCAAGGTCACCTTTTACGGGGGCAGGCATCTTTAGGACCCTAAGGGTAACATCCTACCCAAGTATCGTAGTGATCCGAGCAAACTCTAGGTGTAGTCACAATTCAAAGATCAATACTGAAAATACCCATGCATTTTCTATGGGACTTTTTTGGCCACTCAAAGGTGGGTAGCTCGAAAACCATTTGGCAAATCCAAAATGAAAGCGCAAGCACACGATTTCAGGCTGGGTAGCAGAAGTTGACCAAGTTTGGAGTTGATCGGAAGAATACAGTATAAGGGAAATGCGGTGCAAAAATTTTAACTGAGAATAAGAAAGAAAAAATGAAAGAAAAAAGAAAGAGAGAAAGGAAGGAAGGAAGGGAGGGAGGGAGGGAGGGAGGGGGAGAAAGAAAGAAAGAAAGAAAGAAAAAGATCCTGAGTGATTTTAATAATAGATTAAGTACATATTCAATAAGAATTGAGTACTCAAATCATCCGTATCCAAGTTAATAGCAATGTCACATAGATGCAATTGGGAGATCTGATCTGTCGCTCATGTATCTGACGTTATGATCTAATACATCTTAACTTAGTTGACGTCACAATTAAAATGACATAAGTTCATCACGAATGTGGCAATTGTCCGTCAAGAAGGTGTATGAATTGTATGTCTTTGATTAAGTTATAATTTAATCGAAATTATGTTGAATATTTTGGAACTTATTTGACTGGGAGATGTCGCTGCCATAGCAGCAATATTTCCCAGTATAAATAGTTTCAAAATATTCAACACCTTAGTTAATCACCTGTATAGTTTAGAATGAGATTAAGTGAATTCAAAGTTCAATGTCATAAAGTCAATTCAAGAGTGCGTAGCCAGAAATGGACTAATTCGCATGTCAACCCGTAGTTTTACCCTACGGCCAATATAGTATTGCACCCACCTCCGCCAACCCCGTGTTCAGGAGACTGGATATATGTCAGTGATAGCTGAATTACTGATGTCAACTTGATTAGCGAGGCTGCGAGAGGTAGATTATCGTGACCTACATTGCTCGAGTTGTATGCGGCTTCAAACTCCGGCAATGAAACAAGGACGTGCTCAATGCCCAGCGATTCCGACGAAAACCTGTTTTATGTGAGCCCCCATTATGTGGCAACAAAAATGAGACATCGAGATGGATGAGCTTTTAGTTTAGACCACATGGAGACAGAAAATTATTTTGTCGCCGATAGATCGTTGAAACACAGGTGATTCTATGACAACTTGTTCTAAAGAACCACCGCGTTTTGGCCCCAAATGTGTGTACACAACAACATAGAAATAACTTAAATGTTTACAAAATATAATAAAACGTGCTGTTGAATATTTTGGACTTAATTTTATTGGAAGCCATTCTTCCAAACAAATTAAGTTCAAAATATTCAACAGAACAGTTCTTATGTTTTGTTCAAACTTGTACTGTTTATAAAAATGTTAAGTAATTCTTTAGCTGTACTGCCGTTTCTCGAATAGTTTTAGCGAAATTACATCAGCCCAAATTTATCGATCCTGCAAACGAGTAAGTCCCCGGAACCTTCGCTTGAGTAGATATTTACAGTCGCAAATCCCCGGCCATGCGCTAGGCTGTCTGAGTTGATATGATTACGACAACTGGATTGGACAGAGTAATTAGACTACCCGCCCTAAAAAGGAGACTACGCTAATTGCATTGCAGCTCGCTATTGTTTTAGGCCAGAATCCAGAAAGGTTACGGTGCGAATAAAAATGTGGGTCGATATAATTCACAGTATGAGCAGTTGAAGCAACAACAGCAACATCGGTAATAGCAGCATCACAACCGGCAATAGAAATCGCAACAACGATGCAGCAGCAGCGCCAACAACAGTAGCAGCAGCCGTAACAGCAGCAACACTAAAAGCAACAGCAGGGAACATTAGGTACGGTTGTTGCCTAAAATTGTTGCTTGTTTGTCATGCTGGATAGTGTCCTAGCCAGCTTCCAGTCAAACTACTTTCAACATGTTTAATAGCGTACCTGGTAGTGACATTGAGATTTCGTGAATGGACCTTTTTGCCCCGCCCATTTCAAGCTAAGCGCCACCCACACCACACTCGTGTTGTGATCGATCGATCCCTGAACTCCCGTCCAGTCAAATTAGTGAAAATATTCAACAGCATGTTCATTAAATAGTGGAGACATATAATTCATACAACGTGTCGGACTATTAAGAGCTAAAGACGTGCCAAATAGAATCATTTATGATGTCATGATAATGGCGTCAGCATACACGTCACGTAGTTGATATGACGTCAACTGATCGATGGATAAACTGGAAAGATGGAGTCCTGCTTCAAAGCATTAAATTCGATTCAAACGCGTTTAAAAAAATGAGCGTATCCTAGCAAGAGATTGCCAGGACATGGCTAAGACGGATCCCTAAATATCCATTTCATGAAACATCTTGATCTCGGATAAACATGAGTAGATATGCGACGGGATAGGCGGCTGCTCTCAATGGCTGAGAGCTTGATGACATCATCTCAACGTGGACGAGTACAGCAACACTCCAGATTAGAGTCAATAATGCAATGTGACCTATCTATTAGTCCCCTATTACAATTATCAGCAAATAAATACTAAAAATCAACACAAATTTACTTTAATCCCAGAAATACAATGAAGTTTTTCATGAAAAAACGTAACTCACATTCTTCTTGAGGTAAAGACGCTGGAAACCGGCGTCTGAACAAATGAACGTCATTTTCTGCTTTCTTTTTTGTATTTTCTGGCACTTGCTGATTAACAAAGGTATTGATATCTTCGATATCTTCTTCCGAATGCATCTTGTAACTATTAATAATGAAAACTTGTACTTGTAGTGGACGAGTTTTATCAACGTAGTAGAAGTTACCTCCCTTGACAAGTTAATATGAAGAAAGTAATGCAGAAAGAGTTATTGCTCTTTAACGTCCAATACAGGTCTTAAGTGGTATCCAATATGGAATTTCCTGTCCAATGCAGGTTTTTCATCATCCAATATGGAAGGATTATTAGATGGTAATGTGATACAATTGGAAGAATTTCATTGAATAATTATTGAATATTATAAGGTGTATAATATACATATTATGATGAAGAATCCGCTATTACATTGCACCTAGCTGTTTGACTAGAGAGTACTTTGTTATGAGACAATGCAATAAATGTTGTTGCCACAATATATTGATCTACTCAACAATAGCTATGTTAATCGACCTTTCCAGCTTTAGCTATGCCATGCCCATCTCTATATAAGCTCCACCCACCCCTAGTCTGTGTTGGGATCAATGGATCTTTGAACTCCCCGACTATCCATTTCCTGAAAACTATACAAGTAGGCTGTTGAATATTTTGTAACTAATTTGACTGGATGATGTTGCTGTTGCAACAGCGGCCAGTCAAATTAGTTTCAAAATATTCAACAGACTATTTATTAAATAGAAAAGACATAGAATTCGTACAAGACTACATAGTCCGTCTTCAAATATGTCGTATTGTACTTATCTACGTCATTCATGACGTCATAATGACGTCATTAATTATGATGTCATTCTACATGTCATATAGTTAATTATGCCGTCATATGATGGAAATTGATAGTTACAGCATTCAGGGATCGATCAATCCCAACACAGTGAAGTTGAGTGAGCTTAGCTAGAGGTGGGCGGGGAATGGCTAAAACTGGAACGGTGAAGTGGATTACAGGTTGGACATTATGGATGTGTATGTTTGTGATAATAATAATCCTCAATGGTGTGTTTATTGTTGTCATATTATCCAACAAACCTAATGTTATACTTCTTTCTCTGGCAGTCAGTGATGTACTTGTAGGAGTAATTGGTATTGTGTTCTGTGTACCACACTATTTGATGTCTGACTTCCAAACTAACAGCTTATTTATTCGTAATATGAATAGTATATTTCTAGCAGGTCCATTAATATCTATGCTGCAATTGCTAGCTGTTGGAATTGAGCGACACATTTGCATCGCCAAATGACTAACATATTCCAGAAACATCACCAAAACCTGGATTGGAATATTAATCATCATGTCTTGGATGTTGCCAGTAATTTTCAGTTTTCTTCCACTCATTGGATGGAGAAATTCTTATGAACAGATATTAAACAATTCTTGGTATGGATTTCTTTTCGTGTTTCCATGTTCTTACACGATGGTCATCTGTGTTATTGTGTTCATTATGCTAATAAGTATAAGTATAATCTATATACATATTCTGTATTAAAAGGGCTCAGTGCAAACGTGTCCATGATGTAAGCATTATGCCTTGTGCGCAGAGACTTCACACAGTAAGAAAGGAGATAAAAGTTGTCATCACGCTTGCAATAGAACTTTCCGCTGTATCCATCCATCATATGACGTCATAATCAACATTGTGATGTATAGAATGACATCATAATCAATGATGTCATTATGACTTCATGAATGACGTAGATAAGTACGTCATGAACGCATAGTTGAAGATGGAATATGTGCTGTTGTATGACTTGTATGTCTTTACCATTTAATAAAGATTCTGTTGAATATTTTGAAGCTAATTTGTTTCAAAAAAATTTAGTTGCAAAATCTTTAACAGCTTATATGTATAATTTTCTGGAAATTAATAGTCAGGGTGTTCAGAGATCAATCGATCCCAACATGTGCGATGTGTGGTGGTGCTTAGCTAGAGATGGGCAGGGCATAGCTGAAAATGGAAAGGTCCATTACGACATGTGGATTTGCTGTTAGTGTTAGCATTTCCCCTATTCAGGTTGGAGAGTTATTTATTCCTATTAACTCAGTGATAAATCCATTGATATACGGAATTGCTCATCATGATATCAGACAAGCATTGTTAAGGAGAGCATGGTATTGTCACAGAGAAGGGTAAGGTGGGTGAATTGCTCTTTATAAAGTAGAATAGTTTGATACATGAATACCTTTATCTTGGCATTTATCAGTTCATAAATTTGGATGAAACACATGGAGATTTTAATGAATCAATTAAAATACAGTGGCACCTCCATACATCGAATTCCCTCTCCAAACCAAAACCCGCTCTAAGGTAAACATAGTATATATAAAATGAGAGTACAAATTGTGAATTTCGGATTACCCTCTTGGATGGAAACTCGCTTTGATAGAGACTAAGCTAAACGTTGATACTGACTTGATTATGCAGGCATGATCGGCTAATTTCTGCCTGCAGAAGATCATCTCTCGTGGTTAGGGAAAGTTGGTGTTTCTTTCACTAGTCACAGATTAAACTAACACTTAATTGAAAAGATAACAAATGTGTTTTATTAAATGTCTAATGCTTATATAACAAGATGAGATAAAGTCATATTGCAGACTGACAAATTAAATTAACTTTTCACAAACTTAAATTTCAATCATTGACTGCCGATTTAAGACTTGTAACAATATTTTACTTCTAAGCGACCATTAATGGCATATGTTCACTGATCTCAGGATCAACGGATGGTAAAGTGATTCCACAGCACTGTTGTCTGCATCGTATATACTACCCAATTGTGTTCATAACCGTCGCCACACAAAAGGAGCGAATGAGGTGGTTCAGATTCCGATTGGTAGAGCCTCCTTGCTCACCCAATAGAATCCCCATAAACCGTCTCGAAAATGCGTGCACTCGGCCCATTCTAACTGGTTCTCACTTGAACTGTTTTGAAGGATATATCACATCATCTTGTTGATATTGCGCCATACTGACGTTGCGATGTTGTGATTCCAAACATAGTTTCATGTTGCTGCTTGACAACTCAGCCACGGGCTTCTATCTGAATCCATACGATTCACTCATGCATGGATTGTTTATTTAGGCTTTGTAATATAACTGTCCCAGTACCACCGAACCACATCACTCAGTGATCTCTGACCTAGCACATACTGCGATATGGTCACGGGAAAATGCGTAGCCCATGTAGCATGTGAGTCAGCAGCACCTGACAAAGTTTGATCGTACTAGAGAGCCGGTCATTTAACCACTGCCTTTGCTCAAAATATTTCCAGTCATAAGTTCTCAGAGCTGCCATGTCCAGTGCTGGATGGCTAGCAGCAGTGCGTTTACCGGGCTTACGGATAGGCCATTCTCGAATGGTGTCCCAACACATCTCAGGGTCTACAATTCTGAGCTTGTACCCATTGAAAACCCAAGTTTTTCCAGATCTCTGAAGGTGAATATGGGCCACAGGGCCATTGATCCGGTAAACCTCATACTCTGGATCATTAAGGGTAGTGAGCTTCATAGGCTTATTTGCCACCACAATGATGGAGTCTCCCACATTGAACTCTGTGGTGTTCGCCCATTTGTTGATGGCTTTCCAATGATGTGCCCTCAATATCCCATTGATGTAAGATCAAGGCATTATTCAAGTTGGTGAGTCAGTTAACCAAGATCCTGAAAACCATCTATGGGTATCGCCATGGGTAATCTACCATGCCGGCCATAGGCGAGATGGAACTGAGTCTAATCAGTGGTAGCATGACAAGTGTTGCAGTACACCATTAATGCAGAACCCAACCCATTCTCCCAAGGTGCATTTAAATCGCTCTGTCCTACCATTCGTCTGAGGATGGTATGGACTAGTTCTACGATGATCTATCCAATAGTCACTGTACAAGATCAAGAACTCCCACGCGTTGAACTCGCCCCCCACCCCCCACCCCCCTCCACCACCCCACCCCAACACGCACACCCCCACCCCCCCCCCCCCCCACACACCCCGCCCCCATGATCAGTAATCAGGATTTTCGGGATGCCATGTCTTGCATAGTACTCGTTAAAGAACTTCCTCCGCCCTCTTTGATGCAATCGGGTAGGCCTCCACCCATGCAGAACAATGATCAATTATGGTTAAAATGTAATGGTTGCCCTTGGTTGACTCTATAAATGGGCCAACCAAATCCATGCCCACTATCTGTCCTGGATAATTAGCCATAGGCATCCCCATATACTTTGGATGGGTAGCAATAGGACGGTGTACCTGGCATGTGGCACATTGATCCAGCATCTCTATAATGCCTTTTCTCAAAGATTTCCTTAGAAATGAGTCCCGGATAAGACACAATGTTTTCTGTAAACCCTGATATCTCGTCCCATCAGTGCACTACCTCCAGTATGCGTTTGCGATACTTGGATGGCAACACCAGATGAGGGTATTCAGCATCTAAGGCTGATGATGAATGCGTGCAATACAGTGCACCATTATGTGCTACATGGTCTTTGGGTACTTCTTTGAACATTTCTGGAAATTTTTCGAGCTGGTCGATACCTCTAGTGGTATATATGGGAGAATACCATCTTCTGCATCAAGAATCATGTAATCACCAGTGTCGAACGTTGTGTCCTCCCGAAGTTGCCTCAGACCGATAACATGTTCGCTCAGACATCATGGGCACCCTTGATATATTCAAGCTAGCACCCATACTCGGCTATCAGCCCAGCCCTATGTTGGACCTTCGTGTTTCTCACCTCTCCCACAAACAAACTCTTTAGAGGTTTGTGGTCGGTAAACACGGTAAACTCAGCTCCAAACAGATAGGACCACAATTTTCTCAAGGCATAAACCATAGCGTAAGCCTCCTTTTCAATGACCGGCCAGTTCAACTGACTGTCCTTAAGAGTACGGCTTAGGTTCTGAAGAACTTTCTCAGTTCCATGATATTCTTCTTGTACCAATATTGTACCTATCATGTAAGAAGAAGTGTCGGTGTACAAACCTCGTGGTTTTTGCAAATTTGGGCATGCCAGCACAGTTTTACTGCACAACAAGTCCTTCAACTTGTCCAATGCTAACCGCTGTTCAATCCCCCACTCGAACTGTTTATACTTCTTGGTCAGTTCTATCAATGGCCTTGCTATTTCTGCATAGCCCGGTATGCATGACCGATAATAGCCAGTATCACCTAATATCATTCTGACTCCACCAATATCCTGTGGAGGCGACATTTCATGAATGACGTCCACCTTCTGCTTTTGAGGTGAAATACCTGCCACAGAGATATGATACCCAAGCAAATAAACTGACTTGCTCGCGAAATCACACTTCTTCCGTTTGAGCTGTAAATTATGCTCGCTTAACCTCTCCATGACAAGAGTCAAATAATGAGCATGCAACAACATCATCGACGAAAACATGCATGGATTTATTAATATAACCTTGGAAAATGGAATTCATTGCTCTCTGGAAAACCGCTCCACTGTTCCAATAGCCAAAGGGCATATGGGTTCATTCAAAGAGACCTTCAGAACAGACAAACGCTGTCTTCTCGATGTCTTGGCTGGCCATTGGTATCTACCAATATCCAGACTTCAAGTCCATCATAGAAAACAGAGTAGCGCCTTCCATACTATCAAAGATGTCCGAAATGTTAGGCAAGGGATAATTGTCTTGGGCTATGACCTCATTCAATTTTCTATAATGCAGAAATGGGTCGACTCATCCTTCTTGGGCACCAAGGTGATTGGCGATACCCAAGGTGATGAAGATGGTCGAATCACACCCACTTCTAACATTTCCTTAACGTGATCATGTACGAGACATGCCTTCAATACTGGCATCCTATATGCACGTTGCCTAATGGGAGGATGATGGTAGGGATCATACACTCCACCAATGGATTCCTACCCAGTTCCTTATGATCAGTGGTATCAAAATTATCAGCATAGTCACTGAGGACTTTATCAATAACTTTGTAACTGGTTGTCTCCATGATACTGGCCTCAGCGTAGTATCGCCTCTTGTGCCTATAGGGAATATGTAGCTGGAAAATTTTCCCAAACCATTCCATTTCACATTTCCTATAATTAATCCCTGCTCCACCCGCATGCAATGCGTCCACCCCAACTAATCCCTCATGGTTCATGTTTTTAACAATTATGATGGGTATGGGCAAAGCAACTCGAAACGTGACCTCTGTTTCGCCTAAAATCTTGATGGGTGAGCCATTTACAGCTAAGAGTATCTGTGCTATTCTTAATGGTCTTGAGCCAAGAATACGCTTCCAAATGTCACTCCTAATCAGTGATGTGCGAGCACCAATATCTACGAGTATATCGATTCTACACTTACCAGTATCAACATTGTGACCAATATCATCGTCTAGGCACAGTCAGACCAGGAACCTCTTGGTCGAATGTTTCCTCTGTCTGTGTTTTCTGGGCATCGGCTGTCACTGGATACCATGTCTACATAACTTCGGCGCCTGATGTCATGCATCCCTCCTTCCCTGTGATGGTCTGCCTGTGCATCGCAGCTGTTTCAGAAATTATTCTTGCTGGAGGCGTCAGTGTTCACACCGATTAGTGTGAAGCCATCTTGGTTGGTGTATTCATCATGGTTCAAATGGTTCTGGTTGTCCCTCTGGGTGTTCATGGATCCCCACTGGTGGGATCTCATCCACTTCCATATGGGGTGCGGCACTTGTTGTCAAACATCATTCGGTTGTTCTGGGTCATCCTTGGTTGTTGGGTTGATTGGATTTGTCGGTTATGGCATTGAGATGTGTAATATCCCCTTTTTTGTTAAAACAGGTTATATCTGACTGACTACCTAGTGTATTTTGGATATTACAATTCGTTTAGTTGTTCCCTGGGCTGCGACAGTTTCTAGAAATGTGTCCCATTTTTCTACAGTTGTAACATGTCTTGGTCTGGTTACCATTTGATTGTTGCTGATTATTCTATTGTTGCCATTGTTAGTTGTTTTGCTGTTTGCTCGGACAATTTCGTGTTATGTATCACTCCTGATTACATCCGAAACATGTAAGTGATTCTTTCTTTTGACCAGTGTGCGTTTGTGGCAGGGCTTGTGCATTTGGTTGAACTTTGACCATCGATGAAATCGACCTCATAAGCTGGTCTTGCATACCATTTATCATCGAATATACATCTTCATCATTTTGTCCTGTTTCTGTTCCAGATTTCATAGTCTTTGGCCCATTGTCATTTCTCTCATACATCTGTCTACTACATCTATCTCCATGTCTTCTTCATGTCGGGGTATGGCAAGGTGCATCGCATCTAACAAATCATCTAAATCTCCCTGTTGTTTGGTAAATGTTATTGCCTGGTATCATGTCTTGTTCTCTTTAATAATAACCCTTCTGGCCATCGCTACATTCCTTAGTGCCCGTATATAGGCATGCACTAATATTCGTTTACTGTCCTCATTGTTATTGGTATATGCATTCTTGGCTAGGGTCCTGAACCTCCTATTAAAGGTGTTGATTATTTATTTCATAGCTTTTGTTTTGTAGTCTCCAATTCAGACTTAATAAACTCCTCTTCGTTGGCAGAGACAAAGAATTTTACGATATGCTTATAGATCTCTTCCAACGTAACAGTCTTTTGGTTTCTCGTGGATAAGTAGCTTTCCACGTCTTTGTGGAGTTGTCCTCTTGTAGTCCAACTAATAATGTAGGCTGTGTCACGTGGTTGATTCAGATGCAGCACGTCCATTGCAAAACGGCACATCTCAAGATACTCTCATACCTCCAACGAAATGTGTCCATCGCATGGTTGGATATGGCATACATGATCATGCAGGAGTTCACGCTTGATTCAGCTTTCTTCTCTAATACATGTTACATTGGTGAATTCTTGCATGTTGTTTTTTAGGTCAGTTGTCATTGTGTTAAATACCGTCCACAAGTTTGCGGCAGTTGATGTAACTTGTTCTGGGTGTTGTTGAGTCATTGTTTTCGTAGGATGCATTTGGCTAGGTGCTGGTCAGCTAGGTAATGTTTGCAGGTAAGTTTGGTTAGGTGGCATGTGTTGGGTTCGTTGCTGTCTCGGAAAGTGTATTGGTCCTGAATGGTGGTGATATATTGTTCTATCCCCTCCATTTTGACGTTAATAATATCTGTAGGTCTTAAATTTGAAGATTAATTGGAGCAATAGTTCCTGGATCTCTTATGCGTGAAAAATTTCTTGCTGCTGTTGCACTAGGAAATCCCACAGTAACTTTTACAGTGCTGTGTGGTTTGTACTCCGTGTGTGTGGATAAGCCGACTTGATCAGAACAGCAAATTAAATTGCAAAATTCTAAGACGGTGTTGGAAATATGTTGAATGGCTTGCTTGCTGTTTTAGGTGGGTGGTTGTGGACTGTATGTGGCGTGCGTGAATGTTTTATCGTCCATTGCTAGTTCATGGTACTTATGGCTTGGATTGTTGATGTCCTATGAATAATTTTTCACTTTTTCACAATCTAATCTAAAAGTTCTAATCTGAGATAATATCTTGGCAGGCTCCCCAAATGCGAATTTCGTATTCTCCTCCTGGATGGAAACTCACTTTAATAGAGACTAAGGTAACCTTGATACTGACTTGATTATGCAGGTATGATGGGTTAATGTCTGACTGCAAAAGATTCTTTCTCGTGGTTCGGGAAAGATGTTTTTTCTTTCACTAATCACAGATTAAACTAACACTTAATTGAAAAGATAAGGAATATGTTTTATTAAATTTCTAATACTTATATAACAAGATGAGATAAAGTCGTATTGCAGAATGGCAAATTATATTAACATTTCACAAACTTAAATTTCAATCATTGACTGCTGATTTAAGGCTTGTAACTATATTCTACTTCTAAGTGACTGATGTAGACGTTAACAGAATTAAGTGATTCTGCAGTACTGTTGTCTGCGTTTTACATAGGACCCAATTGTGTTCATAACCGTCGCCACACAACAGGAGTGAAAGAGGTAGTTCAGATTCCAATTGGTCAAGCCTCCTTGCTCACCCAATAGAATCCCTACAAACTCTCTTGAAAATGTGTGCACTCGACCCATTCTAACTGGCTCTCACTGGAACTGTTTTGAAGGATTTATCACAATATCTTGTTGATATTGCACCATGCTGACGTCACGATGTTGTGGTTCCAAACATAGTTTCATGTTGCTGTTTAGCTTGACAGCTCAGCCACAGGCTTCTATCTGAATCCATAGGACTCGCTCATACATGGATTGATTATTTAGTGCTTGGTAATATAATGGTCCCAGTTCCACAGAACCACATCACTCAGTGATCTCTGACCTAGCACGTACTGTGATATGGTCACGGGAAAATCCGTAGCCCATGCAGCATGTGAGTCAGCAGCACCTGACAAAGTTTGATCGTACTAGAGAACCGATCATTTAACCACTGGCTTTACTTAAAATATTTCCAGTCATAAGTTTCAAAAATATTTTTTTCTGCTATAACACCTTGACTCCTTAGATAACCATAATTTTCCCTAAAACAATCCGGTATTGATACAGCCAATTCCAGGTCGTGTTTTACATACAAACACTAATACGCACGGCATTAAAATGTATTCAGTGATAACAAAACCAGTATTTCATATAGGCCTATAAACCATGCTTGATCCCGGCTAAATTATATAACACCATCACGAAATACATTCAACCTTTAGTAATACAATAGTTTGCATATGTTGTTACGATAGCTTGTGTTTGTTGTTAGGAATTGTATTCAAAATAGTTTGCATTTGTTGCTGGCTAAAGGTGAGTAAAGATTTCATTCCATTCTATTCATGTTGTATTTATTAACAATAGTGCCGCTGTTTTCACTATAGACAAGCCCCATTGCTAATGTAATGTCCATTCATTCTTCTACTTTTCTATACTTCCTAGTTGTCTGTTCGTCGGTACCTTAACTCGTAGATCTAAACATGTACCATATTCCAACATACAGCATAAAACGGGTTACGACATCACACGCTCTTGACTAGTTTGCCTATTATCATATATCTATCTACATATTAGTGCCTAATTAAAACAAAGTCCAAACTCTACTAGCATACACGTTCAAACACACACCCACACACACGCACAAACACGCACACACTAGATGTATGAGTTCCCATAAATGATACATATAAATCATGATGACGCATAGGAGATATTTATAACTGAGATGAGTTCATCCAAAAGACTATTAAAAAGACTTAACAGAAGATTTTGGCTTCAGGCTCACCAAGTCAAGAGGCCATACGCAAATAATTCTCAAGACAGGAACTGGCAATATTAAGGCTAGCTACTTCCTCAAGATCCCCAGATCTGAATCCGGATATCTACAAAATCTATCACATGAGTCGAGGAAGATCTCATATAATGATTGAGAGACTAGAATATCACAGGCTTTATAATTGTATATATTAGGCTAGTTGATAAGGATGCATAATGATATACCTTTGTTAAAACTACTACATTCAACAATTCAAGAAGAAACCCTAATTCTGGTCATTCTATTTAAGCGATACTAGTTCTTAGTACTCAACATGCCATGTTCACCGCAATCTATCAATTTCTATCAAATTAATACGAGCTACCTTATATCTATACTCGCGGATGAATGGTCATAGCACCACTCTGCAGCAGCTTATATACATTATATTCCTGCCTGTGCCCTTCCTGAAGTGCGAACAGGAACTAGGGTTTCTTACAAAACTAAATCTCATTGGTCGTATTTTCAGTCAGGCAATCAATGATTTTACGCTACCTGATTGGAATCGATTCCCAGAAGTGTGATTGGCCAAACTTGCATCTTAGTCAATCCACCTCAGTGAGATTTTGCACAGAATAATCTCCATGTTAACCCCATGGGAATTCTTAAGTACAGGGCATATGGGAGTGACGTCATGAGGTCACTGAGTGCGGAAATTAGTCACTGAGTGCAGAATCTAGAGCTTCTCGAACGTTCCAAATACTGAATATTATCATTATTATTATATTGCATCATCATTTTTATTATCACCCATGGTGCTCCCATACTTATTTTAGCCATTCACTTCGTGTTGCATTCCATAACCGTGATTCTTTTGTCACATATTCATAATCTATTCCTGTTATTCTAATACTAAATGTACATGCTGATTATCGAACCCACAGCGTTTACTAATCCCAATATGTTTGACGTCCATGAGCGTTGCTCACAACTGTTGCTATTATTCTACATTGATGTGTGATGTCCCTAAACATTATTTATGGCGGGAAACTGTAGGTCATGCTCGTCTCTCTATATTGCATAATTTCTAATTCTGTGCCAATTTGTATTCATATCTGAACTGTGATTCATTAGCATGTCCCACATAGATGAACTATTATTAGCACTCTTTTTATCATGTTGCCAAGTGCGACTCTTGTCACCCCTTATCCAAGTACGCCTATCCAATTACAAATACATGTTGGCCGTACTTGCCTCAATCATTAATATAAGATTCAAGATTCAAGCTTATTTATTTCATGCTTAATATACAAACATCACAATTGGGCAGTCCATCAAGGGCAGAGCCTATGAGTTGATGGACCCCCTACACACAAAGCAAAACATTACAATATATAGGGTGATAGTTAATTATACAAACATCCGTGAGTAAACACAGAACACAGGACACCACAACATCTATTTTTTGTACCATAGTATCATGATTGTTCTACATGTAGCGTATTCTACATATAAAGAGATCTTCATATTATTTTATATTTAGATTCCAACTAGGAGTGTTTATTGTAGATACAGGGTTTTTAATATGGTACATTGTGGTGGGGAGGGGTGGGGTGCTCAACAAAGTCACAGTAGTATTGTGGTGAGAAAAGTTGATGGTAGGTGTGACTTAGATATATATTTTAAAGTAGAGTGTCGGCATCTGATATATCCAATGCGAAAACGAATATCAGATGATGATTCAAGATGATTGAGATCTAATTGGGTCCATCTGACTTGGCGCATTTCATGCTTTTCAGCATGGTATATCTATCCTAAGTTTGATAACTTCTACCACTCTGATAGCAATTTTCCAGCTTCTATTATCTCTATAGCAAAGAAATTGGCGTCCAATATTCAGCAATTTTGGTGGACGAGGATGCTCCTGCGACTGCAGCATCTTCCATCAAACCTGCCTAGAAAATGTAACATTTATTATATTTGTTCATTTATTTTATTTTGAAAATTTAAAATTTTGTCATCCGAGTACTTTGTCTATACTTAATTACATAACTACATTATCATACAAGAATGGCCAGGCCGATGTTGCTTTCTAAAAGATGTTGTTACATTTTATTATACAATCAGACTAGGCGCTAGTCACCTAGAAATTCCATGTGCACAAGGGTAAATTATGTCAGGCAAAAAATGAATGCATCAGATAACTATCAATGCAGTGGTAAAATTTCAAAAAATATTTGCGTTGTCTGTATATTGGCATTCACTAGAATTATAGAGTCTACATGAATAATCTGGTGGAAAATGGACAGAATCTGTGTGAAAACAAAAGCAAACCAATGCCCTCCAGTTTTTGGCACATGGTAATAATTTTTTCTGGTTTCGGTATTTCCCGAAGAGTTAAAGTGGGTATAATGAGAGGTTGATATCATTCGCAAAATCAGCAGTTGAAACAACAACAGCAGCAGTAACAGCAACAACAGCAGCATCACAACCAGCAACAGCAAAGACAACACCAATATTTTGCATTAAAGGCAGCGCCACCAGCATCATCGGCTGCAGCGGCAACAGCAGCAGGAGCAGCAACAACATCAGCAGGAGCAGCAACAACATCAGCAGGAGCAGCAACAACATCAGCAGAAGCAGCAACATCAGCAGAAGCAGCAACATCAGCAGAAGCAGCAACATCAGCAGAAGCAGCAACATCAGCAGAAGCAGCAACATCAGCAGAAGCAGCAACAACATCAGCAGAAGCAGCAACAACATCAGCAGCAGAAGCAGCAACAACATCAGCAGAAGCAGCAGCAACATCAGCAGAAGCAGCAGCAACAACATCAGCAGGAGCAGCAGCAACATCAGCAGGAGCAGCAGCAACATCAGCAGAAGCAGCAGCAACATCAGCAGAAGCAGCAACAACATCAGCAGAAGCAGCAGCAACATCAGCAGAAGCAGCAGCAACATCAGCAGAAGCAGCAGCAACATCAGCAGAAGCAGCAACAACATCAGCAGGAGCAGCAGCAACATCAGCAGAAGCAGCAACAACATCAGCAGAAGCAGCAGCAACATCAGCAGAAGCAGCAGCAACATCAGCAGAAGCAGCAACAACATCAGCAGAAGCAGCAGCAACATCAGCAGGAGCAGCAGCTACATCAGCAGAAGCAGCAGCAACATCAGCAGAAGCAGCAACATCAGCAGAAGCAGCAGCAACATCAGCAGAAGCAGCAGCAACATCAGCAGGAGCAGCAGCAACATCAGCAGAAGCAGCAGCAACAGCAGCATGAGCAGCAGCAACATCAGCAGAAGCAGCAGCAAAATCAGCAGAAGCAGCAGCAACATCAGCAGAAGCAGCAACATCAGCAGAAGCAGCAACAGCATCAGCAGAAGCAGCAGCAACATCAGCAGAAGCAGCAGCAACATCAGCAGAAGCAGCAGCAACATCAGCAGAAGCAGCAACATCAGCAGAAGCAGCAACATCAGCAGAAGCAGCAACATCAGCAGAAGCAGCAACATCAGCAGAAGCAGCAACAACATCAGCAGAAGCAGCAACAACATCAGCAGCAGAAGCAGCAACAACATCAGCAGAAGCAGCAGCAACATCAGCAGAAGCAGCAGCAACAACATCAGCAGGAGCAGCAGCAACATCAGCAGGAGCAGCAGCAACATCAGCAGAAGCAGCAGCAACATCAGCAGAAGCAGCAACAACATCAGCAGAAGCAGCAGCAACATCAGCAGAAGCAGCAGCAACATCAGCAGAAGCAGCAGCAACATCAGCAGAAGCAGCAACAACATCAGCAGGAGCAGCAGCAACATCAGCAGAAGCAGCAACAACATCAGCAGAAGCAGCAGCAACATCAGCAGAAGCAGCAGCAACATCAGCAGAAGCAGCAACAACATCAGCAGAAGCAGCAGCAACATCAGCAGGAGCAGCAGCTACATCAGCAGAAGCAGCAGCAACATCAGCAGAAGCAGCAACATCAGCAGAAGCAGCAGCAACATCAGCAGAAGCAGCAGCAACATCAGCAGGAGCAGCAGCAACATCAGCAGAAGCAGCAGCAACAGCAGCATGAGCAGCAGCAACATCAGCAGAAGCAGCAGCAAAATCAGCAGAAGCAGCAGCAACATCAGCAGAAGCAGCAACATCAGCAGAAGCAGCAACAGCATCAGCAGAAGCAGCAGCAACATCAGCAGAAGCAGCAGCAACATCAGCAGAAGCAGCAGCAACATCAGCAGGAGCAGCAACATCAGCAGCAGAAGCAGCAGCAACATCAGCAGAAGCAGCAACAACATCAGCAGAAGCAGCAGCAACATCAGCAGGAGCAGCAACATCAGCAGGAGCAGCAGCAACATCAGCAGAAGCAGCAGCAACATCAGCAGAAGCAGCAACATCAGCAGAAGCAGCAACAACATCAGCAGAAGCAGCAGCAACATCAGCAGGAGCAGCAATAAGATCAGCAGAAGCAGCAGCAACATCAGCAGAAGCAGCAGCAATATCAGCAGAAGCAGCAACATCAGCAGAAGCAACAACATCAGCAGAAGCAGTAGCAACATCAGCAGAAGCAGCAACATCAGCAGAAGCAACAACATCAGCAGAAGCAGCAACAACATCAGCAGAAGCAGCAGCAACATCAGCAGAAGCAGCAACATCAGCAGAAGCAACAACATCAGCAGAAGCAGCAGCAACATCAGCAGAAGCAGCAACATCAGCAGAAGCAACAACATCAGCAGAAGCAGCAACAACATCAGCAGAAGCAGCAGCAACATCAGCAGAAGCAGCAGCAACATCAGCAGGAGCAGCAACATCAGCAGAAGCAGCAGCAACATCAGCAGGAGCAGCAACATCAGCAGAAGCAGCAACAACATCAGCAGAAGCAGCAACATCAGCAGAAGCAGCAACATCAGCAGGAGCAGCAACATCAGCAGGAGCAGCAACAACATCATCAGAAGCAGCAGCAACATCAGCAGGAGCAGCAACATCAGCAGGAGCAGCAACAACATCAGCAGAAGCAGCAACATCAGCAGAAGCAGCAACAACATCAGCAGAAGCAGCAGCAACATCAGCAGGAGCAGCAACATCAGCAGCAGAAGCAGCAGCAACATCAGCAGGAGCAGCAGCAACAGCAGCAGAAGCAGCAACAACATCAGCAGAAGCAGCTACATCAGCAGAAGCAGCAACATCAGCAGAAGCAGCAGCAACATCAGCAGAAGCAGCAACAACATCAGCAGAAGCAGCAGCAACATCAGCAGAAGCAGCAACATCAGCAGAAGCAGCAGCAACATCAGCAGGAGCAGCAGCAATATCAGCAGAAGCAGCAGCAACATCAGCAGAAGCAGCAGCAATATCAGCAGAAGCAGCAGCAACATCAGCAGAAGCAGCAGCAACATCAGCAGAAGCAGCAACGACATCAGCAGGAGCAGCAACAACATCAGCAGAAGCAGCAGCAATATCAGCAGGAGCAGCAACAACATCAGCAGAAGCAGCAACAACATCAGCAGAAGCAGCAGCAACATCAGCAGAAGCAGCAGCAACATCAGCAGAAGCAGCAGCAACATCAGCAGAAGCAGCAGCAACATCAGCAGAAGAAGCAGCAACAACATCAGCAGGAGCAGCAACAACATCAGCAGGAGCAGAAGCAACATCAGCAGGAGCAGCAGCAACATCAGCAGAAGCAGCAGCATCAGCAGCAGAAGCAGCAGCAACATCAGCAGAAGCAGCAACATCAGCAGAAGCAGCAGCAATATCAGCAGGAGCAGCAACAACATCAGCAGGAGCAGCAACAACATCAGCAGAAGCAGCAACAACATCAGCAGAAGCAGTAACATCAGCAGAAGCAGCAGCAATATCAGCAGGAGCAGCAACAACATCAGCAGAAGCAGCAGCAACAGCAGCAGGAGCAGCAACAACATCAGCAGAAGCAGCAGCAACAGCAGCAGGAGCAGCAACAACATCAGCAGAAGCAGCAGCAACATCAGCAGAAGCAGCAACATCAGCAGAAGCAGCAACATCAGCAGAAGCAGCAGCAGCAGCAACAGCAGCAGGAGCAGCAACAACATCAGCAGAAGCAGCAGCAACATCAGCAGAAGCAGCAACATCAGCAGAAGCAGCAACATCAGCAGAAGCAGCAGCAGCAGCAACAGCAGCAGGAGCAGCAACAACATCAGCAGAAGCAGCAGCAATATCAGCAGGAGCAGCAACAACATCAGCAGAAGCAGCAACAACATCAGCAGAAGCAGCAGCAACATCAGCAGAAGCAGCAGAAACATCAGCAGAAGCAGCAGCAACATCAGCAGAAGAAGCAGCAACAACATCAGCAGAAGCAGCAACAACATCAGCAGAAGCAGCAGCAACATCAGCAGAAGCAGCAGCAACATCAGCAGAAGCAGCAGCTACATCAGCAGAAGCAGCAGCAGCTGCTGCTGCAGCAGTACTAGCAGCAGTACCAACAACAGCAGTACCAGCAGGAGCAGCAGTGCTGGGTATTGTTGTTGCCTTTCTGCTGGGTTGTCATGTTGTATAGGGTTCTATCCAGCTCCCAATCAAACATAGGTGCCTTGAGACTGAGATTCTGCAAATTCTTGATTCAAAGTGTTTAATTCGATTAAAACGCGGCTAGAAAGTGGTTGTAGCTTAGCAAGGGATAGCGGGAATGGCTAAACATGGATTCCTCAATATCCGTCTGATGTGGCATCTTGGTCTCGGATAAACATAAAAAATTGCTTTTAGAGTAGAAAGGAAGCCAGTGTGATTTACAGCCATGTTGTCGTTGATGAGGGCACATCAATCCCGAGGTTAAAGGTATCGTGCATCAATAAATTGGCATAATTTTTATGCGATCTGCTGTTGTAATATTGGGAAATTCAAACACCATTTAACCATTTAATGGCAAAATTCGGTCAAAAAATCAAAATATTTACTTATTGAGTGTCCATCTTCTTATTGGATGTCCGTTGTCAGGCCAAGAGAAAGCTATTTTTGAGAATTTACCACTCGGATAACTGGCCCGGTTCTCGAACCATCATTCAGGTTGTATGTATGATTACTGTAGTCTACAGGTGTAGTGGTAGAAACATCCTATGGCCGCAACAAGTCCTTCTTTGCTTTTACCCACTGTATCTTGTCCTCAGCCAAAATCTTTAGTTTCCTCAGGTCCATTCTTCATTTAACTGTACGGATCTTGCTTTCTTGAGGTTACATCGTAGGACGCTTAAAAGATTTATGCAATTACGTCCTCTCCTGGCTTTGTACCTGCTGGCTCACAATTGGACGAATTTCAAGGCTCTCTGTGCTGGCGTGTCTCCTGGCATCCCTAGCACATGGCCAAACATGGACCACCTCTGCTGGGTGACTTTTACGGACAATAGCGATGTATTACACATTTTGCATATTGCATCATTGGAAATTATGCTGTCTGGTCATCGGTGTCCGGTGATGGTGCATAGGTGTTTGCCGTGGCAGGCAGAGCTGTCCAGTTGCTACGGTTATACAGCATCAAGGATTGTATGAACGTAGTCTTTTTGTCAAGGGCATCTTTAATGGACGAACCCATAGCTTGCAGAGGGATAGCAGCAATGTCAGAAGTACTACCAAGCAGTGAGCCCAGGATTCTACTTTTCCTCCATGGATCGGCACCACGAAGTGGATCATTATTTTCTTTAGTTCCCTCATTTGTAGATAGGTATATACGGGTGAACTCTGTTTTAGATTCATTCAATAAGAGATTCTCAACTGTCCAGTATATTGCCTTAAATATATAACGATGAACAAATCATGGTAAAAAACATAACAAAGAATCCCCGAGATATTCAGGGAAAGGAACTGTTTTTAAATGGTATATTTTGTAAATCAAGCAGTGAAATTTACAAGCATGTCGTGGTTTTTTTTAATTAACCATGAAGTCATTGTATAATTAGCTCTCCAATAGCTATTTAAAAATATTAGCACATTTCACAACACGTGAGTGTCAATTCTAAGTGGCAAATGAACAGCAGTTCTACGCAATAACTTCACGCATTATGATTATTTTGACATTGATAGAATAATTACAATATAAAGAAATAAGAGTTAAGCCACATAATTAACATTGTCTTAAACAACGTAATAAACATTAGCGTGTAACATGTTACCCGTGCATAGCATCATGCAGAATGTGATAAATGGCTGCCCGACGAAAGAACGTGTGATAATAAAGACAATTTTTGAATGCCAATCTTGGGAGAACTACAGAGAACATTGCTATGGTTCTTTAGATATTGGCGAAACTAGTTAATGTAGAATAAATAGTTATAGCCTGGCTTGCAGATAACGACTGCTGTATGCCTCGTGGAATAAAAAGACAATGTTACAGTAAATTTGTATGGGACGAAATCCTTTGACGATTTATTTTTCTGGGCATTTTCGCATTAGTGATAAACGTAACTTAGACCTTTGAACTTGATAGCCACGTAACAAACTCAGATAATGGCCGCGCTCCACATCGTTGGCACACATATTCCATTCAGGAGAGGGACGTCTCTGGCATTTTCGAGTCGCAAACTGCTCCCATTGCCAGTATATGAGGAGTCTAGAGGTCAACCGACTCCCTCAAACACAGACCTTTATACACCAATACGAGTAGGACCTATAAATGGTGCTCATTTGGGCACAGGTTGCCGAAACATAAGACGATACATGGAGCTAAGAACACTTAACCAAGATTGGACGCATAAACTCAATACGATTCAGCTGTGTTCGCTTGATATAGGTAGGCATCTGTCCAAGTTTTGTCCCAATAGGATGAAGCCATCCCAATAAATAAGACGATGCATTGAGCTAAGCTAGAAACTTTACCGAGACAAACTGACTGACTGACTGACTGACTGACTGACTGACCGGCTGGCCAAGCGACTGACCGACATACTGACCGACCGACCGACCAACCGATCGTCCAACCAACCGACCGACCGACGGACGGACGGACGGACGGACGGACGGACGGACGGACGGACGGACGGACGGACGGACAGACAGACAGACAGACAGACAGACAGACAGACAGACAGACAGACAGCCGCTATATTGGCGAAAATTCTAATGTTAGCCAATGACAAACAATCGAATCAACTTTATTGTAATTAGAAAACAAAACAGAAAGAAGTGCCAAGGTGGCTGATGGATGCCCAGTGGGGACAATCTATAGACAACCAGATGGTGTGGGCCAAATTAGTAATTGAGCACGGAATGTCAAGAGAATATTCTGCTAAATGGTGACGTTGTAGCTTAGTGCATTGGCATTGAAACATCACTCAATGAATAAAATTGGACTTAACTAGACTTGGTCATATTCATCTGGCTAGCAGTTTGATAACAACTAAACGCTATCAAATAGAACAGCAACCAGAAACACTATGGACATACCAGATACCATCTGAGTAGCAATATGAAGCGGAGTACCGAGCAAGTGAACTGGAGATTAGTGAATCTGCACTTCCAGCTAAGTATACTACAGGTAAGATCCCAGTAATGATTGATATTAGGCGACAAACAGAGGAATGGCAAAGGAATCGGACATGTTGGCCAATGGCCCTTTCCAATTTTAGCTATGCCCCGCCCATCTCAATCTAAGCTCCACCGACACCTCGCTCGTATTGGGATCGATCAATCTCCGAACTTCCTCACCATTAATTTACAGAAAACCATAAAGGTAAGTTGTTGAATATTTTGAAACTAATTTGACTTGGTGCGGTTGCTGCCTATGGCATATATTCATCAGCATGTTTCTTAAATATCAAACACATACAATTCATACAAAGTGTATTAAACCTTAAATACGGGCTTAATCGTATCATTTATGATGTCATGATTAGGGTAGTTGATTATGACGTCATATGATTAGGATTCATGAATTCAAATATCTTGGCTCTGTTTTAACCACAGATGACAATAACTATTATACAGAGATCACCATCGGATTATTATTATTATAAGACAAGTAACCATGCAGCTGAATGGCATATGGAAGGTACAAGACATAAATATAGTGGTGATATGATGATATTCACCGGTGAGGCAATGACAGATACAGCAGGTGTTACTGGTTGTGATAATTATCATGGCATTGTTGAATCATCTTACATTATCTTTATCGTATTGCCATTACAGGAACTATGTAGATTCACCAACCCACTGCTATTGCATGTGTCGACACAGCTATCCCGTGGCTACCCCACCCAACACAGCACAACCCACACCCTATTTAAGATTACATTTACTGCATTTCGGCTTTACTGCATTTCTTTTATCTTTTATTTTGTAAATAATTCCCTGTTCGGCTAGCTACCCTAAGTCAAGTCAAGTCAAAGTAATCACAGTTATTTCGTATATCTGACACAGGAGCTCAAACCATCAAAGCCGGTGTCCATACAATGGTGTGTAGCTTAGATAAAACAAAACATGGAAGAATTTATTAACGAAGCATTTAGTTTTTGCACTTTCGGCTTTACAGTTCTCTTATTATTCAGAAGGTCAAACAGATTTGGCATTGACAGGGAATCGAGCAGGTCTACAACCGACGAAAGACAAGCATCAGAGCCCACAAACACTTCCATCACATAAACGCCACAAGACAAAGTCTTATTTTGCGGGTGAGTCTTTCATGATATGATTTTCTGATACACAAAAGAATTCTGCGGTAGATGATTTTGATCGTAATTACTGTACCTGGCTAGCCAGTTAGTGATTTATGAGCAGAGCGTCAAACAAAACCTCGCATGTACGCACATCACACGCATTTGTGGCCTAATGTATGAACTGTTGAATGGCTACTTTTACGTTGACTGTTTCTGCAATATGCAGGCACTATGTAGTTAAGGATGTCATCTCTGATCGGTTTTGCCATGAGCATATAAATATATGGATTTGCACAGTTATTATAATTAGTAATGAGGTACCAGAGCATATGATTATAACGGTACGGAACTCCCAATACACCATGAACCATATCATGGAGCATGGATGGGAGCCATGTCAAGAAAAACACAGCTATATTAACATACATAGCTTTATGAACTGTGCCCTTTCTACCCTTGTCAGCTAACTCGTCATCTGAACGTCTTTTATTAATTCTGAAGAACGTTATTGCATGCAGTGGTATCATTACTACTGTTGGCAAAGCATATACAAATGTATGTTGCAGTATGTCTTTAAGCTGGTAGTTACCATAGAAGTTACACATTCTCGCCCATCTCTCGTTAATGAGAATATGTCCCGCTTTGAATAGGAATAATAGTGGAATGAAGGCTATTATGTGCACTATCCAAATCGCTGCACAAAGCAGGACGATTAGCTTCAAGGTCAGATTGGCCTTTGATTTTAATGGATAAACTAACTGATAAAACCTAATTGCAGAGAACAACACAAGATGATATATGCTAAGCGATAGGGAGAGTAATATGAAATAGGATAATAGTGTGCACACCCATCCGAGCACATAGGCAGGCATGTCGGGAAATGTAAGCAAATACGACATTGCCCATGATAAACACGTGTACAGGTCCGCCATTGCTAAGCTGGCTATGGTACAGAATGCTTTTGTCTTATACTTACCCGAGCGAAATAAGTAATATAGTATAACAAGATTCGGTGGGACACCAATAATTAGGAGAACACATGGTTGAATGTAAAGTGCAATTGCCGGAGAGAAGATATTCAAATTGTGCATCTGCTGATGGCAGCTCAGCCGTATAGTTGTAAGCATTTCCAAGTTGCCATACTACGGTTGACCGATTTGAATTGAACATATTGAATAACTAGTTTGAAATTTTGTTGGACGAGTTCTGTATTGTATCGAATTAGTACACTTAGCACAATAACGCACAGTAAATCTTAGAAATAAGTTTAAATGTTTTCAAAACGTAAAATGTTTTGCTGAATATTTTGAGCATAATTGGATTGGAAACCATTGCTGTCTTGGGCAACACTATTTTCCAATCCAATTGTGCTCAACATATTCAACAGAACAATTCGTACTAACTAAAAATATTTCTGCAGGTTTTTTGTTTTGGAAACTTGTTAGCTTATGTATGTTATATCTGCAACAAATTAAAGTATAATACTAAGCATCTAAATGTATACAATTTTATTAAATTTATTTTGTATCAATTTGGTGTGAATATTCCGCGGTTTCGACTGAAACCCTTCCGCATGTAGGTTTTATTTTCCTCACTGTATTTCGCGTTATCAGCGGCTATGAAGTGCAGTATTTTGATTGCATGCTTAACGTTTCAAGACTGGAGAATAGGCACAGTAAATATGCTTTACAGATGGTATATGTAGTGTACACACTGAAACTGTGTAATATGGAGTTCCCGCTCATTGTATAAATACGTAGTGTTCGAGAGCTATGCATCCATGGTTCAAAAGAAACGTAATCATTCATCCTCTGATTATAATTTTGTGCTTGATGTGCTGTATTTTCAGACGCGATAATTGATGCGCTACCCTGGTTATTAGCCATTTCTTCGAAAACGGAGTTATGGATCGCGTCTGCGGGTGAAGTGCAATGGTTCTTTGTTCACGCAGAACGCCACGAAATAAATATTAAGCTGGTTTGTACTTATTTTGGCAGATCAATATATCAATACTAGTGATTGGTGGACAGCCGGCCGTGGATGCGTTAGAGTATGCTTTATTTGGCTTTATGCATGTGAAATAAACGCAGTGATTCGATTGAGGAAAGTATGAAGCTTGGTAAGTTGAGAAAAACATTTTCTGGCATGTTGATTGGACACGCAGGTCCATATTACTCGAATGCAGACTATTTGATTTGTCGAGTAATGTGTGTTATTTTATTAGTCTATCCAATGCGCATACATGGGTAATTATTACGCGTTGCAGAAAATTCATCTTTCTAGAGTACCCACCCATCATATGACGTCATAATGAACTGCGTGATGTGTACAATGACATCATAATGAATGACATCATAATGAATGACGTCATGAATGACGTCGATAAGTACGTCACGAACGCATATTTGAAGACGGCCCATGCGTTGTTGCGCAAATTGTTTGTTTTTACTATTTAATAAATATTCGGTTGAATATTTTGAAACTAATTTGACTGGGCACTGTTGCTGCCATAGGCAGCAACAGCACCCAGTCAAATTAGTTACAAGATTTTCAACAGCTTCCCTGTAGTTTTCAGGAAATTGGTAGCTAGGGCAGTTGGGATCGATCAATCCCAACACGGCGAGGTGTGGGTAGAGCTTAGCTAGTGATGGGCGGGGCATAACTAAAAATTGAAAGGTTCATTAAGTATGCAACACAATTTGGTACATATTTTAACCCTTCTTATGCCAAGAGCGGCCAAATTGCTAATCATAGCAATGAGAACTTTAACGGCCAGCATTTTTCAAGAAATTTATAATTTGTACAAGTCAAGAAGACTTTTTTTTTACAACTGAGGAATTGTCGTCTTCTCTTGACCTGCAAACAGATATTCTTAAAGACCACTGCAGAGACCGTTTCTCAGTAACCCGACCATCAAAGAGATAGATTTGGATTGATTAGCCCATCTCCAATTGCAGGTCAAAATAAACAATTTTTTTAAAGTTACTGGTGGAGTGACTGGCGCAGTTACTGAGCAATATAGTCATTCCAGGGGCAAATACAAAAGATTGCATTTTTGGGTCTGCAAATGGACATTCCTCTAGACACATTTTCGCCGGTTTGACAATTAATTATCTCATGACGAGGCTGATCAACCACTGCCTCTTCAGTCGTTTTGAGAAATGTTCTTTTGCAGACCAAGAAAAGCCTTTTGTAATTTGACCACTAGAATCACAGGCTCGATAACCGAGCCAATCATTTCAGTTGTAAAATTTCAAAAATAGTCTTATCTTGGCCTGCATATGGATAGTCAATAAGCAAATTTTCTGATAGTATTGACCAAGTTTAGCCAGGAAAGTGTTAAAGGCTTAAAAGTCAACACATAGGGCGTTAAAGGAAACTGTGCCTTTGGAAACAATATTGGTTTTACAGAACCAGTAAACGGAGTATGTATAAATATATTGGTGTTGAATCAATAATGGTTCAAATGACACATTCGCACAGGCAGTTGAGGAATCTGATCTGTCACTCAAGTATCTGACGTCAGAATCAAATTATACATCACATATTAGCCGACGTCACAATTAAAATGACGTAGTTACATGAAAAAGTCTACCACGAAAGTCAATCAACTGTATGTTTGAGAAATTTATAATTTATTAAAGATTCTGCTGAATCATCCATGACGGTAAATCCAATTAATCCATTCCCCGTGGCAGCAGCAACTGTGTCTCCAGTACCTCAATAATATAGCACGGAGGAATCCCGTTTCAGCTGTGCCCTGCGCATCTCTAGTTAAGCTCCGTCCACACTTTGCCCGTGTTGCAATCAATGGATCCCTGCACTCTCTGAATCTCAATTTCCAGAAAACTATATGGGTATGGCAGCAATAGCACCCAGTCAAATTGGTTTCAAAATATTAAACAGAATGTTTATTAAAAAGTAAAGACATACAAATCATACAACAACGCTTAGTCTGTCGTCAATTAAACGTTTGGGACGAAACTTATCTACGTCATTCATGACATAATTGACGTCATCCTACAAGTCACGTAGTGTATTATGACGTCATATGATTGATGAATAAATTGGAATCTCCATTAGCATTGAGATTTGCATTGATAGGAATGAGGTTAGGCTTTATTCTTGCACAGATGTAGGAACTTATTATGACCGCGAGCGGTGGGGAAGCTAACCTATAGGTGGGGCTAAACGCTAGGGTGTCGATATGGGGATACACTCTGGAAGAGGAAATACCAGGCAGGCGATCGCACGCTCCCCCCCCCCTTCCCAGGCCTCTGTTGCTACCCCTGTCGCGTTTTGTGTATTGTCCAGTCAATAGGTGTTTTCTTATGGTGCAATAACATGACTGTCGTTTTAACCCGTAGCCATACAGACGATTTCTCACAGTTTGCTCACTGACCCTACTGGATTCAGCAGCTGCGTGTGGCTGATCTCCGATCTCTCTTGCTGAAATACCGAGCATTGAAAAAATTGGCAATACAAAGAATAAACAAGAATTAAGAACGTAAACACGTTGATTGATCGAGTATAGACTTTGTGGAGTCTCCACTGTAGATATTCTTCTTTTAAACGTTAGGTTTGTGATCGGATAAACACGGCATTGTTAAGACAGAATTCTATACACACTAGCACTTGCCGTTGCATACACCAGAATGAGTGATATTTCTTCAACAATGTCCACATCTGATTTCGCAATTAGTGCATGCTCAGTCAGGCATAGCTCGGCTCATGAGGTAATCCCTTGCATACACACGAGTGCGCAGGCGTGCGCAGTCGCGAGCGCATGCGCGCGTGCACGCACGAAGACGAGCGCATACACACACGCGCACGCGCGCACGGGCACACGCACGTACGCATGTACGCAAGCACATGCACATGCGCGCACACACATGCTTCATGACATTTTTGGTTGAAATCCTTCCAGTGGTTCTTGAGAAGTCATTTAAAAAAGACTTGATGGATCGATAGAGCTTTTCAGAAAATTCCAAATGGTCCCCAAGCGAATAGGCCGATCATAATTTTCGATTGATGTGTTGAAGCCTACCACCACATGGTCGTTCCACCCAAATGTTGTTGAAATCGGGCCCTTTATTAAGGAGTAGAATTTTAAACAGCTCCGGAGAATTGACGGAAAGTTCAAGATGACCACCGGCCAAACCAGCCAATTGGCTTCATTTGCAGATACTTGATCTCCATGCCATAAGGATGCCTTATGCCAAATATCATTGAAATCGGCCAGCGTTTCTTGAAAAAAATGCTATTTAAAGAAAAAGTTGATGGATGATAGAAGTAAGATGGTCGCCATGTCATAAGCTCACCAGGACATTCTGGCCAGCTGAGCTAAAATGTAATTCTAAAGTAGGAAATGTTAATTAAAGTCCGGAAAGTCGGACAATGTGAGGCCTGTGGCTATAAGTAGCGGGGTCACTATTTGTAAGCAGGCATAGCACATGGTACTTTTCTCATCATAGCCATGCTACATGACATAGTGCTCGTGGCTGGAGGAGGGTGTCAGAAGGGTTTCTAAGGCTTATCCTGGTGGGGTTGGTTGTAGATAGTGTGGAACGCTTATCCGAGTGTAGTTGGATTATCGTAAATCTTCAAAAATAGTCTGTAAATTATGAGCATTCAATAAGCAAATATATTGTTTTTCTCGACCAAATTTGGCCCATAAAGAGCTACGACCAAGCAGCTATAGTATGTACTCTTATCCATCAATTTCATCCATGTAGTCTCTGTGTTCGATCGACTTCTGAGACATAAGTCCAACCCACGTGTGCTCAGTGGTGCTATGATGCCAACTGGCTAATGGTCAAGCTGTCCAAAATCAGCCTTTGTAATTTTCTTCAAGAAATAAGTGTCCATTTGCAGGCAATGAAAAGAGTATTTTTGAAACGTTAACATTGCAGTGACTGGCTCGATAACTAAGCCAGTCATTTCAGCTGTAAAATTTAAAAAAATGTTTTCGTTGTCTGTAAATACGCTTCCATATTATTATAGAATCTACCAATAATACATGAATAATTTGGTGGAAAATGGACAGAATCAATGTAAAAATAACAGCAGACCAACACCCTCCATTTTTTGTTCCACTGTAATAATTTTTCCTGATTTGGGGATTTCCAGAACGGTTAAAGTGGGAAAAGGAGTGGTTGATATCATCCACAGTACTCGCAGTTGAAGCAACAAAAGCAGCAGTAACAGGTAATAGAAGTATTACAACCAGCAAACAGCAAAGGCAACAACAATGCCAGCAACATCATCATCATCATCATCATCATCATCAGAAGCAGCAGCAGCAGCAGCAGCAGCAGCAGTAGAATCATCATCATCATCATCATCAACATCATCATCATCATCAGCAGCAGCAGCAGCAACACCAACAGTAGCAGCAGCAGCAGCAGCAGCAGCAGCAGTAGCAGCAGCAGCAGCAGCAGTAGAATCATCATCATCATCATCATCAGCAGCAGCAGCAGCAGCAGCAGCAGCAGCAGCAGCAGCAGCAACACCAACAGTAGCAGCAGCAACAGCAGCAGCAGCAGCAGCAGCAGCAGCAGCAGTAGTACCAAACAGCAACCGCAGTGTTGCGTATTGTTGCTGCCTTACTGCTTGGTTGCCATGTTGGTCATTCTTCTAGCCAGCTTCCAGTCAATCTAGTGTCTAAATGTTCTACAGCTCACCTGATTAGCTGCCTTGAGATTGATAGTCTGCAAATTCTTGAGTCAAAGTGTTAAATTTGAAGTAACGTGGGTATAAAATGGACGGAGCATAGTAGGAGCTAGGCGCGACATAGCGCGACATGGATTCCTCAATATTCGTTTCATCTGCCATCTTGGTCTTAGATAAACACGCGTGTCTGCGAAACAGGAAATTGTCCACATCCTCACGATCAGATATTGCTTTTAGAGAAGAAAACAAGGCAGTGTGATTTACAGCCATGTTGATGTTGATAAGGGCACATCAGTCCCGAGGTTAAAGGTATCCTGCATCAATAAATTGACAGAGTTTCTATGCGACCTGATGTTGTCATATTGGGAAATTTAACCCGTTAATGGCTAAATATTGATTAAAAATCAAAATATTTGGTTATTGAATGTCCAGTTGCAGGACAAGAGAAAGATATTTTTGAGAATTTACCACTAGGATGGCTGGCTCGATTATCGAGACAGTCATGCCAGTGGTAACATTTCAAAAATGATCTTCTCTTGGCCTACACATGGACATTCCACAAGACCACTACAACGTCATGTTCTGCCCGCTTCGTCGTGAAAGGGCTAAGACGCGAGAACCAAGCAGAGTAACTGGTAGCAATTAGTTAGAATCTTTCGTCTATATTTCTTGCATAGCACGAACGGAAAGTGGCACTCATGCAATGTGTTATTGTGTTAAAGATGGCTAATCGCAACATGGCAACACGTATACACACTAAAAATATAAAACGTATAGACCCATTATTATCCATGAAATTTGTTGCTTCGTGATCCAACACCCATCTGACCATATTTTATTTTTTATTGACCACAGACTAATACCTCGTCCCCCAAGTCGTGAGAACCTTACATCAGAGTCAACGATCAGTCGCTTGAGATGGATTAACCACCCGTACAGTCAGCCATTGGATATTCTGCACCAAGCCTGAAGAGAGGAACAGTCGCCACTTCCGTCTTTTTATCCTTCTCACAAGTTCTACAACCATATTTCTGACTAGATCTTATCTCTTAACTCAACTGGGAAAACCATTCTCTCAATGTGGAATTAACACCAGCCTCTCACTTCTGATCTTCTCGCACGTCTTAACCTGGGTTTGGTGTGGAAACTGGTGTCCTCACACAAATGTTCACAAGAAATTACATTCATAAAATAATAGGAAATCCATAAGCGCAGCAGGCGTAACATTTAGCTGTTACAGGCTGACCACGAATGTTTCTAATTGTAGTCAAAAATAATATTACTAACGCGTGTTTTGTTCTAGTACACGTGGTATGTGTAGCAACATTTTGGCCAAACCATAAGAACCTACGGGAAGGAAATTTTATTTCTAACATAACTATAAATTCAGGATACTGACATGCTCAGATGAACGGCTATATCATGTCTTTTAAGATAATGGCCAACTTCTTTTAAGGCAAATGCCAACTTGTATGCAGCACTCATAGCATGGAACGTATCCCTTATGGCTACATGCCCCGGCTCTGTACACTGACATGACCACCGACAATAGTTAAACGGGTTAACCAAATGGGTGGGGAGAACACAATTCATCTCCAAAAGCAGTACACTGGTTAGTTTCAGACCCGTTATTTGCTACATTTTAGTACACGTGGTATGTTTAGCAACATGAAAGCCTAGCCATGCGAACCTACGGGAGGGACTTAATTTCTAACCTAACTATAAATCCGGGATACTAACCTAATCATAGTAACAGTTATACCGTGTCTTTTAAGATAATCGTCAACTTCTTCTAAGGCCAGCCTAAAATAAGACATGTAACCATGAAACGTGTCACCAAACGGGTGGGAAGAACACATTCACCTCCAAAAGCAGTACACTTGTCAGTTTCAGATACTCAGGCTGACTGTATTCCTTCAGCCCATCGGTTTACTGACCTATCTAATAAGAAATAAGAAATAAATAATAACTTAACCGGAGTACTAGGTCCTGTAATCGATGACATATGTATTACTACACATGCTGGAGTAATCTAACATGGCAACTTAATGTTGGTTTCTCTCGTCAACTCTCCTGAAGGAGAGCTCGGTATGGAAACTTTATACAAGATCACGCAGAGTGATACAATTAGCTTAATGTCATATTGGCTTTTGATTTTAATGGATAGACTAACTGATAAAACCGAATTGCAGAGAACAGCACAAGATGATATATACTTAAAGATAGTGAGAGCACTATGAAATAAGACAATACTGTACACACCCATCCGGGCACGTAGGCAGGCATGTCTGGAAATGTAAGCAAATATGACATTGCCCATGATAAACACGTGAACAGGTCCGCCATTGCTAAACTGGTTATGGTACAGAATGTTTGTGTCTTATACTTACCCGAACGGAATAAGTAATATAGCATAACAAGATTCGCCGGAACACCAATAATTAAGAGAACACATGGTTGAATGTAAAGTACAATTGCCGGAAGGGAGAGAAGATACTCAAGTTGTTCATCTGCTGATGTCAGCTCAACCGTATCGTTGTAAGCATCTCCACGTTGCCATAACTCGGTTGATCTAGTGGAATTTAACATATTGAATAATTAGTTCGAATTCTGTTGGACGAGTTCTGTATTGTATCGAATTAGAACACCTAGCACAATAACGTACAGTACAGCTCTGAAATAAGTTAAAATGTTTTCAAATAAAATAAAATATGTTGCTGAATATTTTGAGCATAATTGGATTGGAAAACAGTGCTCCCTTAAACAACAATGTCTTCGATTATGCTAAAAATATTCTAGGGAACACTTCCTAATAACTAAAAATGTTTCTGGTTTTTCTTTGTTTTGGAAACGTGGTAGCTGATTTATGACTGTACGTTATACCCTATGATCTGCATGAAATTAAAGATAACACAATTCACCTTTCCAGAGTATGTATCCATCATATGACGTCATAATCATCTACGCGGTGTTTAGAATGACATCATAATGGATGACGTCATGAATGATGTCGATAAGTACGTCACGAACGCATATTTGAAGACGGTCCATGCCTTGTTGTACAAATTGTTTGCTTTTACTATTTAATAAATATTATCTGTTGAATATTTTGAAACTAATTTGACTAGGCGCTGTTGCTGCCATAGGCAGCAACAGCACCCAGTCAAAGTAGTTACAAAATATTCAACAGCTTCCCTGTATAGTTTTCAGGAAATTGATAGCTATGGCATTCGGGGATCGATCAATCCAAACACGGCGAGGTGTGGGTGGAGCTTAGCTAGTGATGGGCGGGGCATAGCTAAAAATGGAAAGGTCCATTATAATACTAAGCATCTAAAGGTACACAATTTTAACAATTTTATTTGCAATCATTTTAGTGTAAATATACATCTTTAATACACATAACTACTGACCGAAGTTGCTGTCCTCAAACCAAGCCATGGGATATATTTAGACATTACTGAAGGATCGGTACCCTGTCATTCATGTACATCCACATTTCACTGAGGGTCACGTTTGTGGCCGTGGCAGGATCGTAATACTGTCTATTTTTGTTATCAACCAGGTGGTTCTCCAAGCTAAACACGACATCTCATCTGGAGAACGGAACCATAGAAAATTGTTTCTTTTTTACATTCTGTGAGTTCCGAGATTTCGAATGATAGGTTCCCTGCGTAATTACTCGTAATTACAGTTTCGCCTGTAGGTTTTATTTCCTTCATGGTATTTCGCGTTGTTAATATTACAGCTATGAAGTACAGTATCTTGATTACATACTTACAGTTTCAAGACTGGAGAATAAATATGATTTACAAATGCTATATGTAGTGTAGGCCTACGCACTGAAACTGCGTAATGTGGAGTTCTCAGTTATTGTATAAATAAGTAGTGTTCGATAGATATGCATCCACGATTCAAAAGAAACTTAATCATTCAGCTTCTGATTATAGTTTGATGTGCTTCATTTTCAGACGCGATAATCGATGCGCTACACTGTTTATTAGCCAGTTCTTTGAAAACGTATTTATGGATCGCGTCTGCAATGGTTCTTTGTTTACTCACACCGCCAAATAAATATAATGTTGATCTGAGCATATCTCCTCTTGTGTCAATTTGACTGGAAACTGCTGCTGCCTTAGGCAGCGCCCGCTTTCAGTCCAATTAGTGTCCAAATATTCAACAGCATTTTGGCACGTACGTAACGAATTTATTATATTTGCCAGCAGCAGCAGCGGCGGCGGCAGTATTTCCCTCCTTGATCCAGCCGATAAGAGGACCCCCAACGACTAATGGACGAATCAGGCTTTAGCTATATACCGCCCATTTAGCTTCGCTCCACGCCCACTTCGCCCGTGTTGGGGTCGGTCGATCCCTGAATTTCCTGACTATCAATTTCCAGAAAACTATACAGATAAACTATTGAATATTTTGAAACTAATTTGACTGGTTACGGTTGCTGCCTAGCAACAGCGCCCAGTTAAATTAGTCTCAAAATATTCTACGGTATGTTTATTAAATAGCAAAAACATACAATTCATACAACAACGCTTAGTCCGTCCGATGAACTTAGCTACGTCATTCATGGCGTAATTGATTATCACGTCATTCTACACGTCACGTTGTTGATTGTGACGTCATATGATTGATGGATAAACTGGAATCCACCATTAGCCCTGGGCCCCAAATAGGCGTAATCCGGCTCTAGACAGAGTCCCTTAAACTGCGAGCAGAAGATAATATGATTTTCTAAAGGCGTTACCGAGTGGGCTATTGCAATACGCTACCCAATCATATATGGATCCATTTAAAGATCAAGTCAGCCCCTCCCCTAATTCAAATGGAAAAACCTGTACAAAAATCTTAGACAAATGTTTTAATTCCGTAGTCTACCATAATGACACACAAAGTTACCTCCCTTTCAGCTAGAAACATCAGAAACCTCAGAATTGGTCATGAGTGGCCATTTAAATACTAGTGCACTGGCAATCCTTCAGCAAGCACTGCTAACAAAATCTCTGTAACTCGCCAAGTCCGAGACTCTTCCATTGAACAGTCAGCTTTGAGGCCGGTGTTTAACTGCGGGTAGCAGCTCAATAAGCCGTCATGTCCCGTCAGTCGATTGGTTGGTCAGTCGCGCAGTTAGCCAGCCAGCCAGCCAGCCAGTCAGCCACAAGTCTATATCAGACAGTCGTTCCAAGAGCCTTTCGCATATAGTAATCAAACTTGCGGTATGCATGCCTTGTAAGGTTAAGGTGTTTAACGTACCGAAAATAGGTCAGTGTGCCATACATTTCATGATACGCTCACATCTACCGAGATTCTATCGACCTTGTTAAGATACCCAAATTACCTCATATAATAGACTGAGAATTCGGTTATCTAATAACACCTGTGTTATGATAAGTCCAGATAAAATGTGCAGAAACCTTATCGGAGGAAATCGTTTAACACAGTGACCATGTTATCCCTGATTTCACGCGGCAACTCAACTGTTTAACCCTTTTATGGTCGGACGCACCAAAACTGGCTTCTGCAGTGGTCTTGAACACTTTAATGGCTAATTGTGGTCAAGAATATAAAAATATGTGATCATTAAATGTTGATTTGCAGGCTAAGAGAAAACTATTTTTGAAAATGTATCACTGGAATGACTGGCTCGATAACCGAGCCAGTCATTCCAGTGGTAAAATTTCAGAAAATAGTCTTCTCTTAGCCTGAAAATGGACATTTAATGATCACATATTTTTATATTCTTGACCACAATTAGCCATTAAAGGGTTTACGCTTTGAACCTTCAAATTCCACTGTGCCAATTTCAAGACATATATCACTGAATGTTCTTGAATATTTTGAAACTAATTTTACTATTATGACATACTATATGCCAGCAACATTTCTCAGTCAAAATAATTTCAAAATATTCATTAAAATAGTCCTTAGGCCACATTAAATAATTTGTCACTTCATGTCTGAAAACAATGCAATTTTAAAGGTATTTTCGCTTGCTATGGAGCGGTCTGAGAAGGGCTATTTCTTCCATAGGGGTTGGGGTGAGGGGTCGGGGTAGAACTCTAGGTAGATATTTGGAAACTAAGATGCTCTCAGAAGCCATTTTGACTGGGCACTGTTAATGCCATTTGCAGCAACAGCACTCAGTCAAATTGGTTTCAAAATATTCAGCAGCTTACATGTATATTTTTCTAAAAGTGTATAGTCGGGGAGTTCAAGGATCCATCGATCACAACACGGGCGACGTGTGGGTGGTGCTTACGTGGCATAGATAAAATTGGATTCATCCATTCCCAGAACCTTAATGTAAAGTGAACAATACAGGTAAGCTTCTGAACATTTTTAAAATCATTTGACTGAGGCCTGTTTCTCCCTGTAGAATTCACATTTCCAGACTATCCATTCATCATCTGACCTCGTATGACGTCATAATCAGCTCCGCGCGTGTACGAAGACGTCACAAGCATTACATCACAAAGCGTTCCATATAGACCGTCATCAAATCTCAAACACGTTGCATGAATTGCATGTCTTTGTAATTCTTTGCTATTTAAGAAACATGCTGTTGAATATTTTGAAACTAATTTGACTGCGCGCTGTTGCTGCCTGTTGAATATTTTGAAACTAATTTGTCTCAAAATATTCAACAGCTTACCTGTGTAGTTTTTTGGAAATTGATAGTCATGGTGTTCAGACATCGATCGATCCCAACACGAGCGAGGTGTGGGTGGAGCTTAGCTAGAAATGGGCGGGCCATAAATAAAACTGGAAAGGTCCATTTGTTTCATAATATCAGCAGAATGTTTAGTCAATCATAGCTTCACCAAAGACTTACAAGATAGTTATTGTCGGACCAGTCCCCTTTTGTGTCGCGGCTACGTCCTTTGGCCGTGACGTCAGCTATCATATGACGTATGTTGATTATGACGCCAGATATCTGAGTCACAGAGAGGGTCACTCCACTGAGATCAACAACGCAAAGGGCACCAATTTTTCTTTTAAATGCTATTTATTTGCTGTTTATTTTCATCTCCACAGGATGGTTACATGGTAATGCAGACAGACAGACAGACAGACAGACAGACAGACAGACAGACAGACAGACAGACAGATAGATAGATAGATAGATAGATAGATAGATAGATAGATAGATAGATAGATAGATAGATAGATAGATGGATAGATAGATAGATAGATAGACAGACAGACAGACAGACCGACAGGCGGGCATGCAGGCCGGATGTCAAGCAGGCAAGCAGGCATGCATACATGCATGCATACATGCAGGCAGGCAGGCAGGCAGGCAGGCAGGCAGGCAGGCAGGCAGGCAGGCAGGCAGGCAGGCAGGCAGGCAGGCAAACAGACATACATGCTGGAAGACAGACAGACAGCATGACAGACAGACAGCATGACAGACAGACAGACAGACAGACAGACAGACAGACAGACAGACAGACAGACAGACAGACAGACAGACAGACAGACAGACAGACAGACAGACAGACAGACAGACAGACAGACAGACAGACAGACAGACAGACAGACATGTATTACTGTGTGCATGTGTTATTGCATGCATTCGTGCATTCGTTCAGATGCGTGCGGGAGTGCGTGCGGGCGTGCGTGCGTGCGGGCGTGCATTCGTGTGTGTGTGATTTCTCTATAATGTAGGATCAATCCCAGCCTTTACCTGTTAAAGCAACCTACTGATAAGTTCATTTTACCCCAACTAATCTCAAGGGGGGACCACTCTAAGTAAATCTAAACTTGGTCTCGATAGGACAAATTTAGGTAAAGAAATTTGTAATTAAATTCCTGTGCCAATGCGTTTTTTTCAATGTAAAGACAGACAGACAGACAGACAGACAGACAGACAGACAGACAGACAGACAGACAGACAGACAGACAGACAGACAGACAGACAGACAGACAGACAGACAGACAGACAGACAGACAGACAGACAGACAGACAGACAGACAGACAGACAGACAGACAGACAGAGATGGCTGGATGGGATGGTTAGCTGGCTGGCTGGCTGGCTGGCTGAATGGATGGATAAATGGATGGCGGGATGCGTGGGTGGATGGGAGAGCGAACGGGAGGGCTGGCTGGCTGGCTGGCTGGCTACCTAGCTGGCTGGCTGGCTGGCTGGCGGGCTGGCGGGCTAGTGTGGTGGCGGGTTGGCGGGCTGGATATGCAGCCAGGCAGGCAGGCTTTGATTTAAACATTTATAGCTCAGAATAAATGAAAAATGTCGCAAGCTCGGCATAACTGTAGGATTTCTCTGGTTCTCATGGCATATCTTCTCTTATCATATGACGGTACAACAGACATCTCATAACCATCTCGATTACTCACAACAGGAGCGCATCCAGTCACTGGTTGGTAATGCGGTTACGAAGAATTAGGTAAATATACGTTGGATTTAGGCGATGAGGGTGAAATGTCGACGGCAAAAAAAGTTGAAATAAATGAAGTACAGATTCTAGATCAAGCATGGTTGAATATCCACCAAGTTTTCAGTAAGTGATCCATATGGACGCGACGAACTCGTGAATCTACATGTGCCAAGCCTGTGCACAATTTGTTCAATTAATCACATTTCTTGTTTGATTGAATTAAATGGTTACATATGGCTAAAACTTTTTAAGATTAGTTTGAAAATCAACCTAATGGTAATGTCCATTGTTCTCTATTTAAAACACAATAATAATACCTGCACAAGCTACTGGTAATTGGCAACCATATGAACAATCAGTATCGCTATTTCAAGACTGCCATCCTCCAGACTTAGAAAGCTGTTAAATTCAGTGAAATTATTTTAACTTGAATCTGTTGCTGTAGCAGAATCTCCCAGCCAAATTAGTTTCAAAACAGTCAACAGATGATTCCTAACTGTGTGAAATTAACGGTTCTAGCATATATAGCTCAAAGGCTTAATGAGGTTATAGATAATTGATGCAGTCTACAGTCAGCAAGATTACTATTATACTCATCCATTACCTTGATAGATGCCTGAAACGAACCGGCGTACTAACCCATGCTACAGTTAGATAAGCTCGATATAATTAAGCAATCACGCCTTTTGTATTAGCTGTTTGACTTCAGTAGCGCGAAAGGCGCACATTGATCTAAAGCAGGTCTTCGGGTTTAGTTTGATCTTTTGTGGAGAGACTGAATTAATAGTTAATCAGTAGTCACCATTGTAGTAATTCTCCTATAAATATGTAAGAATTATCAGTTGCCATTAGACCAGTTTTTTCGCTGCATGACGAAGACCATTACGTCGAAAGCGCTCCAGCAACTGACAGTGTAAGCTTTAATTTTATATATATATAATAATCTTGTATTAATTGTTCTTATTTTTCAGTTTCTAAATTGTTTCAACACATATCGCTCTAGTTAATATTTGGTATTTAACTTTTTTGAACTTTTCTGACTAAATTTGACATAAATCTGTAGAAATTTGATTACGTTCTAAAATGGCCAAGAATTTCAACGGCCCAGTGGGTAAAGGACGCAAATCTGGCAACCCAGCGTCCAACTTTTCTTCAACCAAAAGTGCTCCTAACCAGTCTGTTCAGGCCTTTCAGAGACTGGTTAAGATGTACTTCCATGTGTTGCAATGCTTGCATCACTATGGTCTTTTACGAGAGCATTTGGCATCAGACTCTCTCCCGAAATCTCTCAGCATGAAAATGGAGGAGATGAACTCGTTTTTCTGCCCTGCCTTACGAGATGACGAATTTTTTAAATCGACCAGCATGATAAACCAAATTTGGGCTCATAGCTGCTTAGAAAATTTAATCAAACATTATCGAAGCAAATTGGACAAATTAAAGGCAGAGGTAAAAGTGGCCGAATCTAATGTAATTCTTGATCTAGACAGAGCCAAAGGCATAGCATTGAAATGGGGTAGGCAAAATTTTGGAAATAAATTGGCCACAATGACAATCACAAATTTTTGGAAATTTTTGGCAGAAATAGCTAGTGATAAGCAAAATAGAGTGATGTCTCTACCAACACCGGCGGCCACACCGAGTACAGGTTCAGGTTATCATTCAACAATGACTAACAAACGACAACGGTCACCAACCACCTTCACACCCTCGCCTACTACTTCCAAGCGGACGAATCTGTATACATCACCAACACCAGCACCTGGTGTTGATGATGTAACAGAGTCATGGCCGGCTCTCCCAAAGACAAATTCTCCTCCTGTGCGCCGTTGTCGGGTTGTTACTCATTGTTCCCCCAATCTACCACCTAGCAACTCTTCCTCATCTCTTCCACTATCTTCTCCTCGCCACCTTCTGACTCGATCTTCTCCTCTTCCTCCTTCTCCTCTCTCAATCCCGCCTCCTCCTCTTCCTCCTCAAACTACTTCTCTTCATGCATCTCCTCTCTCAATCCCGCCTCCTCCTCTTCCTCCTCAAACTTCTTCTCTTTATACATCTCCTCTCTCAATCCCGCCTCTTGCTCCTCATACTCAATCTTCTCCTCTTGCATCTCCTCTCTCCATCCCTCCTCCTCCTCTTCCTCCTACGCTTCATCTCTCTTCTCCTCACGCACCTTCTTCTGCTCCTCTTCTTCTGTCTCCACCTCCTCTCCCTCCTATGGAGAATAATAGTAACCTGTCTGACAGGAAGTTTGCTAAGTACCGTCATCAATCGCATAGCAAGGGCCTGTGGAGGATCCCCAGAATCACCAAAAAGATTCTGATGATAGGGTCCTCTAATCTAGCCCGAATTGATTTAGATGTCCATCCTGACATCCAGGTTGAGTGCTATCCTGGTGCCGCATTATCACATTTCAGAACAATGGCTATGCGACACCAGGATGGCCCTAGCCCGGAGAAGATCATCTTGAATATTGGCATCAACTCCAAAAATGAGCATCCAACCAAAGCCTCAAGCCATTTACGGTTCATGGCTCGTGAATTTAAGAATAGCTTCCCTAATGCGGAGTTGCACTTTGCTGAGATTAACTTCTCTGATAGCTTGTCAGACAGGCAAAGGTACTGTCTCAAGCGTATCAACGAATCAGCAAAGTCCAACTGCCACGTTGATAAGGTCATCCCTAAAATTTCTGATGCCAATTTTCATGTTGAGAAGGATAGAATCCATTGGACGAAAGAAACAGCTAATTGTATTTATAACCATTGGTTGACGGTACTTAGTTTAAACTAAATGTGGGTCAAGGCAATAGCTCCCCTAACATAGGGTTAGGAACAAACCTTGTCAATTTAGCAGCTGACTATGATCTCTCACCATCTGAAAAATCAATTCTCGATCGTGGGCTTACTTTTGTACCAATTCCAAAACCAAAAACAGGATTAGATTTGCTTTTAGACACAGGTCTTATTGAAGTAGCTAGTTTTGGTCATTCAGTAAAAATAGCCCATCATTTTCGAAATTTAAATGGAGAGTCAAAACCATTCACTGGAAAATCTGGTTGGGACCCTCCCGATAAGCTAGTTGATGACAATATTAAAGCAACCATAAAAACGGTTGCTGGTATAGCCAGATCATTGCCAGTTACAAATACTAAGCAAAACCTTTCATTTCTCGAACGACAGGCCATCAACAAATTACGTAGAAATCAGAATATTATTATAAAACCAGCCGATAAAGGTTCAGCAACTGTGATTATGTCTAGAGAAAACTACATCCGCGAGGCCGAAAGGCAGTTAACTAACACCAGGCATTACAGAAAACTTGATAATTTAATTTGGCCTCAGAACCGACAAAATTTCATTGAAATACTTAATTCATTGCATACAGATAAGTACATCGATAAGAAACAGCTAAAGTATCTGCTAGGTGAGAATAATCCACAAAATCGGACATTTTATATCTTGCCTAAAATCCATAAACCTATCAGCACCTGGTTAGATCCATTGACACCGCCTGGACGACCCATCATTTCGGACTGTGGCAGTGAGTCTTATGGCATTTCAGAATATATTGATTACTATTTAAAGCCCATTGCTAATAGACACAAGAGCTTTCTCAAGAACACAGAACACTTTCTTTCAAAGCTATCCAAATTGTCAGTTCCGAAAGATGCATATTTAGTCACATTAGACATAGATGCTATGTATACCAATATAGATATTGATGCTGGAGTCAATGCTATTAAGAATTCTTTTGTCAAATTTCCTGATCCAGATCGACCAGACACGGAAATTCTAAAATTATTAGAGCTAAGTCTTAAAGGAAACGATTTCCAATTTAATGGTGAAAATTACCTTCAAATCTGTGGATGCGCAATGGGTAAACGATTCAGCCCAAATTTTGCCACGATTTATGTTGCGGAGTGGGAAGAGGAGGCACTGAACAAATCAACCAAAAAGCCTCTTCTTTACCTCAGATATCTAGATGACATCTTCATAGTTTGGCAACATTCAGAAGAAGACTTTTGGGAATTTTTTCGCATTTTAAATAACCAAGATTCGAATATCAAGCTAAAAGCTACTATTAGTGGAACATCTGTTGACTTTTTAGATGTCACGATCTATAAGGGTCCTCAATTTGATTCCTCTGGAAAATTAGAATATAAAGTATTCTTTAAGCCAACAGACTCACATCAGCTGCTTCACAAAAAATCATTTCATCCTCCACACACATTTAAAGGTTTGATCAAATCGCAAATCATAAGATTTTTTCGAAACTCTAGCAACAGGCAAAATCTGAATAGTGCATGCTCTACTCTGTTTGATGCTTTGAAAGCACGAGGCTATTCAGCCCGTTTTCTTCGAAAAATTAAAGCAGACACCATCAATGAGCTTGAAAATCTAAAACCTCATAGCGGATCCGAGTTTGAGCCTGTCCAAATTAAACACAATAAACCAATCATGTGCGATGGATCAGTTTCTAAATGCGACAAAAATAGATGCAAAGTAAACAACTATATTGTAAACCAACAAACATTCCTGAGCTTTCAAACTAAAAATGAATATCATATCCGAACTAATATGCATTGTGATTCTGAGAATGTAGTTTATTTGATCAATTGTGCCCTTTGCCAGAAACAGTATGTTGGTGAAACAAAAAATGCATTTAGAGTGCGTGCTAGACGCCACGTTTCTGATATTAACACCTCAGCAGATACGCCAATTGCTCAACATTTCCAACTTCCTGATCATTCAGTTGAACATCATTTTGAAATCATGCCAATAGAACAGATTCCGACCTTCGATAGTGAGGAAGAAACGAGTTCGTTTCGCAAAATCCGAGAAGGCCATTGGATTAGAACACTCCAAACAAAAGCACCATTTGGAATAAATGTAGATTCGGGAATATCACAAAAGAACAAAATTATCCCATTTCAACTCATATACAATAGACGTAATGTTGAATTAGCAAAAACCATGAAAGACGAATATTCACAGTTGCAATCTAAATTAAAGGAACCGATCAAAGCACGACCAGTAATAGCTTACAATAGAAATCCAAACCTGAAAGATTTGCTAGTAAGATCAAAGTTAGACCTTATGGTTCCTGATAACAATGACAAGGTTTCATCCCTCCCTACCTATTCTTAAATAAATCTAATCCCAACCAAAATCAATGGTGGGGCAACATGAAATCATATCCGTAGGACATCTTTTAATTTTGTGTCTGCAAAAGTATGTGTGCGTGCGTGCGTGCGTGCGTTCGTTCGTGCGTGCGTTCGTTCGTGCGTCCGGGCGTTTGTTCGTATGTGTGTATGTGTGTGGGGGTGTGCTCGTACATCCGCACGTGTGTGCATCTATACTTGCGTGGGTGTATGTGTGCGTGTGTGTATGTGGGTGTGGGTGCATTAATTCGTGAGTACATTAGTGCGTGGGTGTGTGCGTGCATGCATTCGTGCGTTCGTTCGTGCATGCATTCATGCATGCATTATTGCGTGCATTCGTGCATGTATTACTGTGTGCATGTGTTATTGCATGCATTCGTGCATTCGTTCAGATGTGTGCGTGCGTGCGTGCGTGCGTGCGTGCGTGCGTGCGTGCGTGCGTGCGTGCGTGCGTGCGTGCGTGCGTGCGTGCTTATGGCCGTGCGGGCGTGCGAAGGTGCATTCGTGTGTGTGTGATTTCTCTATAATGTAGGATCAATTCCAGCCTTTACCTGTTAAAGCGACCTACTGATAAGTTCATTTTACCCCAACTAATCTCAAGGGGGGACCACTCTAAGTAAATCTAAACTTGGTCTCGATAGGACAAATTTAGGTAAAGAAATTTGTAATTAAATTCCTGTGCCAATGCGGTTTTTTCAATGTAAAGACAGACAGACAGACAGACAGACAGACAGACAGACAGACAGACAGAGATGGCTGGATGGGATGGTTAGCTGGCTGGCTGGCTGGCTGGCTGAATGGATGGATAAATGGATGGCGGGATGCGTGGGTGGATGGGAGAGCGAACGGGAGGGCTGGCTGGCTGGCTGGCTGGCTACCTAGCTGGCTGGCTGGCTGGCTGGCGGGCTGGCGGGCTAGTGTGGTGGCGGGTTGGCGGGCTGGATATGCAGCCAGGCAGGCAGGCTTTGATTTAAACATTTATAGCTCAGAATAAATGAAAAATGTCGCAAGCTCGGCATAACTGTAGGATTTCTCTGGTTCTCATGGCATATCTTCTCTTATCATATGACGGTACAACAGACATCTCATAACCATCTCGATTACTCACAACAGGAGCGCATCCAGTCACTGGTTGGTAATGCGGTTACGAAGAATTAGGTAAATATACGTTGGATTTAGGCGATGAGGGTGAAATGTCGACGGCAAAAAAAGTTGAAATAAATGAAGTACAGATTCTAGATCAAGCATGGTTGAATATCCACCAAGTTTTCAGTAAGTGATCCATATGGACGCGACGAACTCGTGAATCTACATGTGCCAAGCCTGTGCACAATTTGTTCAATTAATCACATTTCTTGTTTGATTGAATTAAATGGTTACATATGGCTAAAACTTTTTAAGATTAGTTTGAAAATCAACCTAATGGTAATGTCCATTGTTCTCTATTTAAAACACAATAATAATACCTGTACAAGCTACTGGTAATTGGCAACCATATGAACAATCAGTATCGCTATTTCAAGACTGCCATCCTCCAGACTTAGAAAGCTGTTAAATTCAGTGAAATTATTTTAACTTGAATCTGTTGCTGTAGCAGAATCTCCCAGCCAAATTAGTTTCAAAACAGTCAACAGATGATTCCTAACTGTGTGAAATTAACGGTTCTAGCATATATAGCTCAAAGGCTTAATGAGGTTATAGATAATTGATGCAGTCTACAGTCAGCAAGATTAGTATTATACTCATCCATTACCTTGATAGATGCCTGAAACGAACCGGCGTACTAACCCATGCTACAGTTAGATAAGCTCGATATAATTAAGCAATCACGCCTTTTGTATTAGCTGTTTGACTTCAGTAGCGCGAAAGGCGCACATTGATCTAAAGCAGGTCTTCGGGTTTAGTTTGATCTTTTGTGGAGAGACTGAATTAATAGTTAATCAGTAGTCACCATTGTAGTAATTCTCCTATAAATATGTAAGAATTATCAGTTGCCATTAGACCAGTTTTTTCGCTGCATGACGAAGACCATTACGTCGAAAGCGCTCCAGCAACTGACAGTGTAAGCTTTAATTTTATATATATATAATAATCTTGTATTAATTGTTCTTATTTTTCAGTTTCTAAATTGTTTCAACACATATCGCTCTAGTTAATATTTGGTAGTTAACTTTTTTTAATCTTTCTGACTAAATTTGTCATAAATCTATAGAAATTTGATTACGTTCTAAAAATGGCCAAGAATTTCAACGGCCCAGTGGGTAAAGGACGCAAATCTGGCAACCCAGCGTCCAACCTTTCATCAACCAAAAGTGCTCCTAACCAGTCTGTTCAGGCCTTTCAGAGACTGGTTAAGATGTACTTCCATGTGTTGCAATGCTTGCATCACTATGGTCTTTTACGAGAGCATTTGGCATCAGACTCTCTCCCAAAATCTCTCAGCATGAAAATGGAGGAGATGAACTCGTTTTTCTGCCCTGCCTTACGACGAATTTTTGAAATCGACCAGTATGATAAACCAAATTTGGGCTCATAGCTGCTTAGAAAATTTAATCAACCATTATCGAAGCAAATTGGACAAATTAAAGGCAGAGGTAAAAGTGGCCGAATCTAATGTAATTCTTGATCTACACAGAGCCAAAGGCATAGCATTGAAATGGGGTAGGCAAAATTTTGGAAATAAATTGGCCACAACGACAATCACAAATTTTTGGACATTTCTGGCAGAAATAGCTAGTGATGAGCAAAATAGAGTGATGTCAGTACGAACACCGGCGGCCACACCAAGTACATGTTCAGGTTCACATTCAACAGTGACTAACAAAGGACAACGGTCACCAACCACCTTCACACCCTCGCCTACCACTTCCAAGCGGACGAATCTGTATACATCACCAACACCAGCACCTGGTGTTGATGATGTAACAGAGTCATGGCCGGCTCTCCCAAAGACAAATTCTCCTCCTGTGCGCCGTTGTCGGGTTGTTACTCACTGTTCCCCCAATCTACCACCTAGCAACTCTTCCTCATCTCTTCCACTATCTTCTCCTCGCCACCTTCTGACTCGATCTTCTCCTCTTCCTCCTTCTCCTCTCTCAATCCCGCCTCCTCCTCTTCCTCCTCAAACTTCCCCTCTTCATGCATTTCCTCTCTCAATCCCGCCTCCTCCTCTTCCTCCTCAAACTTCCCCTCTTCATGCATTTCCTCTCTCAATCCCGCCTCCTCCTCTTCCTCCTCAAACTTCTTCTCTTTATGCATCTCCTCTCTCAATCCCGCCTCTTGCTCCTCATACGCAATCTTCTCATCTTGCATCTCCTCTCTCCATCCCTCCTCCTCCTCTTCCTCCTACGCTTCATCTCTCTTCTCCTCACGCACCTTCTTCTGCTCCTCTTCTTCTGTCTCCACCTCCTCTCCCTCCTATGGAGAATAATAGTAACCTGTCTGACAGGAAGTTTGCTAAGTACCGTCATCAATCGCATAGCAAGGGCCTGTGGAGGATCCCCAGAATCACCAAAAAGATTCTGATGATAGGGTCCTCCAATCTAGCCCGAATTGATTTAGATGTCCATCCTGACATCCAGGTTGAGTGCTATCCTGGTGCCGCATTATCACATTTCAGAACAATGGCTATGCGACACCAGGATGGCCCTAGCCCGGAGAAGATCATCTTGAATATTGGCATCAACTCCAAAAATGAGCATCCAACCAAAGCCTCAAGCCATTTACGGTTCATGGCTCGTGAATTTAAAAACCCCTTCCCTAATGCGGAGTTGCACTTTGCTGAGATTAACTACTCTGATAGCTTGTCAGACAGGCAAAGGTACTGTCTCAAGCGTATCAACGAATCAGCAAGGTCCAACTGCCACGTTGATAAGGTCATCCCCAAAATTTCTGATGCCAATTTTCATGTTGAGAAGGATAGAATCCATTGGACGAAAGAAACAGCTAATTGTATTTATAACCATTGGTTGACGGTACTTAGTTTAAACTAAATGTGGGTCAAGGCAATAGCTCCCCTAACATAGGATTAGGAACAAACCTTGTCAATTTAGCAGCTGACTATGATCTCTCACCATCTAAAAAGTCAATTCTCGATCGTGGTCTTACTTTTATACCAACTCCAAAACCAAAAACAGGATTAGATTTGCTTTTAGACTAAGGTCTTATTGAAGTAGCTAATTTTGGTCATTCAGTAAAAATAGCCCATCATTTTCGAAATTTAAATGGAGAGTCAAAACCATTCACTGGAAAATCCGGTTGGGACCCTCCAGATAGGCTAGTTGATGACAATATTAAAGCAACCATAAAAACGGTTGCTGGTATAGCCAGATCATTGCCAGTTACAAACAATAAGCAAAACCTTTCATTTCTCGAACGACAGGCTATCAACAAATTACGTAGAAATCAAAATATTATTATAAAACCAGCCGATAAATGTTCAGCAACTGTGATTATGTCTAGAGAAAACTACATCCGCGAGGCCGAAAGGCAGTTAACTAACACCAGGCATTACAGAAAACTTGATAATTTAATTTGGCCTCAAAACCGACAAAATTTCATTGAAATACTTAATTCATTGCATACAGATAAGTACATCGATAAGAAACAGCTAAATTATCTGCTAGGTGAGAATAATCCACAAGATCGGACATTTTATATCTTGCCTAAAATCCATAAACCTATCAGCACCTGGTTAGATCCATTGACACCACCTGGACGACCCATCATTTCAGACTGTGGCAGTGAGTCTTATGGCATTTCAGAATATATTGATTACTATTTAAAGCCCATTGCTAATAGACACAAGAGCTTTCTCAAGAACACTGAACACTTTCTTTCAAAGTTATCCAAATTGTCAGTTCCGAAAGATGCATATTTAGTCACATTAGACATAGATGCTATGTATACCAATATAGATATTGATGCTGGAGTCAATGCTATTAAGAATTCTTTTGTCAAATTTCCTGATCCAGATCGACCAGACACGGAAATTCTAAAATTATTAGAGCTAAGTCTTAAAGGAAACGATTTCCAATTTAATGGTGAATATTACCTTCAAATCTGTGGATGCGCAATGGGTAAACGATTCAGCCCAAATTTTGCCACGATTTATGTTGCGGAGTGGGAAGAGGAGGCACTGAACAAATCAACCAAAAAGCCTCTTCTTTACCTCAGATATCTAGATGACATCTTCATAGTTTGGCAACATTCAGAAGAAGACTTTTGGGAATTTTTTCGCATTTTAAATAACCAAGATTCAAACACCAAGCTAAAAGCTACTATTAGTGGAACATCGGTTGACTTTTTAGATGCCACGATCTATAAGGGTCCTCAATTTGATTCCTCTGGAAAATTAGAATATAAAGTATTCTTTAAGCCAACAGACTCACATCAGCTGCTTCACAAAAAATCATTTCATCCTCCACACACATTTAAAGGTTTGATCAAATCGCAAATCATAAGATTTTTTCGAAACTCTAGCAACAGGCAAAATCTGAATAGTGCATGCTCTACTCTGTTTGATGCTTTGAAAGCACGAGGCCATTCAGCCCGTTTTCTTCGAAAAATTAAAGCAGACACCATCAATGAGCTTGAAAATCTAAAACCTCATAGCGGACCCGAGTTTGAACCTGTCCAAATTAAACACAATACACCAATCATGTGCGATGGATCAGTTTCTAAATGCGACAAAAATAGATGCAAAGTAAACAACTATATTGTAAACCAACAAACATTCCTGAGCTTTCAAACTAAAAATTAATATCATATCCGAACTAATATGCATTGTGATTCTGAGAATGTAGTCTATTTGATCAATTGTGCCCTTTGCCAGAAACAGTATGTTGGTGAAACAAAAAATGCATTTAGAGTGCGTGCTAGACGCCACGTTTCTGATATTAACACTTCAGCAGATACGCCAATTGCTCAACATTTCCAACTTCCTGATCATTCAGTTGAACATCATTTTGAAATCATGCCAATAGAACAGATTCCGACCTTCGATAGTGAGGAAGAAACGAGTTCGTTTCGCAAAATCCGAGAGGGCCATTGGATTAGAACACTCCAAACAAAAGCACCATTTGGAATAAATGTAGATTCGGGAATATCACAAAAGAACAGAATTATCCCATTTCAACTCATATACAATAGACGTAATGTTGAATTAGCAAAAACCATGAAAGACGAATATTCACAGTTGCAATCTAAATTAAAGGAACCGATCAAAGCACGACCAGTAATAGCTTACAATAGAAATCCAAACCTGAAAGATTTGCTAGTAAGATCAAAGTTAGACCGTATAGTTCCTGATAACAATGACAAGGTTTCATCCCTCCCTACCTATTCTTAAATAAATCTAATCCCAACCAAAATCAATGGTGGGGCAACATGAAATTATATCCGTAGGACATCTTTTAATTTTGTGTCTGCAAAAGTGTGTGTGTGTGTGTGTGTGTGTGTGTGTGTGTGTGTGTGTGTGTGTGTGTGTGTGTGTGTGTGTGTGTATGCGTGCGTGCGTTCGTTCGTTCGTTCGTTCGTTCGTGCGTTCGTTCGTTCGTTCGTTCGTGCGTTCGGGCGTTTGTTCGTATGTGTGTATGGGTGTGTACTCGTACATCCGTACGTGTGTGCATCTATACTTGCGTGGGTGTATGTGTGCGTGTGTATGTGGGTGTGGGTGCATTAATTCGTGAGTACATTAGTGCCTGGGTGTGTGCGTGCATGCATTCTTGCGTCCGTTCGTGCATGCGTTCATGCATGCATTATTGCGTGCATTCGTGCATGTATTACTGTGTGCATGTATTATTGCATGCATTCGTGCATTCGTTCAGATGCGTGCGTGCGTGCGTGCGTGCGTGCGTGCGTGCGTGCGTGTGTACGTGCGTGTGTGTATGTGTGTGCATTCGTGTGTGTGATTTCTCTATAATGTAGGATCAATCCCAGCCTTTACCTGTTAAAGCGACCTACTGATTAATTCACTTTACCCCCAACTAATCTCAAGGGGGGACCACTCTAAGTAAATCTAAACTTGGTCTCGATAGGACAAATTTAGGCAAAGAAATTTTTAATTAAATTCCTGTGCCAATGCGGTTTTTTCAATGTAAAGACAGACAGACAGACAGACAGACAGACAGACAGACAGACAGACAGACAGGCTGGCAGGCTGGCAGATTGGCATGCAGGCAGGCGGAAGGGTGGGCGGATGGGTACGCAGGCAGGCAGGCTGGCAGGCAAGAACAAAATAATATATCCAAAATATATTCAACCGGAAACACCATGGAAAATATTATCCACAGTAGGGTGGAAGAAGACGAAAATAATAACAACAAAAATAGAAATGTTCCCAATAATGATAATGGCTATATTAAATGGAACGCAAACGAAAAAGAACATTTTGTCCGAAACCTAGACCCAGTACTTCTAGAAACCATACACCTAGAGTTGTCTTCCATACAACAAGATAAACAAAGCTGTATTTAATTGGCTATCTATTTATCAAAAGCTCCAAAACTACCTTTGGATACCGCAAAGCTTATAAAGGAAAAATAACCACAATGCAAACAGAATCGTAAGGAATATCATAACATAAGAAAGCTATATAATGTAAATAAAACTGACTATAACCGAGGACGCTTGAAAAAGGCAAGTAAAACCTACACAATAACTGTGGTAAATACACAAATAAAATGTGCACCCGGCTGCACACTAAACTGCGGAATCTGAAAAAATCCATATAAAGGTTTCCTGGAAAATAGTAAATAAGGGAAAGAGAAAACAATCAGATAGTGATAACAAAATTGACATAAATCCACACTATGAATACGTCAAGCGGGTAAATCAAAACCAAACTGAAAACGGAAAGGAACATGAAGAGTCACTGGTCTCTGAAAACTCCGAACACACTATCCAAAAATAAGGCAGGAGGAAACGATAATATGTTAAATGAATACATCATAATAACATCTGATATCCTTCTTCCAATATATACACAATTGTTCAATATAATCTTTAACCAAGCATGTGTCCCTGAAACATGGATAGTAGACAAAATAATTCCGATATTAAAAAATAAAGGTGACGCCGCAGATCCAACGGATTATCAGCACATGACACTGCTTAGCCGACTAGACACACCTTTACTTCTATTATAAATAATAGACTTAAGATATCTGCAGAGCGGAGGGAGATATTATCAGAATCACAAGCAGGTTTTAGAAGGGGAAGATCAACTGTGGACAGTATATTCTCTCTGTACCTAATAAATGACCTGTTACGTCTACAAAAGAAAAACATTTTTGCTGCTTTATAGATTTTAAACAAGCCTTTGATACTGTATTGCGCCATGTTCTCTGGACAAAGCTTCTAAGAAGTAACGTAACATATCAGGCAAATGTTTCAACGTAATTAAAAATATGTATCAATCAATCAAATCATTTGTGTGGCTAGCAAATTGGAATCAGAGTAGTTTGGTGCAAAATTGGTGTACGACAATGAGAAAATTTTTGGCTTTTCTAATTCTCCTTATTTTTCAGTATTTCCATATCTGCAAGAACATCCCATCTCTGGTCTGTCATTAGTAACTGCAAATGCCTATAAAACCCTAAATTTATTTTAATACCTTGTAATCCTTCGCTATGCATATGGCACTGTAATTATGGCAGACTCAGCACAATCACTTCAAACAACATTAGATGTGTTCTACCTGCCTACCGCCTACGAGGGACACTAATAGTTAATTTCTCAAAAATAGAAATACTGATATTCTCTAGACAACGACAATACAGATGACTAGAGTTTTATATGGGAGATCAAAACATTGAGATTACTGATGAATTCATCTACTTAGGTACTATCTTTAAATACAACCGTTGTTTTTCACAACAGAAATCTAAATCAAGGAAGAAAAGCAACGTGTGCAGTAATCAAAAACATAAATGAAAACTATATACATTTTCATCTAGAATGTAAACTTTTTAATATTATGGTCATCACCTTATTGCTATATGCATCAGATGTATCAGACTTTGGGAATACAAAATTATTAGATAACTGTCAAATAAAATTCTATAAAACTATGTTGAAAAGGAGCACTCCGAATGTAACAGTTTAAGGTGAGACTGGCACTTATCTGCTATATATAAACAAGTGGCATCTGATTAAGTTCTGGATTGAGATTATAAATTCAAGATATAGAAAATTATCATCCATGCTATACTGCATTGCCTTAAACTACACAAGTCAAAATAATTATAAGATAAAATGGATGGAACATCTAGAAAATATCTTAATGACAACAGGAAATATACTTATCTTAGATGCGGAAACTATCAATAAAACAGGTAATGAAGCGGATGAAGAAAACCTTACAGACTCAATTCCAAAACAACTGGATAAATGAAATACAGACATCAAATAGGGTAACCTTTTATGCAAAGATAATGAACACTATTAAAGTTGAGCCGTGTCTAACAGAGCGGCCATATAAGGAAGACATTACACTGTGCCACTTTAGAACTTTTATTCACCAACTAGGCATTGAAACTCAAGGAATGTTTTGAATAGATAGAGATGAGAGACTATGCAATAGATGTACTGATGTCGGAGATGGGAATCACTTCTTACTTTACTGCCAAATATGTAACACAGAACGGCAAAAATGCATTCCAAATTAAATAACAATGATGAAAAGACAAAAGAGGTATTAGCATAATACAATAAACCTGTTTTGATTAAATTATATAAATATATTCGATTTTCAAAGAAGACGAACGTGTAACAGACCCCTTACACCTTTATACATTTATGTTAAATGATAGATCCACCAAGATGTAAGAATATGGCATTGAGTATATTGGGACTAGAATGACTGGAGGTAATTGATGCCTAAGGCAGCAGCAACATCCGGTCGGACAGGTTAGACTACATTCAGCAGCTTATCTGATCACGGTTTTGGAACACAAACTCATAGATACTAGTGTTCTAAGGAGAAATGTACATTCCATGTTAATCTTGAAAACTATTACTCGACCGACCGACCGACCGACCGACCGATCGACCGACAGTAATATTCTCACACCCAGGTAACGCAGGTTATTGGGCCGAGGCTGGGCCGATATCGCGCCGATACTTTCGGTATCGGGCCGATATTCGCCCAGCATCAGCCCAGTAAGCTGCTTTATCAGAGTAGAATCTCTTAAAGAGTGCGTGGGTGGGTGGGTGGGTGGGTGGGTGGGTGGGTGGGTTGGCGGGGTGGGTGTGTGTGTGTGTGTGTGTGTGTGTGTGTGTGTGTACATGGCTTAGGAGTCGTTCAAACCATAGATATCGTACATACTGGCTAGATTGATCAAAAGCGAAATCGCGAGTTCTGCATTTTCTCACCGGAAGTATAATCTCCAAAACAATGTGTTTCTGTTACTAAACCTATTATGTTGTCGAATAAAGTGTCAGATTAAAATAGCCAATATAATTCTTTTTCTGTTAATACGTCTGTTTAATTCCAAAAGATGATTTAGTCATTTTTGAAGTCTATATATGGAGCTGAACATCTGCACCAACCCGTTAGTGAGTACCCGGCCGTGCGCAAATGTGATTTCCTGAACTCGCGTCACCGGCGGTCTGGATAGCTAGACCCAAAGCGAGGGTATGCGCATGCGCCATCTAGCCAGTATATACGATATCTATTGTTCAGACAGACTCACATTGAGCCTTGCGCTCTCATAGTAATTGCCTAATTGCCGGAAGCTGATGCATATGCGATTCAGTAGTGTGAAAATTATTTTAATTACTAAACGCCATAAGACCTCCTTACGGTAGCCAAAACATGTATTGGGTTTCTGGTTCTAAATCAGGGTTACTACCACACAAGGCGTGTCTACAATTCTATTTTAATTGTCTAGATGCTGAGAGGTGACACCAGCTTAGAGAGAAACAGTAATGTGTAAAACTGGATTTACGCTACGACGGTAATAATTATGTTATTCTACCTGTGTACAGGCCGAGATGTCAAAAACCAACAAGTCTGGTGCCTCTGTCGAATATGAAGTAGGCCTAGTTACTTCTGAGGAATGCTCTGCATTAAATAAACGAGTCTAATTCACGTAATTGCACATATACGCACGCACGCACGCACGCACGCACGCACGCACGCACGCACGCACGCACGCACGCACGCACGCACGCACGCACGCACGCACGCACGCATACACGCATACACGTATATATATGGGCCAACATTAATTGAATATTTACCTGTACATATGAAATCTGCGTGGCGACGTGGTCTGCCTGCATCGGACCAATGGACCGTTCTAGTTTTAGCTATGCCCCACCCATCACTAGCTAAGCTCCACCCACACCTCGCTCGTGTTGGGATCGATCGATCCCTTGAACTCAAATGAATATCAATTTCGAGAAAACTGTACAAATAAGGTGATGAATATTTCAAAACTAATTCGACTTGGTGCTGTTGCTGCCTACGGCAGTCAAATTAATTTCAAAATAGTCAACAAAAACGAGTTCAGCCTGTACTCCCTAATCAAATCTCCAAAATGTCAGCCAAACCCGTTTAGCGGTTAGGGAGAATAGGTAGCTCTTGCGAAAAGTAGGTCATCCAAGACGTCTGCCAAACTGGTTGGCTAATCAAGTTCCATTGAGCAAACTTGGTTCAGCTGTTAGATGATATTTCATGACTTTTAATCCACTGTGTGATTTTGGAGACGATTTTTCAATACGTTTCTAAAAATTTGCCAAATTCCAAGATGACCGCCAGCCAAAGTGGCCGATATCTTTGTCCATTTAGTGTTCCAGGTACAGTCAACAGATCCAGCTTACAATCAAATGAGATGCACCCCCATATCATAACGGAACCTCCACCAAATGGAACTTCTTCCATGATGTTACGTTGGTCGTACGCCGTGCGTCTGGACCTCCATACACGAGTTCGACCATCTGTGGCATGAAGCAGAAACCGACTTTCATCGGACCAGTGTACCCGTCTCCAGGATCTCATGTTCCAGTGTCTTCTTTCGTTGCACCACCTCAGACGCTCCTCTTTGTGGTGTGCAGTGAGGAGAGGACGTCTGACAGGTCTCCTAGCTTTCATGCCAGCAGCATACAGTCTCCTTTTGACGGTAGACATTGACACTCTATTGCGCGTTTCCCATTGCTGGCTGAGCACTCTGCTGTTGGTGAATGGAGATCTCCTAACAAGGCGTACTAGGGCTCGATCATCACGGGCAGTAGTCTTCTTCGGTCTTCCAGATCTAGGCCTGTCCTTCACCTCGTTAGTTTGCCCATGTTTTGCAATCAAACGACTGATTACAGTATGGTTAATGTTCAGCTGTCTGCCAATCTCTCTGCATGACATACCAGTGGTATGCATGCCTATGATTTGCCATTTCACACGATCACTTAACCTTCGTCTTGCCATAGCGGTTCACAATCAAGAGCTAATTCTCTCTGTACAAATAAACCACGGTCATGAACACAAAATTCCTAATCTTGTCGCCTAAATCTGTATGTAATGTTCTACACCTCAAACTGGACTTTTACATAACTGAACACGTGTGCTGTTTCCCGCCACGCACGGACATCAAGCGGCGTGAAGTCATGCATGCATGTGCATTTCGTACTTGGAATTATGTCAGCTAACGCGGGGACAAAAAGTATGGCAGCCTAGTTGTACCATCATGTTTCTACGTTCTATTGTTTTTGCTGGTGCTTAACTTTTGCACAGGTGTATAGTTTCCTGCAAGTGCAATTACATTATAAAACATTTATTTCAAAGAACATTTCCAGGGTAATGACGTCATAATCAGATAAGCGGCGTGTAGGATGACGTCATAATCATTAGGCCATAAAATTGATTATATAACTCTTAAAAGTCCGACACGTTGTAAGAATTGTATGTCTCTACTATTTAATAAACATGCAGTTGAACATTTTGAAACTATCTTACTGCGCGCTGCTGCTGTCATAGCAACAGCGCCGAGTCACATTAGTTTCAAAATATTCAAGAGCTGACCTGTACAGTTTTCCGGAAATCGATAGTCAGGAAGGTCAGAGATTGATCGATCCCATTACGAGCGAGGTGTAGGTGGAGCTTAGCTAGAGATGGGCGGAGCATAGCTAAAATGGAAAGGTCCATTAAGAAGGGCACTGATACCCCGTTTACGCTTTGAAAGGTTGAATGTCTACATTGGAAAGCTGTTTAATATTTTGAAACTAATTTACCTGGAACTTATTGCAGCAACAGCTTCCAATCAAATTAGTTTTAAAATGCGTAGGAGTATGCGTTAGTTCACTAAATCATAAATAATTTATCGTGCCAGGTCTTTGATGGCGAAAGGATTCATAGCGCGCTGTGTATACCGGTACACTATCTACCATTGCATAGACAGTGGTAGCAACAGACACAACCCGACGGCTGATATCACAACAACTGCAGTCATACAGCGCATGCGCAGAGGCACCTCGAAGAGTCCCTCGGAAATTTATCAAGGGTAGAATCCCCAGTTGAACAATTTCAGTGTACAATACAAAGTATAGGCAACAGACGACTCAAAATCACGCCAGGCATGTATAGATAAACTGCGAGGGTTTTTTGGCTGGCGTATAGAAAGCTCCTTAAATCTGAACCACATATAAATGAGAGGCTGTCCTTTCAAATATTCACAGAATATGTAGAAAAACTAACAATAAAACAAAACCAGTTATCAGACGGTTTATGTTCTTCAATGATCGCGAGCGTGTACGCAAATAAGCTCAGGAGAAACTTAATAGATCTGGTTTTCGGTGATACAACAGTTACCGCAACCCATTCGTTTTACATACATTTTACTAGACTCACAACAAAACGGTATGCAATACAGATCGCTAAACGCTATACAACGATACTAAACAACACAGGGCACAGCCACTTCTGGAGAAACCAAGTAATATCTAACCAAACACAAACAACAATAACCAAAAATCTTGAGGCTCAATTTATACAGTCATGGCACACTGCTGCAGTCGCTGCTGCTACTACTACTGCTACTGCTACTACTACTACTACTACTACTACTACTACTACTACTACTACTACTACTACTACTACTACTACTACTGCTTCTGCTGCAAGGCCACTACTATTCATATAGATAAATATTGACTACCGTTATATGTTACTCATACGATGTGTAAAAGAGCCTGCTAGGCGAAAGTACGAACTAGAGGAAGATAACTCGTATGGCAAATTTGCCTTCTCATTGTTGGGAATGAGTGTCTGCGTGAATAGAAAATCTGAAAGAAAGAATTTGAAATGAACATGTTGGGTGGATAGCTGTGCACTAACAACAAGCGGATATCCGGCTCCAGTCGCTCACATCATAAGCCACAATAATAAAAATAGAGGCGTTTCTTTTTCGAGAAGACACCTCTAATGTATTGGCCGGCCATCTTAGTACGTCACCACAACGACTAAACTGTTACACAGACTCCACTTCGGAGACCAGACAGCTCGGGACCCAGTATATCTCTGTAGCGGATTGTAAAAAAGCAATGTGGATCGTGTTGATTTTGGTACCATCTTTACCTCTGTATCACTAGCTTGATACAGACGTTTAAAATCGGCTCGATCCACCCAGTGGTTCGTGTGATATAAACATCCCCGCAACGTCAGCAAATTCTTGACCTCGTTTTGTGTGCGACAGATGTACAACAGATTTGAATTTCACGACGAATTCAGAGGGACTATTTTTCTGTTAACTACTTGCCATACAGACTACTATAGGCTTTATATCATCTCGTTTCACGTGAAATAATATTGTCTGGTATGAAGAGAGTAGCGCTCATGCCGTTTTAAGTTTCAATTCTCTCTACCACCATATTCTGGTGGAAATCACTACGCCAACGGCTACTCAATACATACGAGATACTTTTCTCGATCTCGTATCGAAGGAGATCTCGCGAGATACGAATGCATAAGTCAAAGAATCGCTAGCGATGAAATGAAGAGTCGAGTACTATCCTACTAACAACACAGCAAACTGATAATTTTCAACTAGGTTGATAATTGTGATATTGCGACCTCGCTGCAGGGCCCTTATTCATAAAAGGCACACGAGCGTTAGTGGGCGCGCAAATGGCACGTTAACGCCACACACGCAACCATTTCACAGGTATTCAAGAAGACCACGCTTTTTAGAGGGGACGCAAACTGCCTCACTTAAGTTGCGGTCAGGTCGAGCTTGCGCTGCGACTCAACTAGTCGCCGCTTGATTTTCAATCAGCTATCAGCAACTCCACGCGACTGATTTACTCTCCGACGGGATTGACCTGAGCGTACCTGCGATCACTTTAATGTCGATCGCCATCAATCGCCGTCCAAAAAATCCCTAATCGCTGCATGTTCTACTTCTACGATCGGTTACCGTCAATCGTAGGTCAGATAATATCGGCATGAGTGTAATTACGATTGTCGTCAACTGAATTGTTGGCTGTAGCCACTCAGTACACAGAAACTGATGTATAACAGAGTCAGTCATTACAGTGGTAACATTTTCGAAAATCAAACAAAATTGCATATTTAAAGGGTCAATTACTTAAAGCAATGCCAGAATATTATTTTATTCAAGCTATAACAGTCTCATAATTCGTGGATCAGAGCTGTCAATCAAGCATCTGAAGACGCAATCGCATGACGTAACATCAACTGGTGCTACTATAAAATTACGTCACTAAGGGTTTGACTTTTGTCGACTTTTGAAGCCTTTTCGCATAATATTATATTTAGTATCTCTATAAGGAAAATCAAACTATTTTAGTAGGTAACTTTTATATCCCGAATTGATCTCTAAAGGTTGGCCATATTCTATAGTTAACTCTTGATATCATTATTTTTCAATTCACTGCCCTGTTGTGTTTCAGCACGGCGCCAACTCTTAAATTTTAAAATCTATGTGGGTCATTCCACAGTAAATGGGACAATTTCATAATTGTCTTGTCTTTTGTAGCTTACATTTATCATGTGCTCATTTTCCTTAATGTAAACACACTATTTTGTAGTCTGCTATATGTCTGATTAATGAATGTAGTGTTTATGATCAACATCTCAGCAATAAATTTTGGAGCCAAGTCCATATCAGCCCCAAATACCATAATTTGCGTGTCTCTTGAGCTATACTATCATGTTTCAGATGCCAGGTTGCAAAATATGTGCATAGTATCTGCTATACAGACTCACTACACATAAGAGGACATGTCAGGATAAGAGGACATGTCAGGATAAGAGGACATGTCAGGGCTTGTATTTTCACAGCAGACCATGTCTTTTGTACTTTCTAAGACTTAATAATTAGATTTTGTTGCTGTGTCTCCCACGTTCTTGTCAACTCCGTCATACAAATGAAGCACTGCCCAGTGAGTGTGAATTTTATGTATTACAGATTAATTTATTAAATTAATTGATTACTTGAGAGGTTTTGTCTAGGAAATATAGCAAAATATTTCAGTTGCTAAGCTAATAATGCGGTAAATGGATCATCAAGAAGTAGATTCTGTGAGTAGCAATTCTACCAGTCAACTCCGTCACAGTGACGGAGTTGACCAAATCACATAGTCATCAATTATGTCATATATCAGTATTTGTTTATTATCTCATTGTGTTTTATATGTTATGTGACAGACTGAAATTGCTTTCAGTACTGTTTGAGTCATAAACTATTTTCCTGTCACTTTAATAGACATTTGAGGTACTTTGGCATTACCATTAATCATGTAGAGAAATATCCTGCTTTAGCATCAAGCAAGATCATAAAGAAATATCGACTAGCTTCAAAACTAGCAGAAAATCTCAAAGTAAAAGAACAACCATTTGCAAGAATTATGAGACAGTAGCTAAAGATTTGGATTTATACAGAAAGAAACGTAGTGATGCAGTGTCTGATGAAATTAAAGGACCGGTAGAAGAATTTTATGAAAGAGATGATATATCTAGAATAACAACGGGGAAGAAGGAAGTTATTACACTCAAGAAGGAGAAAAGGCAGCGGCGTTATTTGTTGGATACACAAATAAATCTGCATGCAAAATTTGAATCTGAGTTTGGACCGTTGAGCTACTCAAAGTTCTGTGAGCTTCGCCCTTTTTGGGTGTTACATCCAACTGAGAAGGACACATGCCTATGTAAAAGATGTGAAAACTGTCAGCTGCTTGCTGATCGGTTGCATATTATGAAACTCTTGACCACAAACAACCTTGATGTCTTGATTGAGGAACTTGTCTGCAACACCAAGTCAGAAAGCTGTATGTATCAACAGTGTGAAGAATGCTCAACTAAGACTGTTCCTACTAATGAGTCAGGAGAAAGTAGTACTAGTAATGCATGGTGGTTTCAGTGGGAAACCATCCAGAATGACACCGGGTATAAGGTAACATCAAAGGTACGCAAAGACGGCTCAACAGAGGAATTGTACAAGGCATTTATCACATCAGTCTGGTCTCACTGTGGGCATATTTTTAGGATAAGAAATCAGTTTCATGCTGTCCAACAGGGAAAGCACAACTTGCAGATGAATGATGCCATTATTCACATTGACTTTGCCGAGAACTATAATTGCAAATGGGGGAAGGAAATTCAATCTACTCATTTTGGGGCTTCCCATATCCAGGTTACTCTACACACTGGAGTCCTGACCACATCGAATGCATCACAAGGCTTTTGTACTATCTCCAATTCAATGAGACACGATGCACCTGCAATATGGTCATATCTTGGCCCGATCTTTAACTGGATTAAAAGCACCAACCCTGATATAACCCGAATCCATGTACTTAGTGAAGGGCCGACAACACAATACAAGAACAGAACTAATTTCTATCTTTTTAGCATGCTTCCCACCATAGGATTTGAAGGTGTTTGGAATTTCTATGAGTCGGGTCATGGCAAGGGACCCCAAGATGGCATTGGAGCTGCTTTGAAAAGATGTGCCGATACCGCTTGTCTTCATGGGACTGATATACCCAATGCCAGATGCTTCTTTGAATGGGTTCAGGAAAATTCTGGGATTTCTGTATTTTTTGTTGACCATGATGAAATTGCTGATCACGACAATATATTACCGAATGATATAAAGGCTATTCCAGGCACCATAAAGATTCATCAAATGAAGACATCCAAAGCAGGAAGTATTCACTTTAGAAAGCTTAGCTGTTGTTGTAATGGTCCAACTAGGCTTACCCCAAATAATAACTGTTGGGAATGCAAAGGAAACATCTGTTGAGTTAGCCACAGGACCAGATAAGAATGCAGATGAATCATCAATGGAGAGTGTTTTACTATGAATTCTGAGGACATCACTAGAACCACAGGCAAAGTAGATGAAGCCTCTACTGACAGTGAATTGAGAACTAATGATTATGTTTTTACTATGAATTCTGAGGACATCACTAGAACCACAGGCAAAGTAGATGAAGCCTCTACTGACAGTGAATTGAGAACTAATGATTATGTTGCAGTGGTGTACTTTGATGATAGACAATGGTATATTGGACAAATCAAGGAGATTGATCTTCAAACAAAGGAAGCATTGGTTGCTTTTATGCACCGATCAGTCCCATCAAGTTCAGTTACATGGCCCAGTCGTGAAGATCTATGCCTAGTTCCATTTTCAAATATATTGTGTATGACCTCCAGCCCTTGCCCAGGAACAACAGGAAGATCGTTCAGCCTTAAGAAATACGATATTCAAAGAGCTAAAGGATTATACAAGAAGTGGCTTCAAAATAATTTTAAAAACATCAATCTTCCATAACAAAGTCAGCCTTTTTCAAAACAGTGTCAGTTTTTCAAACTTTAACTTAAAGCCTGTCAACTCTGTCACGAATCTGAGACTATATCCTACATGTACATGTCATATACGGCTCTGAACTCTTATTCATATTCTTGGAGATAACTTGAAACATTGTTGATCTGCGCATTTAGCAGACTTTTTTGACAAGGAGTGCGTCTTCTGTGACCGTACAGAAAAAACATTGTCGAGAACTTGGTTATAGGCTGTGATGATCTGACAATTAATTAATACAATTAAAATGCAGAATATAGACAGATTATTTTTGTATTATTTTAATAGTAGTAGTCAAGATCAACTAGAGAAATAAATATATAAAGGATATTTACAAATTTATGTGATATCATAGGCCTGATTTAAAATGGTTATGTTTTTGTCAACTCCGTCACGATTGGCCAAGCATTATAGCCACACTGAATTTTTAATATATTTGCACGGTGCATGCTAAAACAATATCAGAATAAATTATGTACACAATGAAAAAGGTCATAAGACAAAAGTTTCATAAGAGACTACAATAAATTGGTTACCAGATTAGAAACTGTGCATACTATTGTTTAAAAAAATCTAAATCTGTGGAATATACATACATAGATTAGTCTGTATATTGTAATTTGTGTCAGAGCTAAACTAAATTCTATGGTTTACCTGTACTGATGAGTAGTGTAAATGTAGTGGTATATGATATTCTTAATAATTTATATATGAAGAAATGTTATAAAATAGGTATGTCAGCGTGACGGAGTTGACGAAAAATGTATAGTAGTCACAGAAAAAAAATTTCCCAAAGAAAACAAATGCTTATTAAGCTAAGCTGATTATACGCATTAAAAGTTAACAGGTTTTCTTATTTTATGAAATAAAATTATGTCAATTGTACAACATTTTGTTTTTACCATTTCTAGAGAGCAAATTGTCCTATTTACTGCGGAATGACCCATATACAATGTGGAACGTTTCGGAACGTCTCGTACACGCCTTTTTCTATTTATTTTTAATTCCAGTGTTTTGCTGAAAGAATTTATGAGGATAGGTTTCTTAACCTCAACCACCTTGGGTTATTAGGCAACGTATTAGCAAAATGCATGATCTGTAATTTAAAGCAAGTAGCAATAGGAAAATACATAATTACCATAGAAAAGGAAACTATCCTTTTTCCTTTATCACATGTGTGTTTGAGGCAGGATGCAGAACTGATTATCTAATATACACATTTTAAAGAAGATAATGCACAACGAACATATATTCCAAATATGAAAGGTCATTTCAAAATAAGTACACGACCTGTTAATTCATGCTGCGTTTCTAGTTGACATGAGCGCACGTACGACTTGGAAACGGGCAGCGCAATTAGTTGCCGATACTTGCTAGTAATCGAATCGTAGCGACATGAGCGCACATTTTCTAGTCAGTTGCCGACTGTTCTAGCGCAGCGCGGGTCAACGTAGCTCGACCTGACCGCAGCTTAAGTTACTAACTGATACTTTTTTGCGGGAGCTATTATGAGTCCCGCAAACATCGCTGAATCGCGAAACAATGGCGTTACTACTAGCAGTGGATGGGGGTAAAGGGGGGGGGGGGACATTCCAAATATGCAATACATATTAAACGTGAATATTCATATCAGAATGTCTGAAAATACTATTGTTAAAAATATTGTATACATTTAGAGGCTCAAAGTGTGTGACTAGATGTAGTGAAACGAAATAAATCTTAACATAAGTATGATGATTTCATTCCGTATAAATAATTATTCTATCTTTACTCGTGTGAGTCGGATCTCTAATATAATTTCACAAGTTAAAAAATTGCATTAATACGCCTATAGATATACTTAATGAAATCGTCGTTTGTTAAGATTTATTTCATATTATTACATCTAGTCACACAATTTAAACCTCTAAATGTCGACACTTTTTAATTGTATTTCCAAGCATTCTGCTGTGAATGTTTACCTTTAAACAAAGTTACAACTAATTCTACGCAGTCAAATCTGTCTATAGCGGACACTGTAAGGATTATGTAAATGTAGTCACTAAAGACAGATAGTAGCGTAATAAACTCATTTTCAATAGGAGGCCTACTGGATTTAACACCACGTGATGGCGATTCCTTAATAGCGTTAATTTGGCGCAAAGGCAAGTGTCGATAATAGAGATTTAACTGCACAATGCCCTATATTCCCCCACGCATTATCCGCGCAATAGCAGGTGGGCGCGCAAACAGCGTGGACTTTGCGCAGAGTTGTATGCGTACAACGCTTCGCTTATAAACAGGCGTGCTCGCAAGCTCCCCTCTAGGCACACGCTAAGCAGACGCCACCCAATGTTTTGCGTATTCTTCATGAATAAGGCCCCAGATACGCTATTTCTTTAGTATGTGTAAACGCCATTCAGAGGGCTTTCTTTCCTCGATCGAAATAGCTCCTACCTACTCTGTGCCAACGTCTAGGATGACCGTTTTGTTGTTACCCCAATCAATGCGCGCCATGTTCTCGGTGACAACGCCATCAGCGTCCACAGTCTTCCTTCTATATACGGTAAGCTGAATAATAATAATAATAATAATAATAATAATAAATATAGCCGCAACCGGCGATGCATCTGGTGGGGAGGGGGGGGGGGGGGGCAAGCGAGCGGCTAGCATCTTGGTCGCTAAGGTTGGTTGGTTGGTTGCTGGACGTCCCTCTCGTATAATTCTCGTTAGCTGTCTTAGAGCTAATTGATGTTCTATGGATTCTGTATTTCTACATTAATTCAGGTACAGACCCATGACACGCTTATCAATGATTGATTCTATCTTCTCAGCTCGTATGAGGAATAGAACAATGATTTCTGTGCAGCGATCCGGAAGATAGTGTAGATGTTTTGAGGTTTTCTTTTGGAAGTTTCCCAGAGCACAAATGCCTGCTTCAGATGGTTTCAGTACTTCCAGTCCATGCAGCATTCTTTGGATTATGTACAGTTTCGAGATGTTGACACTAACCGTTGGGGCCATCCTATTCCTTCCATGCAGGCCTGCTCTCATCAACTGATAGTGTTCTCCTGGCCATATTTATATAGTCAATGAGTGCTACTTTTCCTGACGAGAACCTTATCTGAGCCAGCTCTTAATATAGGTGGCTTAGAACCTAAATATCCCTTAGATTTGATAAAGTTGGATGAATGCTTTTCGATATGAGCACACGTGCCATATTCAACGGAGTATTTTCATTGGCTGTTGGGTGCGCAACCCATTTAAATCGACCAATTAAAACATCGATTGATGGGAGCGTGACGCGTAGTTATTACTAAGCGATACTATTTTACTACGATGTGTTTACTACGATTTGGCATTCATGAAACGTCATTGCAAAATGTCATCGTTTTACAGATTATCAGTCGGCAGCGAAGTAACGATTGATGGCCGTGGCTTTTGCGATAGTCTTAGAAGAAAAGTGTAGTTTACGGCTGACATCGCCAGGTTTTGTGTTTGTCACTATATTTTTGTGCGCATTCAGTATCTGTTATCAAGTAGTTGTGCGTCACCGCGGCGGTCTCGATTTCACCAAAATCAACAATGAGAAATCAGATAAAAGTCAAATCAGCAACTATTGGCACATATTTCGAAATTACAGTTCATATGATAAATAAAATCTCAAACTCAGTCACTTCATATCACTATTATGAACCTCGTTGAAAATTATCAATTTTGCGCTCGCTAAAGCTCGTGCAAATTGATAATTTTCAACTCGGTCCATAATAGTGATATGAAAAGTGACCGAGTTCCAGATTCTGTATTTATCTGCCCAGTCTACCCATCACTGAATGTTGTTTTGAAAAACAAACAAATAATTTTTTTTTTATAGGAACTCATCAGTACCTTATGAATCTGGTGCAAAAACACCAGAAACAAAACCCGCAGCCATATAGGTGGTGCATGGAAAAGCCCCATACAGACTAGCGACCAAAAAGGGTGTCCAAAAAGTTACCCACCTAATGGCTGACAACGTTACCCGTTCCCCTATTACATCATACACCTTTAAAACCATTATCATAAAAGCCAGGTCTAACGACCATTTGCATATGCAATAAGAGAAATTGTTTATTTAATTATTAATTTGATTCCCAACCCAACAGCCTCCCTATACACTTTAACAAAAGTCATCGAAAAACTAATTAAAACACCTCTCACCATTATCCCTATGCCATCCATTCAAACATACAACATAAGATACTCAGTCACCCAGCTACACGCAGCAACACTCAGCCCACCTACACCCCTGTATACATTCACGCACTCATATGCGCACGTACGCACGTACCCGTGTACGCACGCACATACTCACTTACTCATGCACACGTGCGCGCACACAAGCACGCACGCGCATCCACCCACGCACCATATACCCATATATACACCACGCCAAACACACTATCACAACCACCCTATTTCTCTAAGGCACGCACGCACGCACACACACACACACACACACGCACGCACGCGCGCGCGCGCGCGCGCGCGCACACACGCATACACGCATTAAACCCACAACCGCAAAAATCACAACCACATAACTAACCTGACCCCTATAAATTCAGGTCATAGTGACCTATAATATACCATAAATACCAGGCAAAGCTAATTCCTGTTAATTTAAGCTAAATCTGACTAGCAATCCAGGGCATCACCATCCCACCAAAACCGTGGTGGCAGACCTACAGAGGTCAGGGGTCCACATTGGCATCCCCAGGATCAGACATTGCATCGGCTGCATATGGGTGTACAATATCATCATATTTCCTTTATCATTATTTTTTATTTATTTATTTATTTATCTTTCTGTTTCTTTTAAAATCATGTTACAAGAATAGAAATTTTAAAATAAATACTCAATAATTAAATAACAAATAATTAAATGACAAAACTGTACATTTCCCCATACCACATTTGAAACCCACCAATCCCCAATTTTCAGAATCTATACAATTTCCCATATAAACAAAAATACAACTATGTATAATTCCCCAACCCGTTTCTTGGCCAAAACTCATCCCAAAGACCCCGTTTTAAAGTTAATTACAATTCCCCCTCCCAAGTTTTGGTCCATCTATACACCCACCCCACTCATTAAACCCTTCATAACAACACTGGCCAAAAACAGCCTTATACACCGAGAATGTACACCTGCAAAGAAGGCAATCTCCGGAATTCCACAACGGAAATGGCCAGCTCAATTACTGAGCCAGTCATTCCAGTGGTAAAATTCCGAAGACAGACCTCTCCCGACCCACAAATGGACACCCAGCAAGAAAAGCACTTACCATCTCGGACCAAATTATCAAAAAGGCCAATGTCCTTTTGGAAATAATAAATAATTAAAACACTGTATTTGCAAAAATAATCAATGACAAATAAAAACGCAAGATGATATATTTAGGGGAGACAACTTAAGCAAACACAAAACTTATACTTAAGCATAATCGTCTCCCCTACATTTTCATATTAAACACGTAAATGTATACACAAAAATACCAATAAGCACACGCGCATGCGCACGCGCAACCACGCGCGCACGCATATTACAAATTACCAATGAAAACCTAAAAGAGTGGCTGACGTCACAACTATGACGAATAGGGATAACTCCGTCGTGCATTTAAAAGGATTATTCAAGTGTATGAATTGCATGTCTTTTGATTATTTAACTATTTTAACAAAACAATTCGTTGGCCATTCTGAACCAACTCTAAACGGGCGGCCATAGGCTGCAACAGCACCCAGTCAAATCAGCGCCAAAATGGCCAACGCATCGCCCGCATAACTACCCTTGTATGGAAATCTCTGTGAATCAAGATTCATTCAATCCCAACTGGAAACAGTATGGGCGGAGCATAGAAATAATAGAGGAGATAAAATAAGAAATGGGCGGGACATAACTAACACACATATACACGCACATGACAACACAAATTCCGAACAATACAAATATCCATATATAAATAACTTTGACTATCATGAATTAAAACAATCAGCCACTCGAGTTTATGCCGTCATAATGAAATTCCACCCGTCAATGATGAGATCACTATCAATATTAGTTTAAAATCCATGATCTTGAAACAGAAATAATCTAGAAAGTGTATAAATTGCATGTCTTTGATGAATTTATCATTCGATCATCAACCTGTTGAATATTTTGAAACTAATTTGACTGCTGCCATAGGTAACAAAAGAACCCAGTCAAACCAATCTCAAAATCATACCTGTATAGTTAGCCTGACATTAAGGACAAATGAATCAAAGGTTTCATCGATCCCAACACGTGCAAATCGTGGATGGAGCTGCGTCAAAAATGAGCGGGGCATAGATATAAGCAGACCCCTCCCTTCCAACTACATACAACCAAACAAGAGCAGCAAAAGGCTTGATACATAATAGCTAAAAGTTTTGCACACGTACGCACGCACATACCAACGGGCACAGACACGTACCCGCGCACTCACGCGCACACGAACGCACGCACGTTCACGCACACAGGCAAGCTCACCGGCACACAAAACCCACAGGCACACAGGCATGCATGCACGCGGGCACGCACGCAGGCACGCAGGCACACACATGTTAATATGCTACAAGCAGCAAGACAACCCGATGCGATATATGAAACTTAAGAAAACGCAATACAATATTCAGCATTCCATTTTGAAAGGAATCAACCGAAAAGTATTACAACCAGAGACAGTAATAACTTCCAGTCAAATCCCCAGCAAATCAAACACCTTTTAAATTGAGATCTGAGTTAAGCCCAATGTATAGTTGGCGACACGATGTATTTGAGTCAACACTGCGTCATCGCTGAGGAAACGCTACATAACGCAACGACAGCGCATGTCATCGCGACCATATCGCTTCACCGCAAGCAAAGAAGGTTATCAGCATCACCAAAGCAACAGTATGCCTCCACAACTTTCTTCAAAGAAGAAACAAACAAATTCTTCCAGGACAACGGCGCTACTGTCCCAAAGAGTTAGTCGACCACGAACAATGTGATGGTGAGATAATTCCCGGCCAGTGGCGTATTACAGGTGAAAACAGTAATGGACTGGTTCCAGTAAGGCGTGTGGGAACGAATACGTATACAAATGATGTGTTTGAAATACCCAATGTGTTTGCAAATTATTTTGTACCTGAAGCTGGATAATTATCGTGGCAGTATACCTATATTAATCGTGCTACATAATGGCATTGCAGTTTAACTTAAATAACACGTGAAGATATATGAATGCTAATAACTGGTACTTTATTTAATTGCTTTATTTAATTGCAATGGAATTCATCGTATGTGTTTAACAAGCCCATATATCCGCCTTGTGGTACCATTGAAACTGGAGTATGTGGTCTTGAACCTGATTCAGAGGAGGCCGGATGCGAACACATAACAGATTGATCTCCACTAGCAGGAAATTGCACGTCATAAAAGACTTGCTCCGTTTTGATTTTGGCAAGTTGTCTTTTGCGCGGTGTCAACGTTCGCAACATTGCTGCTACGTGGTTGCCATACGAAGCTTCTACGTCATCATCATCAGCAGTAGCATATTCCAGGGCACTGCGGTACATTTTCTGATTGCAGAAATAACATCGGTGGATTCCTTTGCTGCGGATTTATTCATTTTTTATTGTGTATATGTCCCTGCGGAATTTGTGGTTGCTGTATCAACAGCGATTTGACCTTGATGCTCATCACCGGGTTCTGTCTGTGTTTCAGGATAGCTTTCTCCATCCTTGTCAAGCTCCGTATCCTTGGTTTGCTCTTTGTCCAGCTCGTCACACCGTCCGATGTCAACTGCTACATCATCATCAGCATCTGCATCACCATTATTATTATTATTATTATTATTATTATTATTATTATTATTATTATTATTATTATTATTCTTCTTCTTCTTCTTCTTCTTCTTCTTCTTCTTCTTCTTTTCGTTCGCCGATCATACCGCCAGTCCTAAGTGACTGTCGACATGATCATAGGCGTTAAGTGCGTGGATCCATGGTTTATTCGAGTGCACCGTGCGGCCTGGAACCTCCGTCTTCAGCGCTCGAGGTTTCTGTCAGGGTTACCTCACCCTTACCTCCTTTAGTCGCCTCTTACGACACGCAGAGGATACGGAAGGTGTAATCTAAGCCCCACCTACAGGGCTATTATTATTATTATTATTATTATTATTATTATTATTATTATTATTATTATTATCATCATCACTTTCGTCAGTTTCTTTAACATGCCTCTTCAGATTACTGCATATTCTGGTAAACCAAACTACATTAGTAAGTTTCAGTGGTAATCAAATCTTTGCGCCGATGATTATTTCCGGAAAGTAATTTTATGTTTTGAGGCCTTCCATACTAAAATTTTCTATCCCGCTAGCTACACCAAACTGATTTTGATATGTTGTATATCAGACCGACAAGGGGACAACTGAACAAAGGGGTCGATTAAATTATTTCAAACACGATATCAAAGATTTTAAATTAAAAGTAATCATACAAGTATGGCGTGGAATATTATGAAACAAACATGACTGCTGGAACCTGTTGTTTCCACAGTTGTCAAGAGTTAAATAAATAAATTTCGAAATATTTAACAGAATATGTATTAAATGTGGGTGATTTATCGTACATACTGCCGTTAGGAAAGAAAGGCTGGTTCGTCAAAGGGCATTAGTAGTAGTAGTAGTAGTAGTAGTAGTAGTAGTAGTAGTAGTAGTAGTAGTAGTAGTGGTAGTGAAAGTGGCGGGTGGCGGTGGCGGTAGTAGTAGTAATAGTAGTAGTAGTAGTAGTAGTAGTAGTAGTAGTAGTAGTAGTAGTAGTAGTAGTAGTAGTAGTAGGAGTCGAATTGAACGCACGCGTTTTTTTAGCTCTGCAATTGCTGCCCGAATTTGCTAGTTTCTAGCACGATTTTGTAGATAAATTTTATGCATATATTTCGTATTAGTATTTCCTTTCAAACTTTATGTTTAATTTGTAAATTCTTGTCTTGGTTGGAGCGCATTTTGTGTCTCCATTTGCTAAAGGCACTCCTCTTAGCTGGCGGATTCCGCCATTTATTAGGACGCCTCTTACTGTGGTCAATGCAATACATTTCTTCCCGCGCCAGTATGCTATTTCTATAGTTCGTTGGGTAGCGCATTATATTTTGGCAAGATCGCTTGAGTGAGTTGATTTTATTCCTTTGTCATTTGTAAGCGCAAGCCTAGTACTTTGATTATATAAATCGTTATAGTCAGTTGGCTGTCCCCGGTCAACTCGAACAGACTAACAAATATATGACTGTAATATGTTAGTATGCATTGGGAAACCACTTTAATCGGTCAGGTGTTAGTGAACCACTTAGACAGTGGTTCAAACTAACAAATATACGACTGTGCTATCTATTCGTATATTTGTTGGTAGGTGTCAGGGTTTCAAACGGGGACACTATTTATTTAGTCTTTAGCTCTTTCTCTGACGTCTTGGTATTATATATTTGTATTACCCGTTATGTATTGTAGTAGTATGGGTTTCCTCTTTTATTAAAACACCATGGCAACCTCCTATAAGCGTACCCTGAGTCTTAAAATCACGACAAAGGCTTGGGGTGTTTCGGCAATTGAGGTGTATCATGGGTTGAAGGATGTAGTTGGGGCAGGGCCACGGGTCCTTCAAGGTCTCATTAACGTTTCCAAATCTGTATAGAATACCACGGTAGTTAATGAAAGTGTGAAGGGAAGGTTGCTCGACGAGGTCCTTGTCGTGAAGGGTGAGGTGTGTAATGTGGAGGAAATAGATTCTGATCGTCTATTAGTCAAGATGAAGGTTCCATTAGAGATCCCAGATGAACGAGTTATCAATGAATTGATCAAGTATGGCAAAGTGGACAAAGTAGAGCACGAGACCTATCCATTTGATTGAACCTTAGAAATGGCATCAGAAGAATTTGGTTCAAAAAGGTAGAACAACCTCTCCCAAGTAAGGTCACGATAGATGGTCGATTTATCTTGCCATTATATTACAGGGGGCAAATCAAAGAGTGTAGAATCTGCTTAAGCACATAACATCTTGCAACAGATTGCCCTAACAAAAACAAATGTCTAGTTTGTGGATCATCTGATCATTTTAAGTGGCGATGCCCGCAGAACAAATATGTCAAAAAGGGTGCTGAAAAAAGTGCAGAGCAAGTTGTCTCTAAAGAGAATGTCATAGAACCGGTAGCTGCTGAGATTGTAGCTGAAATCCATGTTAATGGGAAGTACGTTGCTAAAGAAAATGTCATCGAACCAGTAGTTGCTGAGATTGTAGCTGAGGTGATTGTTAATGAGAAGCATGGTGAAAAAACTAAGAATCCAATCGCTGCAGTTGCAGGCGATGAAATAGAGGTTCCAGATGAGGGGCTAAGTCTTACTCCAGTAATAAGTCAATCCAAGTCTGATGTCAGAGAGGCTAATTCCACACAAGTTGAAGATGATGATCAATACCCTCTGGAAGAGAGTTTTAATTTAGGACAAGTAAAATTCAGGTCGCAAGATACTGAAACTAACTTTGATTTTCCACTGAGTACACTCAATCTAGACGATTTAAATAATATAGAGAAAGTAATTGGTGTCTCGGATCGATAGAGTTGAGTAGAACAAAGCGACAGAAAGATGGAGATAGTTCTGAATCAGAAATAGAGGAACGTGATATAGAAGACGATAATATGTCAGTCGCTGAATCCGATATATCCATTCAAACACAGAGTTCTAAATCACCCGATGAAATGGTCATGTACAGGTCAGAGGCAGGAGAGGTGTTAGTTCCATATGTGACGGCAAAAGGGGTTAGATATAGGCATCTGCGTCATGATTCAGATATATTAAAATATAAGCATTTGGAAAAAGTCGAGCTAAGTAGTGCAGCGTTTGCGAGTAAAATAGGTAAATGGTCTAAGAGATGGTCGAAAAGACCAAAATCTAGTTAGCTTAATAATGGCGGTAATACACATCATTTTATTACTTTTTATGCTAATTTGTACACTCAATTGTAGAGGCTTAAATAGTGACATAAAGCAACGTCACTTACTAGAGACTCTGAAAAATGAGCAGATTGTCAGAATCATACGATAATTTAGAAAAGATTTCTGGATCCAGAATATTCTATTCGTTATCTCAAGATAATAGTGCAGGCGTAGCAATTGTTATACTCCCTCGTTGTTCAGTGTATGTAAATATAATCTCTTCAGTATCAGGTGCAAATGGTCGCTGGGTGAGAGTCACGCTAGATATACAACAAACACGTTTCACGTTGCTGTGTATATATGCACCTGCATCTCATCAACTACGTCGCAATTTTTTTTAATGAGATGTCTACAACAGCACTAGATAACACCACTGAAAACTTAGTAATGGGTGGTGACTTTAATTGTGTCGCAGACAAAGAAAATGACAGGAATGCAGCTTCAACTTATACTGATACATCACATAGACTCTTATAAGAAATATGTGATAATGAAAATTTAGTTGACACCTATAGAATATCAAAACCTCATGGTAAAGATCTTACATGGTTTTCGGCAGATGGTAAAGTTGGTTCAAGGATCGACAGAATTTATGTGAATAGTTTGTTGACTGGGTACTGGAGAGATGTTAATATTAAGCCAGTCGCATTCTCAGATCATAACATGGTTTGCGTAACCCTTGCCAACGCTGATTGGGTAACAACAGGTGTTGGGTTTTGGAAATTAAACACAACACTGTTGGGAGAAGAATTTTATAAGAATAATATAGAGAGTTGTTGGCAACATTGGATTAATGGGAACCACCCACTTTATCAAGGGGCCATATTCATGACACGGTTAAAATCTCCAGCCCACATAATGTGTTTTCTAGTAACCAAATATTGTGTCACAGAATTGAAAAATTCACTCCGTTCAGCCCGAATGTTTGGGCATAAGTAGAAATAATCTATAATGGATAATTCTCCTACTCCACGTCCATACACATATAAACGACCCAGGCAATCGCGCTGAACTTTCTCAATTTTACATTGTGAATTTTTTGAAATAGTATAGAAACACCACATGAATTATGACCGACACCAAACGACCAAAAAAGTCAAAAGCCGTCAAAATCATTCCCAGTTTGGATCGGTCATCTAAAGTGAAAACATGCGTTTCTTGAACAAGAGTTATATCAAGCTTTAAAGAGTTAATTTCGCGTGCAAAAGTACTAGCACGTCCCGGGCGTACAAGGCCTGAACAATTAATAGTCGAAGTGCGCAGGCCTGTCATTGGGTTCATTGCATATCAGACTGATTACCATAGTCGCAGATCACCGAGAGTGAATACTACGAGAATACTTGCTCTTAAAGCAGTATGCTCGCTGACCAAATAAACCTATTACCTACGACAATCTCATCCACAATATACACCATATACAAGCCCACATTAATATACTGAACCAAAAAGGTTTAGCAACACTGAGAATATTACTGTATAAATGTTATTTAACAAAAACAATAAATTGATTCAAATATATTATTTAATTGATCTGTCATTTTCCAATTTGAACAACAGTCTCTTGTTACTGTAATGCTAACATCGCGCCTTTAACACAGCATCATTGAACGGAAGGGTCCAATTTAAATAATGACACTGAGATGTCAATACCGGTTGTGACCTCCGCGCGCATTAACCACCGCCTTACATCGCTTTCTCATGCTTCAAATTAAGCACCTGATGTCACTAAGAGGAATCGCATCCCATTCCTGGAGCAGTGCAGCTTCCAGCTCCCGCACGTTGTGAAGATGTGGATGGTTCTCACGCACCATACAGCCAAGAATGTCCAACACGTGTTCGATAGGAGACAGGTCCGGTGATCGCGCTGGCCAGTCCAACACCGGAACGTTGTTAACCTCAAGGAAATCACTGGTGACCCTAGCTGAATGAGGACGGGCGTTGTCTTGCTGGAACATAATGTCTGCATGATGCTGCATAAAAGGGATGACAACAGGGGCGACAACTTCTTCACAGTAACGTTGAGCCGTTAAATTTCCGCGAATCACAATAAGATCTGTTTTGCCATTTTCATGGATTCCAGCCCACATCATGACACTGCCCCCACCGAATCTGTCGTGCTGAATGATGTTGGGTGTATCATACCGTTCTCCTAAACGTCGCCAAACCCGTTGCCTACTCATCACTGAACAAAACGTGGCTCGATTGTTGAGCACGCCATCGCTGATGAGTTCTTGCCCACGCAAACCGATTCTCGATGTGACGCTCTGTAAGCGGAACAGCAACAAGTGGACGACGGGCATGCAGTCCAGCATCATGGAGTCTGTTTCGCACAGTTTGTGCATGCACTGTAGTGCCGGTAGCGGTGTGCAAATTACGGGACAGTCGCGGCGCAGTCTCAAACCTGTGACGTCGTGATGACGTCACTAAGTAGCGATCTTCTCGTGGTGTTGTTGCACTCGGTCTGCCAGATCGTGGTCGGTCATTAACATGTCCAGTTTCCGGCTCACGTTGGCGGAGACGGGAAATGGTTGAGGCGTGAACATTAAAATGTCGAGCAACAGCGCGAACGCTCTGCCCAGCAGCGAGTCTTCCCATTGCTTCATGGCGCTGATATTCAGGAAGCCCTGGGCGGCGGCCCATGTTCGGTAGGGTAAACCTTTAAACGTTTGCTGTTAACGCTCGTTATCTGCTTTTGCAATATGGTGAATTTTTGCCTTCGCTACCCGCCAATGCGGGCCAGTGCATGAAAAATGGCACATGCAGTAAGCGTGCGGCCGAGAAATGCAAGAAATGATTTGTATTTCTTCATGATCAGCGAGACATTACATTGACGAAACATGCCTGCAAATTTGGTTATAAATGGACGCATAGTTTTAATACAACAAACCAAACTTCACTGTTGCTAAACTTTTTTGACTCACTATACATATTCATACAATGACATAATCAAAATCTCAAAACGGCAATGAAAATAGCTTACAAATAAAAGATAGAAATAATTAAATATGTAATAAAATATACAAAAAACCCGTCCAAATTTTGAAGGTACTGTTGAATTCATTGTTCATAAACGTAGTCAGTAAGGCTTGCATGGGGTTCATTGAATTCGTTATTCAGGGTCACATGTCCATAGACGGTCCGACCATAGCAGTAGAGTAGTTAATTACACACCATCCTCATCAGGAGGAACTGCCTCTCCTGAAGCGGCGATCATGACGTCAGTCTTAAGCCGCTTATGCGGATTATGACCGGCGTCAACGCCCACTTCAGGAGAAAACATATCCTCCTATGAGAAATGATCCATAGATTGAAAAGCAGTAGTAGAAGTAAGTATAGCAGCAGAATAGTGAGTAGGAGATGAATCAGGAGAAGAAGAACAAGTAGACATAGATACATCTAAAAGCCTATTGACTGTGTCCTCGCGCCCGTCATGACTATCCGACATGATAATCGTCCCCAAGTCATCATCATCATCAGCTCGCGCCACGACCTTCACCTTCGTCTCTTCCTCCTTCCCTTCATCACCATCTCGTACCACCTCTGCCTCAGTTGCATGTCTCGCTATCCTCTCCTCTATCTCCCTCTTACCCGCCTCTGCTACCTCTCTCTCACTCCTCTCCACCTCCGCAGCCCCTCTCTCTCCTTCCTCTCCACCTCTCTCACCATGTTCTCCGCTTCTTCCTTCTCCAAGGCCTCCTTCAACAAAATGTTTATAACATTTGTCCTCATAGACCTCTCCTGCTCTTCTACCATCTCCTCCATCACCTCATCCGCCTCTGGGCCATCCCTAGGTACCGGCTCATCCTCCACATAACCCGTCCTTTCTCCATTAAATAATGGCTCTTCAACTTGAACCGCTGACTGTCCACTCACCGCACCGGATATGCAGATCATGATAACTTACACGAAATCTTCATTCACAATCCCAGCCTCCACCTCGCCCACCACCTACCACCCTTCCCCACTTAAAACCCTCCACCAACACCCACAAAAAGTATCCCTCGAAGTTACACTCATTCAAAACCATCCGACACCACCACCCTACTAAAAACACCCCAACACAATGCTTATTAGCCTTAAATATACAGCTTCCAAATAGCAACCGCAGCCACAGACTGACCGACTTGACTGAAAAAAACATACAACATATTTGAAAACATAATCGCCAGAAACAAACAAAATTCGATCAGCCACAGACTTCACTGCAAAATGTACAACCTATTTGAAAACAGATTCGCTAGAAACAAACAAACAAAATTCTATCAGCCACGGACCGACCAACCTCACTGACAATATGGGATGACCGGCCAATAAACCCCTACATCTATACAATTAAACAAATAAATTCAGAATTTCATAGATTTCTGATTTGGAAGTGATTCTATCTGATTTGTCGATGCTTCTACCAGCCACTGCCCGCCCCACTTCACTGACGAAATTTACAATGAGCTTCTTCTTCTTCTTCTTTTCGTTCGCTGATCATACCGCCAGTCCTGTACGTCACTATCGACATGATCATAAGCGTACAATGAGCTATTTGTAAATAAATAGGCATGAAGCAAACAAATAAATATGCTCTACATCTACACAAATAAACAAACACATCAGAGATTTCTGATTTGTCAATAAATCTACCAGCCGCTGACCGACTGACTTCACAGACAAAATCCTACATCTATTAAAATTGCTGATTTGACAATGATTCTACCAGCCACTGACCGACCGACTTCACTGACTAAACCCTGTATCTTATTTGGCGGTGATTCTACCCGCCACTGGCCGACCGACTTCATAGACAAACTTCTACATCTTATTTGGCAGAGATTCTATCAGCCTTTCAAACTTGTCGATGATTCTACAAGCAACTGAGCGACCGACTTCACAGACAAACTCCGTCTCAAATAAACAAATAAATTCAGAGATTTCTGATTTGTCGGTGATTCTATCAGCCACAGACCGGCCGACTTCACAGAAAAAACCTATATCTTATTTGGCAGTGATTCTACCAGCCACTGACCGACAGGCTTCATGGACAATCTCCTATACCTATATCTACACAAATAAACAAATAAATTCAGAGATTTCTGATGTTGGTAGTTATTGTGTTAGCCACAGACCAATCGGCAGAGATTTCAGTGATACGCTGTGGGACACAAGCTGGTAGTTTATCAGTGTATATAGAAAATAATTATTTACCTCTAATAAGAAGAGGGACGAAAGGCGGTGTCATATTTACGGTGTAGAACATACTATGCCTGCTAAGGTCCTCTATATGTAAGTTATTAAACATTAGAAACATAGTAATTTTAAGTTTAAAAATAAAATGAATAAATATTGATTTTATTTTAATTACCTCCTTTGAAATATATATGAGATGGTAGTCTAATTTGCATAACTCCGAACCTGGTTGTTACAGAAATGGTCGGACACTTTCGAAACTGTGGTATTCGGAATCAGCATCACCAAAAACCTTTGTAACGTCATTTTCCTTGTGAAAACCCTGCAATAACGCTGGTTGCTATGTACAACATTTTGGTTAATGCATTTCCAATGGCATAATTGCATCTTGATGCGAAAATTGTAATATCTCAGGAACCGCTTAGGATATTCGAGTTCTGTATACGCTTCCTGATAGGGAATCGCGCTCCGACTTTGATAAACTAAAACTCGGAAACGATCGGCCTAGAATTGCGTTATTTATCGGCAAATCGCTGAAATAGAAGACAGTACGCATATTTTCAATATCAGACACGTTAATAAGTTCGCTAACGATTTTATTTCATCGATCCATGGGCGCATATAGTATCTACGTACATGCAAAATGTTAACACTGAGTCCCCTAGAAGTATAAGTTTCAGCACTCTGCCCCAAAATTACATATTCAGGATTTTCGGGAAAACAACTTCATGGACCAAACCTATTTTTTAAAGTCAAGACGCGGGCTCCATAGTTCTAGAAGACTGCCAAGTTTCAAATAGATCAGCCTAAAACTCTGGGAGAAAACGTGATTCATATTTCAAAAATTTCCCCAAACATTGCCTATGGAGATATTTCGGGCCACGGTATATCTAAGATGGGCGCCGATTGCTTAGTCTCACACGTTCAAAACAAGCAAATTTGAAACTAGAACACCAGTGTACCCATGTCTACCAGTTTTCACTGTCAAATGCCCTCAAATAAAAAAGTTCAAAATGGCCGCCGAAATACTCACATGTCATTGGTAAATTACGGTCAGAGTTTTGGAGATATCGATCTCTTCTCATGGAGTTTGGCTTGGCCCTGGAACATCATAATATTCCCAATGTTTCAGAAAAATCAGTCCAGTAGTCTCAGAGAAAAACACCATCTTGTATGTTATGACATCCCCAAGATGGCCACCGCAGACATGAGCCAATCAAGTTCGTTTGAACAATTTTGATTCTTGGCCTAACGCAGAGAGGGATTTCTAAGTTTCTCATCAATCGTCCTGGTTGTTTTAGAAAAGAAGATTTTTTATTAGTCTGCAAAGTAATTCACAGATTTATGACGTCATCAAGATGACCTCCGAGCCACTGTCCGAATCAAGTTTTCTTGAACAACTTTTATTCGGACCCATAAGTGTATTCTTCATTCTGAGTTTCAGCCAAATCGGCTTGAGAAGAAGACAATTCAATTCTCCTGTTGCTTTAGTATTGGCAATTTTGGCAGAAAAACGATCCAAGATGGACGCCAAACCGTTCGTTCGACAGTATTGAAAATGGCAAATTTGGAATCAGACGACCCAAAAACATATTGTAGATATCGGATCGTCTTATGGGAAGTCATGACCCCGGTAGACGTCTTATATTTGCGAGTAAGACCTCAGTGAAATTTATGTTTGAAAATACCAGGTGAGCTAGGGACTGAATAAGCATCGTATTAGTTAGGTATAGATAGGAAGATGCACTGGATGACTTCAGCCAGTGCTGATGCTAGTGATACAGTTTAGCGGAAACAGAATAGGTTTCGCAGAAATAGAATAGAAACCAGATTGAAACTGTAGCAGTATATTCATCACAATAAGTTAGAATTGGAATAGATTGAAATAAGACCGACGGTTCTGGGTTGATGATATCTGTCAATAGTTGAAGATAAAAGTTGTTGCTGTGGGATCGGCACACACTTTTATAATATTCAGCAGTCATTTCGGCCAATAGTTTAGTAAATAATAGAGTGATAAGAATAGATACGAATCGATGGGAATCGAGAGAAATTATAGGAAACAGACTGACATGTAGTTGTTGACGGTCGGCATTCAGACTCCCTTAAGCAAGTACAACAACAACAGCTGGCAATGAGATCATACAGCTCATGTGCTTATTAATGTTCGCTTCCTACAGGCTTATCCAAGATAGGCAAGGGACAGGACAGAGGTATTGTAGCGTCCTGTAGGAATTAATAACATAATCGAAATTTGTATATCAACTATATGTCAATCAAGGGAAGGCATGCTACAACAACACATACCGTAATGTTGTTAGTTAGCTGACAGATCGCATCAAATCAGAACCAGCCAACACCGCTTTGACCCTGTTTTATAGTATCTCCCGGGAAGAGAAGCCCAGAGTTTGATTAGTCAGGATGACGTCATAATCAATGAGCATCGAATCAAACTCTGTGGCAGAGAAACCAAAGAAACGAAGTTTCAAAGTTAAATCGAGAGATAGGCGAACAGGGATTGGTCAGGACGGCCAAAGAGAATAGGTACAATCTTCTAGGAAGGAATAAGCAGATGTTGATTGGAGGCAAGAAGGATGCGGGCCAATCAAACTGTGGTTACCTAGAAAGATGAAAGGAACAGAAACTATGTATTACGATAGATATAGATCTATATATCGTAATATGTATAGAAGTTAGGTAAATGAGAATAGTATATAGTAGGCACTTTGTCTACTGAATCTTTAATCTTCACCATCAGTGATTCCGTAACAGTCGTGTTCCGTGAATAGTCGAGTAGCAATAGATAGTCGAATAGCACACCAACGAAGGTTGGGAGTAATTCTTCTAAGTCCGAGATAAGGTCGAATAAGCGTTAGCATTAAATAAGTTAATTAAAGTAAATCATTTCATAGTTGTAGAAAGTACCATTTTATATTACGACAGTAAAAGTCGTCTTTGTTATATCAGTAGTAGTGTAGCGAATAAATCATCACTTTAGTTAATCAAGCATAGATCCGAGTTGAGTTTGTGATTATACTCCAGAAGCAAGGAACAACTCCTTGCCTTACCTGAGCATCTTCGTGAGAGTCAGATAGGCCCCGATTACTAATCAAAAATATCTTCATCACCATCAGAAGAGGCGAGCCTAGTAATCGTATCGCTGGTACTCGGAGGAGATAAGTTGTCGCAGCAACCTATCATCATAAGTCTTCTCCGTGTAGCGGTGATAGTTAGTTAGTGAAATTCGAATAAGAAGATAAACCGAAAATCTTCAGTGGCTTCACCTGCCAGGATTGAGAGTATTAAGGACACAAAACTGTAAGTAGTGAGACGTATGGCCGAAGCCCAAGTAGAAAATCCAACCCAGCAAGTTCTGAAAGACGTAGCCGACCATATTCAAGTCTTTATAGAGGCGGCAAGACAGGCGGAAAGCACCAAGGTGACCTAGCACCCCGAATATCGCGAAAATTCGCTAATAAAAATAACGACAGACATCACCTGCCCTGAACAACCCAGGCTACAAAGAGCGATTGTTTGTCTTTACTACCATTAGCCTGAGTCGACATGGCCAGTCCCCGTAGACCGACTGAACCCGGACTGCCCCCAGTTGATGTACCTCTACATCAAGAATTGCGACCCGAGACAGTGGCGGCTATGCAGGCCATGGGATCCGCCATGGCCGATACGATCGTCGACAGCAGTAACAGGAGGGAAACGGAGCGGGTATACCGACAGGAGATCCGTGAAACCATCCAAAGGATCCAGCCGTGCGACGGGTTGATACCCGAGCAAGTGCGCACGTTCCTCGATGAAACCAGTCATGCATGGGTAGCCAACGAGGGGAGATTAGGTGGGGTACCCGCCTATATAGTGACACGAGCTGCCCGAGGACAGTTAGCACGAGCCATAGACGGCTACCTAGTAGGAAAGGTCAGGGAGGACATGACCTTTGAGGACTTAAAGAGATATATAACCCTCAACTTTATTTCGGCCAATGAGGACGAAAGGGTGAAATACGATTTGGAAGGGGTCCGCCAGAGGCGAAATGAAACTATCATCACCTTCAACCGGCGGTACCACGAATTAAGCAGCAGGGCATACCCCAAAGAAAACTACGACAACAGAAGGTCCGTCATGGGCATATATCTTAAGGCCCTAAACGACCAAGGCCTGAGCCGATGGATAGTGCGGAAGAAGGCAACTACCTTGACCAGAGCCATTGAGATTGCAGAGGAAGAGGAAACCTGCAACGACTTGTTGAAAGCGATGAAGATTGGTGGACGGCAAGAAGAGAGTATGGAGATTGACGCACTAGAGCCTGAAGAAGAGAAAGGCATTTGGCAAGTGGTGAACTCATTGCGGAGACAGATGGCGCAACAGAGTCGCATGATTGAGAAATCATGCGGAATAATAGGTGAACTGAAAGAGGAAGCAAAGGCGCCTAGACAACCAGCAGTACGAAGAACGCCACCAGCCAAAGCCGCAAAACAACCGAAAGGACCGCGTCCCCCCATCAAATGCTTTACCTGCGGGAAAACGGGACACATGGCACGTGACTGTCAAGTAAACGCACGAAGTTCTGAACCCCGACGTAGTGTAAAAAGGGACATAACGTGTTTTAACTGTGGGCGAACAGGCCACTACAAGAGTGACTGCCCTCAACCCATACAGCCTCCTCAAGGGAGAAACTGTGCGCAGGCAGTGCAACGACCACGACAGCGAGGACAGTGACCACCAATTACCTGTTTTAATTGCGGTAAGGAGGGGCATGTTGCCCAAGACTGTTATACGTTTGCCAGCCGCAAAGGCCGAACTAATACCGTGACTTGTTTCGGATGTGGGAGGGACGGACATTTTATCCATGATTGTCCCACCACTGGTCCAATGCAGACGCCACGAGCAAGCCCGATACCTCAATGAGCGAATAAGCGTCCCCGAACCGAGGACGTAGACATGGACATGGACATTGACGAATTGGGTGGTCAACAGTCAATACGGGAGACCACACCCCGTTCGTGTTCACGCAACGTTTGACGAGACATTGCCAACGGGATGCGGGATCGTGACGAGTACGAGGACCCAGACGGATTCGTCTTAACCGGTGAAGGGACAGATGCCTACGGCCGGTATTCATACGGCATGGAAAGTGCATCTGGCCAGAGGAATTCGTACACGGAAGTGGTTAGCGGACGAAGGAGTCCGGTAAATGGCGACGGAGGAAACCGTTGGTGAGGCCACCGACCGAGCGGTTTCTGATCCATCTTAGATTAGAAAGAAACGGTCTAGTGGATAAGGGTGAGTACCTGCATGCTTTAGTAGATACGGGTGCTAGCACATCCTTGATTCGGAAGGATATTTGGCGTAGCATGTTAGATGCTAGGCCATTAAAAAGAGCAAGAACGCTCTTAGCCATAAATGGTGCCCCAATAGAACTGTTGGGAGAAACGCAGATCAAATTTGAGAATGCCCGGCCTATTCCAAGTACGGTAGTGGCGAGTATGAGGCATGAATGTTTGATTGGAGTGGATGCTTTGCACTTGGGAAATGCAAAGATTGACTATCGGACCAAAGAAGCAGTATGGTTTGGTCAGGTATATCCCTTTAGGTATCCCTATAGGGAACAAGTGAAATATGTATATGCTAGTTGTAAAGAAACGAACGGATATAAAGATATCGACAAAGTTGTAGATGACTTTGCGGATATCTTTGATACGGCTCGTCCCAACACTTTAGGATTGGTCCCCAAAGTGAAATGTACGGTACCAACAGGAGATGCTTATCCTATAAGGCAGAAGGCCTACCGTCTACCGCTAACCAAGCAATATGTGGTCAAGAACCAAGTAAAAGAAATGCTTGATGCGGGCGTCATAAGACCATCGTCATCACCATGGGCATCACCCATTACTTTGGTTCCTAAGAAGGACGGTGACACCCGGTTTTGTATTGACTATAGGAAATTAAATTCGGTATGCCATAAGGACAGTTACCCGCTACCGAACATCTCTGACATTTTTGATTCGATGCGAGGTGCAACAATCTTTTCTACTATGGACTTGAAGTCTGGCTATTGGCAGATACCAATGGACAGCCAAGACATAGAGAAGATGGCGTTCGTCTGTAGCGAAGGTTTGTACGAATGGATTCGTATGCCATTCGGTTTTTGCAACTCAGGTGCCGTATTTCAAAGGGCAATGAATGACATTTTCCGGGAATTTGTAGGAAAATATGTGTATGTTTTTGTCGACGATATAGTCGTATATTCACGAAATCTGACGGAACATGCACAGCACTTGCGTAAGGTCATGCGCAAGATTAGAGAATATAATGTACAGGGTAAGAAAAAGAAATGTGAATTCGCCAGTAAGTCAGTGGACTTGTTAGGATATCGCATTTCTGCACAAGGAGTAGCTCCTCAGGCTCAGAAGGTCAAGGTCATTAGGGAAATGTCACCACCACGTGATGTGGGTGATGTAAGAAGTTTCCTTGGAGCTACTGGATATTACCGATCCTGTGTGCAAGGCTATGCCAAAATTGCTAAGCCTTTAATAGAACTAATAAAGAAATATAAGCGTTTTGAGTGGGGTAAGGATGAACATCAAGCATTCAAGAAATTACAGAACTTGCTGTGCAGTGAGACGGTTCTCACATATCTGAATTTAAATGCCCTTTATAAGTTATACACTGACGCGTCTAGTTATGCTATTGGTGCTATACTGGTACAAGACGATGATAAGGGTATAGAGCGGGTAATTCAATATGTAAGCTCTACTCTTAAAGATAGTCAGCTTAATTGGCCCGTAATAGAGAAGGAGGCTTACACTGTGATCTATGCGTTGAAGAAGCTCCGCCCATATCTATTTGGCGCGCAGTTCACCGTGTACACTGACCACAAACCCCTAAAGAGTTTGTTTGTGGGTGAAGTGAAAAACACGAAGGTGCAGCGCTGGGCAGTGCTGATTGCTGAGTACGGATGTAAGATTGAATACATCCAGGGCTCGAAGAACATTCGAGTGGACATGCTGTCCAGATTACGTCACCACGTTAGACATGGGCGATTATGTCATACCCGAGGTAGACGAAGGTGCGTTACCGCATGTCCCTCTAGAGGTTTATGACATACCCTACGACGAATTGCGTACCAAGCAGACCAAAGAATACCCGGAGTTGTTCAAGAACACACCGGAGGAGTATATGGTCAAAAACGGTATTTTGTATTCCTTAGTGACACCCTCAGCGTTGGACGCTGAGTATCCCAGAATTGTATTACCTACCCTGTTCCATGAGAAAGTGCTCCGGAAGGCTCATGAGAGAGCCGGTCACCAAGGTCTGAAAAAGACCATCGGTATGGTAAGAGATTCTTTTGTGTGGACGTCTTTAAGGAAAGATGTGGTTCGTATGCTTGAAACATGTACAATGTGCCAGGTCAACCGACCCGTCACTACATGGCCTAAATACAGTGAGATGCCCATGGCTAATTATCCGAGTCAGATAATTGGTATGGATTTGATCGGTCCACTGTTAGAGTCAAGCAGAGGTAATGTGTATATCATGACGATAATCGATCACTGTTCTGCGTGGGCAGAAGCATATCCGATTGCTGCCAAGACATCTCAGAACGTTGAAGACAAGTTTTTCAACGAGTATGTAGCTCGTCATGGTGTCCCTGAGATTCTGATAATGGATCAAGGGAAAGAATTCTGTTCAAATAGTCTGGAGGAACGATTTAAAGAACACGGTATCGATCATAGACGATCGAGTCCATACCATCCGCAAACAAATGGACGCACTGAGAGGTTCAATCGTACGCTCAAGGAGCTAATCCAGAAAGGTGTTAATAATGAATCTCGTGCATGGTAGGACGAATTGGGCACGGCTTTAACAGCATACCGCAGCTCTCGTCACTCTACGACGGGATATACACCATTTTATCTGACGTATGGTCGTCGTTCAAGGCTTCCGTTAACCATCCCACTGGATGCCACGCAGGATCTGGGTGAAAGACTTACATGTCTTAATAATGCCTTACTGCGCGCTCGTGGAGAAACGGCTAAGTCTCGAGAAGTTCACCGAGAACAGATTAACAAGCGTGCAAACGCTGGTGAATTTAAGGTGGGCGATTCAGTGGTTGTAAAGGCTGAGGAGAGGATGAAATTGACCTCTCACAGTGACCCTGAATACGAGATCTTTAAGATCAATGATCCCGTAGCTCATGTCCGACATCAGAGATCTGGGAAAGTACGCGTACTTAATATATCTAAGCTACGTGTAGTTGACTCAGAGATGTGTTGGGACAAAGTCCGACCACGCCCTATTCATAACCCTGCTAAAGGTACGAAAGCCAGCCATCACCCTCGAGTGATAATACCCGAGTCCAAACCTTTGCCGGTAAACGACTCCGATGCGACATCGAGTAAGAGGGCTCGTAGGAAGCGACCAGCTTCTGATGAGGAGCCAACGATGCGCAAGGTGGGTAAGGCGGTAGATAAAAATATATCGACCTGGTATGAGTAGCGATCGAAACTATGGGTCACCAAGGGAAACCCCAGAGACTCATCGTACCGTTATGATGGACACCTTGGAGGATGTACCCGAGCCTGCCCATGAGCCAATGGAAACGCTTCCATCGCATCCCTACTTTCTGCGCAAGCGCAGTCTCGCTCCTGACGTCTACTCAGACCCTAAGAGACTCAGGATTGGCACGTTTGGCCGTGCTCGATACGATGACTTCATCCGTCGTATAGATGCAGTTATAAGGCGATGTAGCCCGAGGTAAGTTTAATCTCTGTGTAACCACGGTAATAGCAGCATCGCATCAGTCTAGCCATCATGTATACATTACAGCTATGTATGATGATGATGATAGTAGTAGGTATAGTACATAGTGTCTGCCGAAATTCTAGTATTCATAGATTACCAAATGGGGTTATGATAACCGATCACCAGAAGATATCATTGATACGAGCTGAATGGACGGTGGTAGTGTCCATAGACCATCCGTATCTACCTGCTGAATTTCTTAACCAGCTGGTAAAAATTCGTGTGCTTGTTGCGGATATTAGTTTAAATACTTCATTGAGCAGCAATGATATTCTAGGGCTACAACGTAGGATAAACGGTATAAGAAATGTTGCCGTCAGTACACAACAAACCATGCAACACCGCAACCCTAGGAGGGTGAGGCGGGGACTCTTTAACTTTGTGGGTGACATTGCATCATCGTTATTCGGGACTGCTACATCCGGCGACATAGATGCGATCCGGGATGTAGTGAAGAAAGCGATGAGAAATGTAAATAGATTAGTCCATTTCTCCAACAAGTTAGCATCACACGTGAAACTCCCGTTTAAGGCAATAGACTCCAATGTAGATAGAATTAACAATGTTGCGGACGGTTTGGTAGAGTTAACCGGTAATGTTAGCCGACTTTTAAAGATACAGGCAACGCGGCAAGCAGAACTGTAAGCATTAGTACGTCTTGGGCACCTAGTCGATGCAGCCGAGAATGTGGTAACTAGTTACCAGAAAGCTGCAGCTCAGTTCCATAGGCAAACAGCCTCACTCGAGCTGGGGAGATTGACGGAAGAATTATTTAGCCCTATGGACCTGGCCGAAGTGGCTAAGCAGGTCAGCGTAGGCAACTGCTTAATACGTCCCTACCAATGGTACTACAGGAACGTAGTAGTATATCCCCTGTGGAAGGATGACGAAAGACTGCATTATGTAGCTACATTACCCTTGATCGACGGAGGACAGTATATAGAATACGGGTTGCATTCATGGCCCGAGCCATTGGTCACGGTGGGGTACTATATGCAGGTATTGATAGCCAGAACCAGTATTGGACTTGACACTAGGACGGGTTGGTATTTTACACCATCTGAGTGCCAAGGTAGTAAACCTCGAGTATGTCACAGACAGTTACGGGTCGATAAGAGCCACGTGCCGTGTATCGTAAGTCTGCTAACAAATACCACGGATAGTACATGTAATATTAGACTGACTGAGTCCAACGAAACGTCTAGTAAAGTATTTGCCAACAAGAAAATAGGCGTAGTTTTGCAAACGTTCGGAGAGACTGCGGCGGACGACTGACAGACCGGTGTGTAGTTAAGAATGGTGTGTTTGCTCTAATGTCAGGAGAGTGTGATTACAGTGGCAAGGGTTGGCGATTTGAGCCAGTACAGTCTTATAGTCGGACTTACACTCGAATCAGTCTGGCCATTGATACACCATGGTTGGATGTGGCCGGAGTACTAAACCCATCAATGATAGTTAATCAGTTGAGTATGCAGAATTGGGACCATTTGCATAAGTCTAAGTACGTGCTGCTAGCATCATTATCTGCGGTCGACCCAGCGATGGTCGATGGCATGGGGGTACGATCATTTGTGTCGTATTTAACCGGCTCCTTCGTCGTAGTGCTCGTCGTTGTGTTGATAATGTGGAAGTGTGGTATAATTTCACGCATGTGGATATGGATTAAGTGCAAGCCACGTGCGGCCCATAGCAGTGCACCACAGACTATTCACCCTCAAAGGCCCCAGAGACCTGCAGCCCTACCGGAGCCGCCGAGGATGTCAGCCGGGTCGTCGCCTAACGCAGTTGCCAGGACTGAGATCGACCCGACGGCTGATGACTGGATAGACGTGGTGATTGACAGTCCTAACATTTGTGTATCTTATGAGGATTTGTCACTGTAGCACTAACTTATTATAGTGCCATGTTGTTTATTGTACTTTTATGGATTCATCATTCCTAACAGTGAGCAGGAGTATTGTGGATTCTTTCATCATATTAACTATTACACAGACTTTAGTATTGTGACACGTTTTATTTTTATGATATTATGACGTTTAGGATTTGTTCATGACCTGTAATGATTATCCTGTAGGATTACGGTTGATATATTGTTTGCACATTGTTCATTTTATTTTGTTTATGATTCGTTTTGATTGTTTTATGTTTATCTTGTTTTGTTTATGATTCGTTTTGATTGTTTTGTAGTGTTGGTTAGCATCATTTTCAGTTATTATGTGAGTGTATTGTTATGAGTCTGGATAGCCCTGGTATAGTGTGGTTTTGTTGTTGATAGAGTACAACGAGTTAATTATCGCTCTCTTAAGGCCTTAAGAGATGGTTAATTAACTTCGGTTGAGGGGCATGTGTAGATATCGGATCATCTTATGGGAAGTCATGACCCCGGTAGACGTCTTATATTTGCGAGTAAGACCTCAGTGAAATTTATGTTTGAAAATACCAGGTGGGCTAGGGACTGAATAAGCATCGTATTAGTTAGGTATAGATAGGAAGATGCACTGGATGACTTCAGCCAGTGCTGATGCTAGTGATACAGTTTAGCGGAAACAGAATAGGTTTCGCAGAAATAGAATAGAAACCAGATTGAAACTGTAGCAGTATATTCATCACAATAAGTTAGAATTGGAATAGATTGAAATAAGACCGACAAGATAAAAGTTGTTGCTGTGGGATCGGCACACACATTTATAAAATTCAGCAGTCATTTCGGCCAATAGTTTAGTAAATAATAGAGTGATAAGAATAGATACGAATCGATGGGAATCGAGAGAAATTATAGGAAACAGACTGACATGTAGTTGTTGGCGGTCGACATTCCGACTCCCTTAAGCAAGTACAACAACAACAGCTGGCAATGAGATCATACAGCTCATGTGCTTATTAATGTTCGCTTCCTACAGGCTTATCCAAGATAGGCAAGGGACAGGACAGAGGCATTATAGCGTCCTGTAGGAATTAATAACATAATCGAAATTTGTATATCAACTATATGTCAATCAAGGGAAGGCATGCTACAACAACACATACCGTAATGTTGTTAGTTAGCTGACAGATCGCATCAAATCAGAACCAGCCAACACCGCTTTGACCCTGTTTTATAGTATCTCCCGGGAAGAGAAGCCCAGAGTTTGATTAGTCAAGATGACGTCATAATCAATGAGCATCGAATCAAACTCTGTGGCAGAGAAACCAAAGAAACGAAGTTTCAAAGTTAAATCGAGAGATAGGCGAACAGGGATTGGTCAGACCGGCCAAAGAGAATAGGTACAATCTTCTAGGAAGGAATAAGCAGATGTTGATTGGAGGCAAGAAGGATGCGGGCCAATCAAACTGTGGTTATGACTACCTAGAAAGATGAAAGGAACAGAAACTATGTATGACGATAGATATAGATCTATATATCGTAATATGTATAGAAGTTAGGTAAATGAGAATAGTATATAGTAGGCACTTTGTCTACTGAATCTTTAATCTTCACCATCAGTGATTCCGTAACAGTCGTGTTCCATGAATAGTCGAGTAGCAATAGATAGTCGAATAGCACACCAACGAAGGTCGGGAGTAATTCTTCTAAGTTCGAGATAAGGTCGAATAGGCGTTAGCATTAAATAAGTTAATTAAAGTAAATCATTTCATAGTTGTAGAAAGTACCATTTTATATTACGACAGTAAAAGTCGTCTTTGTTATATCAGTAGTAGTGTAGCGAATAAATCATCACTTTAGTTAATCAAGCATAGATCCGAGTTGAGTTTGTGATTATACTCCAGAAGCAAGGAACAACTCCTTGCCTTACCTGAGCATCTTCGTGAGAGTCAGATAGGCCCCGATTACTAATCAAAAATATCTTCATCACCATCAGAAGAGGCGAGCCTAGTAATCGTATCGCTGGTACTCGGAGGAGATAAGTTGTCGCAGCAACCTATCATAATAAGTCTTCTCCGTGTAGCGGCGATAGTTAGTTAGTGAAATTCGAATAAGAAGATAAACCGAAAATCTTCACTATGTAAAACCAATTTCGGCTTCAAATTTAAAACAAATTAAAAATAACAGCCAATCATGCTGAATTTTGATTGGTCGATGGCGACCATATCTTTCGACATATCAATTTCTCTTGAACAAATTCTAATGCTCCTTAGTCTCTAATCGTATCAGCCAGATTTCGGCCCGATTCGTTCAGCGGTTCTGGAGAAGTTTTCACAAAAACTACGTCATTCAAGATGGCCACCAGGTTTGGCCAATCAAATTACCTTGAACAAGCTTGGTTCAGCCGATGCCCTAGATGACATTTCATGAGTTTTGAATCAAACCGCCAAGTGGTTTCGGAGAAGATTTAAAAAAACGTTTCCCAAAATACTACACAATCCAAAATGGCCGCCGGCCTAATAGGCCGAGCAGCGTTATTTGAACAAAATCAGATCTCTATTACCGACCGATGCTTCCTGCAAAATATAATTGAAATCCACCTAGCGGTTTCAGAGGGGAAGGCATTTGTATTTTTCCAATTGCTTTACTATGGGGGGAATTTGGCGGGAAACGAATTCAAGATCGCAGTCAAACCGTCGATCGAACAAATTCGAAAATGCCAGATTTGGATTTCTCGACCGAAAAAACCTATCTACGCCCAATTTGGGCATCAAAATCCGTTAAATAAAAAATTCAACATGGCCGCCATAAAGCTTGATGCTGATTGGTCCATACGGAAATCCATCTTTTTCGGGCTATTAACTTCTCTTGAACAAACCTTATAGGGAGCTATTCTCCGCTGCTGCTGACCAAATTTCCGCTCATTCCGTTAAGTGATTATGGAGAAGCAGATTGTTTAAAACGCTGGAAAATCTTCCGGAAATCCAAGATGGCCGCCAACCTATTCAGAAAATTATATCAATTCACACGTAATAGGTTGACCATAATAAGGCGCTCTTGCCATCATAAGCTTGAATTTCACCGACATTTTCGCGAACAAACAAAACAGCGGACTAATAATAAAAAACATAAAAAACAGAACAATAAGAATATGGTGCCAGCCATGATGGCTTGCCCCCCCCCCCACCCCCGCTAATAATGCATTTACGTAACACGTCTAAATCTGCAAAGAAAATAGGGTCCGTGGGAAGGAGATGCGTATACCACAGCGGCTGCATATTTGCAGATTGTATGAAGAAACACTAGCGTAGATACTGTGTCGATGCTGATAGCTATTCCAATTAGATGTGCCACATGTTTCCGTGTCCGCATTTTGCGGTTTCCATAAACATAAAGTGGCAAACGGATGAACGGGAAACGAAGAACATGACAATGCAACACAGAATGATAACAAATATATAGTGGCAGATAGATCGTCCGTGTAACTTCATGGACATTCCCATGCCACCCGCACCCACCCACCTACGGCAACTGCCCACACCACGCCCATACTAACCTAACTAAACTAACCAGACTACGATCTAATCTATTCTATTCTTCTCTCTGCTAATAAAGAACACCAGCTGATGAAGTTACAAGGTCAGAATTCTAATAATCGGCATCGATAATGTCAATAGATTAGATGGTTAGGTATATGACTGAGGAAGCTTTAGAGTCTAGGGCACTGCGCCGTAAATGCACTGAATGGCCCTTTTCTGTGTGATGGTCCATAGGTAGAAAGGCCTGTATGGTTAGGTTGGCACAAAGTAGGCCTAGCGGCTGAAAAATGTGGGGAATCGACGACCACTAATTAAAGTTAGATTAGACCTGGATATCGTGTATCGAGGATAGTTTCGAATAATGCTGATATCACCGCGCCAAGCTTCCTTTCTCCATTTCACATGGAGCAGTCAAACCCGATCCAGTCCTTCTTTATTCTTCGATATAGGGCCGTTTGTGTCACGAAAAAAAACAAACGCATTAATTCAAAATATTAACAGCAAAATTCAGCCCAGCATAGAAATTAATACTGTTTTGAACCTGGCGTGAATGGGAGTTGTTTAACAGAAGATGCGTATTGCGTTTTTCTAAATTCAGTTACGCGACATATGATGCTAACTCTTTAAACGACAGATACCAGAAAAGCTAACTTCTTGATGTATGCCTATAGTAGATCTTGTTGAATATTTTTAAATTAATTTGACTGGAAGTCGTTCGTTGCTGGCCATGACGGCAACGACTTCCAGTCAAATTAATTTCCAAATATTCACCGGATTTCTTGTTGGTTTAGCCCTAGATTGAGATACGGGGAATTTATCTGCGAAAGGGCTAAACTCTTTTGTTAGATTCTATTTTTTATATTACGTGTGAGGACTCTCGGACCCCACGTCTGGTGAGAGGGGCACCAAATCTGGACCCAATCCAGATTTTGCACACTCGTGCATTTCAATGTCAACTGTGAAACTGCGTTGACTATGATGTGTGGGTTACTTTGGGTGGACGTTCACGGGCAACGACATCATGGCGATGCTGCTGCTGCTGCTGATGCTGCTGCTGCTGCTGCTGATGATGATGATGATGATGGTGATCGTGGTGATGATTGTGATTGTGGTGTGGTGGTCGCGTTGGTAGCGGCGGTGGTGATGGTCATTAGAGTAGATTCTCTGGCACCTCTGAACTCAGCGCTATGCCTATAAATTAAATAATTTATCTGTTTAACCCTTGAAATTCAAGTGTCCTAATTTTCAGACAAATATGCACGGAAGTTGTTTGATAATTTGATGGTTAAATGGTTAACAGTTATCGTGTACCTGCGTTGTCTCCTGATGACCACCGTACGTCCAGCTGACGTCACGCTGTATTGCATAGTTGTCAGGAGGGCAGCAGATCACATCTCCTTCGTCCCACTGCGCCGCAGTGAAAGCAACCACGGCCAGAAACAATACAAGTATACGGTGCATGTTGTTCTGTCCGTACTGACGATGTCTCTCTAGAAAAAAGATTTCAATGACGTGAGGGTCCCTGGATTTCTGCTGTTAAACCCTAGAATGTTACATGATTATTTATAGGCCGGTATTGAATTTAACGATTTAAAAAAACAAATCACCTGTTATGGTATTTGTTTTTACAACAATAGACGTGCGTCACGTCAATTGACATCGTACACCGTTTGCCTCCTCTGGTGAGTGGGGAATAGTTACTCTAACATGAGAATAGACTAGTGGTAACGTGAAGGATTTTGACTTCAGGGAAGACGGAACTGTAGCATATTTCATGTCGTCCTTGCAACATAGTAATTCACCTTTCCAGAGTATCCACCCATCATCTGACCTAGCATGACGTCATAATCAGCTCAGCGCGTGTATGATGACGTCACAATCATTACGTCACAAATGGTTCCATACAGACCGTCAAAAATCTCAAACAGTCCGACACGTTGTATGAATTGTATGTCTCTACTATTTAATAAACATGCTGTTGAATATTTTGAAACTAATTTGAGTGGGCGCTGTTTCCGCCTTAGGCAGCAACAGCACCCAGTCAAATTAGTTTCAAAATATTCAACAGCTTACCTGTGTAGTCTTTTGGAAATTGATAGTCAGGGTGTTCAGAGATCGACCGACCCCAACACGACCGAGATGTGGGTGGAGCTTGGCTAGAGATGGGCGGGGCATAGCTAAAAACGGAAATTCCATTAAGACTAACCCTGGCCACATTCAGCCCAGATGACACTAAAATTTAATCTGTTTTGCTAGTTATGACGTCATCAAAATTGCAACGTTTGTTGGGGAACAAAAATGAGGATATGTCTTTAAGCGCTTAAGCTACAGAACTTAAATTGACAGAGATATGTAAGGTGAATATCTCGCAGGACCACCGTATAACAATGAGTTGTATGTTTTATTTTTTGGATATTATGTAATGTTAGGTTCGAAACGCACATTTTCAAACATTTTTGGTTGAAACTGTTCAAGAAGCAGTGTAAGCCAGTGTTACAATCTCCTGCTCTTAATACCTTAATTAAGAGAAATATCATACTAAATAAGCCGCTCTTAGCATTGCGCAGGACATTATCTATCCTGTTCCGACGAACTAACTCACAAGCAAATAGGCATTGTCATGACAATAGATCTTTCTACTTTATCAATCCATCCTATAACGTCATAATCAACTACGCGACGGGTAGAATGACATAATGAATGACGTCGAAAAGTACGTCACGAACGCATAGTTGAAGACGGGCCATGCGTTGTTTTACAAATTGTATGTCTTTACTATTTAATAAATATTATTTTGAATATTTTGAAACTAATTTGACTGGGCGCTGTTGCTGATGGGCAGCAACAACACCAAGTCAAATTAATTACAAAATATTCAACAGCTTACCTATATATAGTTTTCACGAAACCGAGAGTTAGGTCATTCGGGGATCGATCCATCCCAACACGCTGAAGTGTGGGTCGAGCTAGGCTAGAGAAGGGCGGGGCGAGGCTAAAACTGGAAAGGTCCATTCATCAAACAACTAGGTCAAAATCTTTAGTTGAGCGCGTGCACCATGATGGTAATTGTATTAGTTATGCTCAAGAGGGCTCTCTTGGCACCAGAATTGCGAAAAGAAACTTGCAGAGATATGCGAAAAATGGCAATGCTTCAGCGCCATTCAACCTGCTTAAAATACACTCTTTCAAGCTTAAATCTATAGTTTTCTGGGATTTGAGAGTCAGCGAGTTCATGGATGGATCGACCCTCAACACGGGTGAAGTGTGGGTAGAGCATAGCTAAAGATGGGCGGAGCATAGCTAAAAACTGGACGCACTGTGCATGATACATACACTCTGTGGGGATGAGGAGGGGGTGGGGGCCGGTACGTTGCACGAACATTTCGCGCATAATGCGCCTATGGCAATTTACTGTAATAAGTCTGGATCAACAATGTACATTATTGTAAAGCCAAAGAACAGAGGAATCCAATCAGTCACTCAATTAAATTACGTAATAATCGATTATGTCACGTGTAGAGTGACGTCACAATCATAATTGACAGAGAATTCTCCATCATTAAGTTGGAGATGTACGTCAAGTGTACGAATTATATGTCTTTGATTGATGTACTCTTTAGTAAACATTCTATTGAATAGGCAGCAACAACAGCCAACTAAATTAGTTTCAAATTATTCAACGGTTTATCTGTATAGTTACCTTGAAAATGGGATTTTGGGAAGTCAGGATTCGAAGTATATAAATGGATCTCAAAGCGCCAAAGCGTAGGTGGAGTTCAGTTATAGATGGGCCCCTCTATCGCAGTGGGCAAATCATCTCGCTTGTATAGACATCTACATACGTCCAGGAGCCTTTCACATTGCCAAGATCATCTGTGTCAGTGCAGTTTTCTTTATTCAGTTTATGTTGTAGTAGTGGTAGTGGTAGTGGTAGTGGTAGTGGTAGTGGTAGTGGTAGTAGTAGTAGTAGTAGTAGTAGTAGTAGTAGTAGTAGTAGTAGTAGTAGTAGCAATAGCAGTAGTAGCAATAGCAGTAGCAGTAGCAGCAATAGTAGTAGTAGTAGTAGTAGTAGTAGTAGTAGTAGTAGTAGTAGTAGTAGTAGTAGTAGTAGTAGTAGTAGTAGTAGTAGTAGTAGTAGTAGTAGTAGTAGTAGTAGTAGTAGTAGCGACATTAGTAAATGCAGTATTTCAGTAATGACCGCCATCTTGATTCCGTATTCCCAAGATATTTGCAACATCAGATGAAATAGCTGCAGTTGGACGTTCAATATCGAGTTTGCAAAACATCATCATTCTGTGACGGAATCGGTACCTTACAAAGAAGTGGTAGCGATGCATGCCCAGGATCCGACTTCAAAGATTGATCTACAGTGGAATACATCATTGTTACTTCGACCCCCAAAGCCTTCTGGTCTGACATTATGCAAATGCTGTCCAAGGGAGAGTACACAGGTCAGTCGTATTCCTCCATAAAATTGGCATGGATTCAAGTGATCTGACGTGCCTAGTGTATGCACAGCATTGAGATGTGTATGTTCACAGTCTAAGCGCTACAATGTCACACCAGCTACAACATTCGACCAGCATTGTGGTGGAAATTCATGGTGATGATCTAGAAGGTAGTGAGTTGACATATTCTGCCCTATGAGTAAGTGCGCTTCATTTGTAATTGCAAACACGCTTCTTGGGGTGCATTGGGCATATAATGGGGATTTCTGACCCCCAAGAGGTCCTTGTAGTTCTGAAGGGGAGCTGATACGTCTGGATCCACTGATATTGTAAGATCGATTATTTTGGGCTTGTGCATCTGCTCGTTATATATAGCCTTATGTGGTTGTGTTAGGCCTGTTATGCTGCGGTGTATCATTCTAGTACCTGTTGGAATGATTTGTGCAGGGCTTTTCTGTGGTAATTTAATTTCGGGCCCACTAGGTTTTGAAGCTATATCACCACGCTTTGTTAATTTAGTATATACAGGTGTGATCTGTGCCAGGCTTTTCTTTGGAATGATGATATCCGTACCAGGGCCTTTGATTGGAAAGGTTGAAAATTTATATTGCCTATCCCGAGATGGAGCATTCGTCAATTAGCTAATGTTAGTAGTTTCAGTGCGTTGCAAACCATTCCAGTATTTAGGTCGAGATCTTGGATAATGACTGCCATTATGTGTGGATCTAGACGTTTGTGGTGCTACAGGTGGCAATGACCTAGCAGCTTGTGGTGCTACAGGTGGCGATGAGCTATCAGCTTGTGTTGCTACAGGTGGCGATGATCTAGCAGCTTGTGTAGCTACAGGTGCTGGTGACCTACCAGCTTGTGGTGCAACAGGTGGCAATGAGCTAGAAGCTTGTGGTGCTACAGGTGGCAAGCCTCTAGTAGGCACCGGTGGAGCTGGCTGCTATGGTAGTGGTCGACACAGGGGTATTTGATACCCAGGTGGATGTATATTCATTGGAAATGCTGGGCATGCACACTGGCTATGCACCAAAATGAAGAATGTGGATAGCCTGATATTTGGCCTGGAATACCTAGGACTGAGGGTGCAGAGCACATTCTTGCCTCGAAGGTCTCAACACATTTATAACGTTCTCTTAACTCTATCATATTTAGATGCTGGGTAAGAGGTTCCAGTCCTGTAGAAGTGGACGGTCCCTGTGGAACTTGTGGTTCCAGTGCCCGTGCTGATCTTGTTGAAACCCCCATCTGACATATCTGCTTCTAATGAGGTGTCTCATTTGACTTTTGTAGCTCTTCATGTCTCAACTCTAGCTGTGTGATAAGACCCTGAGCAGTGGATAGATCTCATCGTACGTCATGAATCGCAGCAGCCTTTATTTTGAGGTAAGTTTCTGCTTTTCGTAGTTTTTGTTCTCTTACGCGAAGCTCTTTAGCACCAGTGCTGACGGGAGTAGCTACAGCATCCTTGACTGGTGGTACAAGAATGCGGCTGCGATTGCTAGTCTTAACGGCATTTATGCCTCGTGCAGGGTCTACGGGTGCATAAGATATAGCAGTGTCTATTTGTGTTAACGAGTTTGCATCTTTACATTGGTGAAATCGCTCTGTAGCTAGCACACATTGCACAAAGTGGCCTGTTGGTGGTGTTGATGAGGATCTGTTGCTGGCGAGGATAATTTAGTGGCGGTGGGCGGTGTGGCTACAGTAGCTGGCGCAGCATTGTCTGTAGCTGTTTGGTGATGATGAGCACGTGGAGGCGAAATCGAAGTTACTGAGCTAGCTAGTAAGCTGGAGGAAGTTGTAGGTAATGCTAGTTGTTTACTCACGATGGTGGCATCATCACTGCCTGCATGGCTTGCTCTGTGATCTGGACAGCTAAACGTGCATTTATCTGACTCTAGATGTTCAATCTCTCCTGATGTGAGCTTCATATATGCATAGTGTGCCCAATGTTGGCCAGATTCACAGAAGACAGTACGCGATTGGCAATTTTGGTTGCATTTACTGCTGTGGATACGAGATTGTTCTAGGTTATGCGATTTGGCTGCACGTTTTGCTTTTTTACCATACGATACCGTTGTACTGTTGGAAGCCAGAGCCGCTTCAAATAAGAATTGCAGATTCCAAGCTGCCAGGTTTAGACTCAAGCCATTAACTTTGGCTGAATGTATGAGCTGGAAGAGATGTTCAAGGCCAGTGCTAAAGAAGGCCTTTACCCCTTCGGTTGCACCGTTTACTAACATAGATTTTGTATGGTACATGTTTACTGTATAACCTGGATGATTTGCAGGGCTAATCTTGTAGGTAGCCTGAATCTCGACACCATTTTGGTCTGCTGAGGGTTGAGTGATGACTACACCGTCTAACTGTGGATAGGTGCTAAAGTAGTGATTGGCAACTTTGCGCAGGAGGAAATACAATACATCGCAGCATCTACTTCCACATAGACTCCATCCCCTGTGTGTCAAGTACAAAGAAAACTAATTCTGCTCATTCGATCTGTGCGGTACTAGTACTTATAATATTCAGGATAGCTAACAAGACATTTTCAGTGTAGAATGCGTAATACTGTATTCATATAAAATACAATGTCAAATGTAAAGTACAAAACGTCATGATTGGAATAACATAATACATGAATTAGTTCAGCAGGTTGCATAGTAGATTACCTACCGTATATAACAGATATTTCTACATTGAAACTACCGTAATGGAACTTTCCATTTTGTCCACCCATCATCTGACGTCATAATCAACTAAGTGACGTGTGTGATGACGTCATAATTAATTATGGCATGAATGGCTTGATTTAGTCCATCTTAAAAGGCCGACACGTTGTACAAATTGTATGTATTTACCATTTAATAAACATTCAACTGAATATTTTGAAACTAATTTGACTGGGCGCTATTGCTGCCATAGGCAGCAACAGCACCCAGTCAAATTAGTTTCAAAATATTCAATAGCTTACCTGTACAGTTTTCTGGAAATTGATAGTCAGGGAGTTCAGGGATAGATCGATCCCAACACGAGCGAAGTGTGGGTGGAGCTTAGCCAGAGATGGGCGGAGCAGAGCTAAAACCGGAAATGTCCATTGGAAGACATTAGATATTCAAGTTAAGCCGTTATTAAACCAAGCTTGTATTCCAATGCATACCATTCATTCATCTATTACATATCATTTTTATCATATAGACAAGGCTTTCGGCCAATTCCATAATTCCCGATATGAACACACTTGTAGGCCTTTTATTCAACAAATGATTACATTGGTTAGATAACGCGTAAATGTTTTCACTGGTGAGATAACGCTTATAATCCCACATGCTTTGTGACACTGCAAGTATGAAATAGCGATGATGACGACATAAATATAAACATGAATGGATACGTCATGTCGTTGATTTAAATTGTGTAATATAATTACTATCTAGTTATGAAATACCTTTGTAAATTTGCATGATAGACGAAGAAATTTTAAGTTGGTTTAATAGTGATTTCAAGTACGAAATAATGTTTTGTTTGTCATTAATTTTTGTGGGGCCTTGGTCAGAACTCTTAGCAAGCAGTGCGTCAGTCTCGAAAACAAAAAGCACAAAATGATGCGTTCAAATGGGTTTCAGGGATCAACCTTAATGGCAAATTTGTCAAGATATCAGTTCATATGAAATAGAATCTCAAACTCAGTGCCACTTCATATCACTAGTATCAACCCCATTGGAGATTATCACATTGCATTCGCTAAAGCTTGTGCAATGTGATACTTTTCTAGTCAGTTGATAATAGTAAAGTCACACGCTAATGACGCACATGTCGAGAAATATACTGCGCCATTGTCGTCTAGCACAAATGACGTAACATTTCCGTTGGTAACATTAATTTACTACTGTTACTGCTGTTAAAATGAAACAGTTTGATAAATTTCAATAGAAAGCTCGGAAATTTTAAAAGATCACGTCAAAATAATGTAAGAGCTGAGGTAATATGATGTTACGGTTGTCATTATATTTTATTGCGTATTGGTCAAAGCTTTCAGTAGTGCAACACTATAGCATGAACGAAAAGTTAATGTAGGCGGGGCACAGCTAAAACAAGGACAAGAAAATGGCCAGAATCTGCTTGGCAATTTGAAATAATAGCTTACGTGATAAATAGAATTTCACACTAATTGTCATTTCATACCAAATTTATCACACTCGTTTAATAGGATCTCATTCGGAACGAACTAAAGCTCGTTCCAAATGAGATCTTACTAAACCAGAGTGATAAATTTGAACAGCAAACTTAGCGGAATTCAACCAAATTTGATATGTGAGTTACTCATGTGATTGCATACTGTGAGGCAATGTTTACATTAGTCTCCACCCCCACCACCATCCACCCCCGGTGGGATTGTGGTAGTGTGGGTGGGTGGCTGGGTTAGGGGATGGTATGTGCGCGTGTGTGTGGGGGGGGGGGGGGGGGGGGTATGAGGTTATGGAAGTTAACGACAAGGTTGGCGGAACCGCGCGTATTTGAATGGCATGCCATCGACATTCTAGTTATTATTATTATTATTATTATTATTATTATTATTATTATTATTATTATTATTATTAATTTTCCTTCTATTTATATTTCCAAAACAGAATCATTGACGAATCTGGCAGTGCATTTATACATAACAAAAACAATGAGATTGAAATGAAGGCATAGCGTAAATATTAACTTACATATTTAACAAATATATTTAACAAATTTGTATAATATAAATGACAGATCATACAAAGCCCACTACAACATAACAATCTAGAAGATTTAAACCAAATAAACTACACATTTCACGTAAATTACAAAACAAAACAATAAAACTGTATACATTTTGACATAACATTGTATAAAACAAAAATAAATAATACAAGCAATGTTATATATTAGTTAGAAATTGAGTAAGTTTGAGGCCTAGTGATTGGAAATAATATTTTTACTTTTTATTCACAATATTTAATCTCAATATACCGATACCTTTGATCTATCTGTAATAGTATGTCCACCATAATGGATGGATCCGATCTGTCGCCCAAGTATATGACGTCATAATCAATTATGTCACATGCAGGCTGACATTACAATCAGAATGTATAATGAATGATGTATCGAGCTCCAACACGAACATAGAAAGCGTACAAATTGTATGTCTTTGATGGAGTTACTATTTAATAAACATTCTGTTGAATATTTTGAAATTAATTTGGTACCAACATTCCTCTGATACATCTCTTATTCACCAGCAGACCAAGACTTTTTTTTTTAATTTATCACTGGAATGTCTGCCTCGATAAACAAACCAGTTTCCAGTAATAAACTGTCACAAATCGCATTCCTTCTCTCAGCTAGCAAATAGGTATTCCTTAAGCAAAATTTGCAACTTCCTTGAAAAATGTTGACCATTAACGAGTTTGCCATAAACAATCATATTTTTATTACATAAAACCTGGTTCTATAAAATCTATGACAGGTAGTCGATTCTATGTTCCCATAAAATCTGGAGCATGTTATAAAATGTGTATTGCATTCTGGGAGAGAATTTCGTTATAGACAGCCACTGACAATCAGCAACATTGGCGAAAAAAACCCACTGCAGATTGGTGCAGTGACAAATCGGTACAGTTGGATAACTTAACCGATTTCGCCCACACCTTCCCCATCCCCACCCCAACCCAACCAGTCACCCCCACCAGTCTCCGAGTATCTGTTACAAATTGCCACAATTTGGAAATTGTATTCCAATAAATGTGTAGCCTGGTTATAGATTTTATGTGAATGGACCTTTCCATTTTTAGCTATGCCCCGCCCATCACTAGCTAAGCTCCACCCACACCTCGCCGTGTTTGGATTGATCGATCCCCGAATGCCCTAGCTATCAATTTCCTGAAAACTATACAGGGAAGCTGTTGAATATTTTGTAACTAATTTGACTGGGTGCTGTTGCTGCCTATGGCAGCAACAGCGCCTAGTCAAATTAGTTTCAAAATATTCAACAGAATATTTATTAAATAGTAAAAGCAAACAATTTGTACAAGGCATAGACCATCTTCAAATATGCATTCGTGACGTACTTATTGACATCATTCATGACGTCATCCATTATGATGTCATTCTACACACCGCGTAGATGATTATGATGTCATATGAGTACATACTCTGGAAAGGTGAATTGGGCTAAACCGAAGGACTTGATAAGCAATGTATTACTGCATCCTAGTAAGGCAGGGGTAACGTGACAATACTAGTTGTTATTATAAAATGTTGTAAAATGAAATATTTTGATACATCATTCAGAAACTTTAACCATTTCATGACAAAGCCGGCCAAAACTGCCTTCTGCTGTGGTCTTGAGGAATGTTCATAAGGAGGCCAAGTGAAGATTTGAAAGTTTACCACAGGAATGACTGGCTCGGTAACCGTCAGCCAGCTATTCCAGTGGGAAATTTTCACAAAGTCTTCAGTTGGCCAGCAAATGGATATTCAATAAGCAAATATCTTTATTTTTCGACAAAATTTAGTCATAAAAGGGTTAAATGATCAATGGATGAACACAGCTTTAGCTATGACTCGCCCATCACTAGCTAAGCTCCGCCCATGCTGTGCCCGTGTTGGGATCGATTAAACCCTTAATCTTTAATTTCCAGAAAAACTATACGTATAAGCTGTTGAGTAAATTGAAACTAATTTGACTGGGTGATGTTGCTGCCAGAGTCTATGAATAATACAGTCCTCTGGCAGCAACTGTGCTCAGTCAAATTATTTTTCGAAATGTTCAACAGAATAGCTTTTAAGTTGTAATGCCATACATATGACAGACACTTAAAATGTATGACGGACATCGCCACATCATTGATTACACATTTTGATTGTGACGTCAGCCGACATGTGATGTAATTCACAATGACGTCATATACTTGAGTGCCGAATTGGATTCAACCACTATAAATAATTTCAAAACTGAAACACTAAAATGCTGTTTGTTATTATATCTTGTCGGATATTGGTCAGAACTCTCAGTGGTTAAGTATTACAACGATGCAAACTGAATGTAAAAGGTTTTTAAAATGATCAGAATCTTTATAAAAATGAGAAATAATAGAATATATGATTAATAAAATCTTCAAATCGTTGCTATGTCACATAAGATCAAATTTATGACACTCATCTAGTAAGATCTCATTTGGAACTAGCTTGTTCCAACTGAACCACTTAATAAACTCATGTGATAAATTTCATACAGTACAGGTAATAAGTTAACAGATTTAACCCTTCAATGGTCAAATTTGGTCAAGAAAATTTTAAAATTTTCAAAAATTGTATTTTCTTGGCCTGTAAATGAACACGCCACAAGACATGCCCATTAAAGTGTTAAAAACATACAATTTTGAACATGGAACACGTTGTAAGAAATATTCTGTTGAATATTTTGAACTTAATTTGACTGGAAGCCATTGCTGCTCCATACAATTCAAATTAATTTCATTTTGTTTTGGAAACATTTTAAGTTATTTGTGAGCAGTACTATTTGAGATCCTCAATAACTTGCGAAAAATTCCTGATAGAATCTTTCAGAAACACATTATGTCAAAATAACTATTGTTTAAAAAAAATTAGAAATCTATTTTCCCTGAACAAAGTTATTTCAATATACCAGGCCGTCATGGTCAGAAAACCCTATATTATAATGACTGACATGCAGTTCTCCTAGCATCGAACTGTAAGGATCTCATTTTCAAAGCAATTATACTGAAGTGATTGAATATTTTGAAACCAATTTGACTGCAATCTGTTGGTATCTTGCAGCAACAGCTTCCAGTGAAATTAGTTTCAAAACGTCCAGCTAAATATTCTGTACATCATAATGAATGTTGTTAATGACAATTTGTAATATTTCAGCTTACCAAACCGTTTATGTCTGAATCTCATAATATTTGTACACTTGCCATATTTTGAAAGCATGCCATTGTTAACTACTCTTAGCCCTTTAACCATCGAATTTGTTCAAGAAAACTTCAATTTTCTCATGGAAAATGTCCATTTGCAGACCAAGAGAACTTTTTTTGAAAATTTACCACTGGAATGATTATCGAGCCAGTCATTCCAGTGGTAAATTTTCAAAAAGTAATCTCTTCGTCTGCAAATGCACATTTCTCAAGACCACTGCCGAAGCAGGTTTTGGCTGATATGAGTGCTAAAAAGATTGAAAAAAAATATTTAATTGATACACTGAATTAATGAATATTTAAAGTATTTTGGGATACATAGTACAAGCACATACACGTACGGAGACACGCATGGACGCATGTATCTACACACAAGCACGCGCACACGAACACGCACACATGAACACGTACACACGAGAACACGCACACACGAACACGCACACACGAGAACACGCACGCACGAACATGCACGCACGAACACGCGCACACACACGCACCGCACACACATTGTGAAATACATATGGCATAATTCTATGACTGTCAAGATGATAATCTCTTCCTTTCAATGGGCGTGGTCAATGAGCACGCCCTGGAGACCAGACCTACAAGACTGTGCTTCGGTGCCGAGGATAACTAAGACGGCAGGTACCACGAAATGGGATCACAGAACAATTAGAATATACAGTGTATAATTATATTGGGGGCAATTTGTATGACAGGGCAACTACGAAGATTGCAGTGTTGTGGAATAGATAAATGGCTCAAGGAACGAGAACGGGATGGTCAATATCAGGTCAGGTCATGAGGACATGCGGACCACCAAATGGTACCTACATGAATTAGTTTCTAAGTTGAATCGATGGAGCATTTAAAGTCAAAACCAAGACCATTTTATACCATGACGAAGCTGGACCATTCTCCTACAAGAATATCAGGATCCCAAGAAAGAAATTAGGTACTATTGCAATATCATGAGAATGAACACTAGTTTTGACGTTGTTTCACTTTGCGCCAACAAGCTGTGACAAGTTCCGTTCCTTCGAGCCGAGCTGTGGTAAAGACTTTTGTATTAGTTGAACCATTAGCCACTCACAGTATATTATACAGTTAGTATCATATGCGATTTTGCCTCAATTTCTGGTCATTTTTCTGTTGAAGAAACATTGCGTATTTATTATTAAAGAATCATTTATTACATATCAGAATTACGATTAATGTATGCTGATACAAGATTTCCAACAAATTTGTGTGTTATGTGGCATAACCACTGACACAGGGGGTGGATTGTACATCAGAAAAGGCAGAATGCATATCAACTTAATACAATATTAAAACCATATCGGCCATCTGCCAACTGCGTAAGTGTACATGGCCTAAATTGCCGATCATATAAATCTAGCTTTTCGTGTTCCATTGTATTTGCGTTAGGGGGTCAACAAATCGATGTGAAACAAAGTAAATAATACACCTAGTAATGATGAGTAAACTAAATAATAAGATTTCTGTATTATGTGGCATGGTCACTGATGGAGGAGGTTGGATCATGCTTCAGAGAAGATACTATGCATATCAACGTAACTCAATAGTAAAACTATATCGGACATCTGCTAAAGCCCTAGGCCTACATGGACTGCCGATCATAACTGAGTTATAAATCTATCTTTTCGCATGACATTGTATTTGCATTGTTTTACGTACACCAACAGCTTGAGGCATCCACAAATTTAGGTGTCGAATTAAATAAAATAGTAACGATTATTAACCTAAATTCAGTGCTGAAGACGGAGGTTCCAGGCCGCACGGCGCACTCTAATAAACCATGGATCCACGCACAACGCTTATGATCATGTCGATAGTCACTTACAGGACTGGCGGTATGATCAGCGAACGAAAAGAAGAAGAAGAAGATTAACCTAAATAAAAAAGCAATGAATCAAAACAAAATAAAATAACACGCCATAATTAAATGTGTGCTATAATTAAAAATATGGTACAGGGACATAACCACATGGATACAATATGATCGGCAATCCTCTTTCATATAAGCCTAGGGTGTATATAATCCGTATTAGTGTGTGCAAGTCAATGGCGGTGTGTCACTGTCGATGTATGTTAGTTGACTTGTATGTTTATCTGTGGGCGTGGCTTGTTCATTTATTCATGCATGTGATGTGACTGTCGTGTGTGCTCGTGCCTGGGGTCCTCTGTATTCGCCTTTATGGACGTGTGTGTATATCCATTTCTGTCCTGGAGTGTGCTGTATATATTCCGTGTCCAGGTGCGCATGTGGTATATGTCTGTTTATGAATCGTGTGGTCAGTTGTGCGTTCTTGTGTGTCTTTGTGCGTGCGCTGAACCTCTCGCGTCCTCTGTACCATAGTTGGACCATTCTTCAGACAAGATAGAATGAGTATCACCTTACATGTAACACACTATTTTGATGCTTAAGTATAGGCAATACATTCAGCGACACAAACCTAATATCACAATAACTAGGTACATTTTCTCGCACAAGGGTCAAGAGCACATCTCTAGGCATATGTACGATATTATACACGCAGAGCTAGACAATATTGTCTCTGAAATCCAGACGATAGAATTCTTCAATATGTGCATCCGCATGTGGCCCCCTCCCCATCCTACCATTAGGCTCTTACAACGGGTTTTATTGTGACAAACCAGTTGGAAAAGGATGAAACAAAGAGCTTGCACGCATCATGCACCCTAGAGATGTGGATGCATCAGGCATGTTGAATGGTCAGGGAGCCTGACCTCTGGCTGTACAGGATCGTGACCCTACGTACTTAAGCCCATTAGCAACCACATTAACAATTGTCAACCGTGCTTTATCTGTTCCGAATTCTAAAATAAGTAACACAACCATAAAAACTGCGCCCGAGTGTTGGTGCTTTTATGGCAGTGTCAACACAGTGTTTACCAGGGTCCCAGATGACAATGAGCCCCAGCCTAGCATGGTTGGATTCTGAGAGCCTATATAAGCTAAGCGTATCCCATGACAAAAGGTTTAACCCTCTGTAGTCGGTGTCAGCCGCTAGACGTGGACAGAACTCAACAGCCAAGCCTTAGTAGACTTTTGCCAGCACAAAATTACTGGAGACGGTTGTTGCCATAGGCGTTAGAAGCGAGTGGGTTAAACTCATATCTTGGATCACGGTTTTAACCCTCTGTAGTCAATGTCAGCCGTTAGACCGGGACAGATCTCGCTAGCCAAGCTTTAGTAGACTTTTGGCAGTACAAAATTACTGGAGGCAGTTGCAGTCGCAGGTGTTGGAAGCGTTTCATTACCAGAGCCGGGTTTAGCTTACGTGGGGTCCAGGGTTATTGCCTTTCTGGTCCCCATTGTTCAGTCACCCCACAGACTACAGGGCCGGATCTAGGATTGTGCTAAGAGGGGGTGGGGGTGTCCGTGCATCGTCACCCTGAAAATGTTGAAATCAAGATGCTCTCACGTGGCGAATATCGGTCTATTTTTTAAGTTAAGGGGTGTGTTCTGACTCCCAGAACGCTCCCCCTCTAGATGTGCCAATGGACTACAGCGATGGAACCTGATTTGGGCAGGACATGATACTGATTCCGACAGTGATATTCACAATGGCGACTGCGCAACCCCTCCACGCTGGCTCCATTCCATGATTCCAACTTTACAATGAAGCGAAGAAATTTTAGAGATGTATCATGTATGCTAAGAAATTAACATATTGGCTATCAATGGCCAAAGAATAAAGTTAAAACACAACACAATAAGGAGCTAAAGGCATTGGCAATTGGTATATTATATTATTTATATATATATATATATATATATATATATATATATATATATATATATATATATATATATATATATATATATATATATATATATATATATATACACTAATGCACACCACCACCACCACCACCACCACCACCACCACCACCACCACTACTACTACTACTACTACTACTACTACTACTACTACTACTACTACTACTACTACTTTTAAATTTACATATTGTTATTATAAATTACTTAGAATGGTCGAAGATATTTTTATTGCAACCTTTAGGGGGCCCACATACAGTCGGGGCCCCGGGGCTCCAGCCCCGCCAGCCCTTGCATAAACCCAGCTCTGGTAATTACATTCATGATTAGCCTGTTGAATTACCATCTGTTAACACTTTGAACCAGAAGGCATAGATTTAGGAATTTGGGCATAGAAATGTAACAATTGATATTTTGTGATTGGCGTCACTGGGACCTCCTGCTGCCTAGATAGCAGATCTCCGTTACATCTGTCACAAAGGTGCGACAGCCTAACCACACAGATCATAGCATTCATATTCTAAATGAGACTCATTGTCCAGGGGGTTAAATCTATCGATGTGAATAAAGAATCAATTCACTGAGCCGTTTCCTGAACAATTCTGAAACTAAGAGTGACAGTATATATAAATTGGATCACCTACTTTTCATGGCAATCGTGATAGAAAGAATAAGATTGGCACGATATCTTCATACACGATTAAGGAATGCTAATACAAGGTATGCAAGAAATGTGTGTATTATGTGACATGACAACTGATGGCGGAGGATGGATTGTACTTCAGAAGACAGAATGAATATCATCAACTTAACACAATGGACCTTTCTATTTTTAGCTATCCCCACACATTCTCTAGCTATGCCCACCCACTCTCTAGCTAAGCTCCACCCATACCTCACTCGTGTTGGTATCGATCGATCTCTGAACTCTGACTATTAATTTCCAGAAAACTATACAGGTTAGCTATTGAATATTTTGGAACTAATTTGACTGGGTGTTGTTGCTGCCTATGGCAGCAACAGCGCCCAGTCAAATTAGTTTCAAAATAATCAACAGCATGTTTATTAAATAGTAGAGACATACAATTCTTACAACGTGTCAGACTATTAAGAGTTAAAGACCAGCCTAATAGAATCATTTATGACGTAATGATTATGACGTCATCCTAAACGCCGGTTAGCTGATCATGACATCATATGACGTCAAATCATTGATGGATACTCTGGAAAGGTGAATATTATAAACCATATGTCATCCGCCAACTGCATAGGCCTAAATTGCCGATCATAACCGAGTTATAAATCTAGCTTTTCATGTTACATTGTATTTGCGTTGCATTAACGTACAGCAATTGCTTGAGGTATCCACAAACCAAGGTATGTCAAATTAAAGATAATAAGATTGGCACGATATATGCATACACGATTAATGAATGCTGATACAATATATGCAAGAAATCTTTGTACTATGTGACATGACCACTGATGGAGGAGGGTGGATCATACTTCAGAAGACAGAATCGATATCAACTTAACACAATAATATAACATGGACTAGATTGTCATTCATAAGTGAAATATACATATAGCTTTTCGTGTGATGTTACATTCGCTTTGAATCGCCATACAATAAGCGCTTGAGGTGATCAAAAAAAATTAACATAGCGATGATTATTAAACTAAATAATATAACATTGATTCAACAACTGAAGATCAAGTCAACCAACATTTCAGAAGTATTCCAACAGGACGCTTAACATAATATAATGACCAGTACTGGTCTTCAAGGAAACGGGCTGTATATATATATATATATATATATATATAATCTTTCATGGCAATCGTAATAAAAAATAATATTGGCATGATATATGCATACACAATCAACGAGTGCTGATACAAGATTTGCTAGAAATTTCTGTAGTATGTGACATGACCACTGATGGAGGAGGATGGAACACGCTTCAGAGAAGATAAGAATTCATATCAACGTAACACAATAGTAAAACTATATCGGTCATCTGCTAAAGCCCTAGGCCTACATGGACTGCCGATCATAACTGAGTTATAAATCTATGTTTTCGTGTGGCATTTATTTGCATTGCGTTGACGCACACCAACAGTTTGACACGCCCACAAATTGCAGTGCCAAGTTAAATAAAATGGTAACAATTATTAACCTAAATAAAACAGCAATGAATCAAAATAAAATAAAATAGCATGCCATAATTAGATATGTTACGAGGAACAAAATATATAATAGATCTTTCATGACAATATTGATGAAAATAACATTGGCATATCTACATGCAGGAATAATGAATGCTGATACAAGATGTGCAAGACATTTCTGTGATACGTGACATGATAACAGATGGAGGTGGCTGGACCATTCTTCAGAGAAGATAGAATAAATATCAACTGAATGTAACACAATATTTTTACCCTTAAGTATAGGCAATACATTCAGCGACACAAACTCAAAAGCACAATACCTAGGTACATAATCTTGCACATGGGTGAAGAGCACATCTCTAGGCACATATATGATGCTCTACACGCATAGCTAGACAAAATCAACCACATAATGTGGACAGGATGGCGGAGCTTTTGGCCCAATACAGCAAGATATTCATGCTCCACAATTCAGAATTTCTGCACGCTGTACCTGGGGTAGCAGACATTATACAGGGTGTTCAGATTTGACCCTACTGATACTGATTAAGTTCCCATTTTAGAGAGAAAGGCTAGGCTCCCGGACAACAAAATCTGTGCCGAATCGGTACTGTTAGCTGAGTGGAACTTGTTACATCTTGTGGATTCCTGGACCTAGGGGCAATGGGCTGGCTACCCATAATGCACCTGGCCCGAGGGTAGTCATAATATGACCTTGAGTGACCACTATAATGAGCACGGACGATGATCATGGTGATGACGATGATTATCATGATGATGATGATGATGATGGATGGTAAGATGAGTGATGGCAGGATTTCGGCTCCCCACCCCTAGCGTCGCCAGCCCTGACTGTCAAACATATATATTTATACTAGACCAGTAATGTAGGATGATATGCTTTGTACGCATTCATAGATAATGGCTATATGAGATTTATAAATTTAAATTGAGCCTTCATATTAAATGAGAGAAATAGGCACACTTTATAAATGTGCGTTTCAAACTAGATTGCTGACTGTTAAAACGGCATTTTGACAGATATTAAAATTGAACACTGTAAGGAATGATATTCGCTATGGCGAGAATCTGTTTTATTTGCAGAAATGTCTGTACACAAAATATGGCCATTATCTCACGGAATCGAGACTAACGGACGGACAAACAAATTTGAAAGTGGTTTAGCTTATTAGGGTGAATTGTTTGTCAATGGTCATAAGTCATTAGAGGACATGATTCACTGGCGCATTGGCACTTGAGAATTGTTACAGTCATAAAAAGCAAGTAGCAATATTTAAAAATAACCCAATACTGCGTGTGATCATTAGTCATTCGTCACGAGTTGAAGTGTTTGGACACTCAACGCCTCTTGAGAATTGCTGACAATCGCAGGTAATCATGTCTAATAATAGGGATGACAGAATGAAGGAATCAATGAAAATAGCAAATGACAGAATGACTGACCAATAATGGATAAGTGAACAAGTGGTAATGTCCCAAAATATATATGACGGGATGATGAAATTACTGGAAAGAGTAAATTACGGAACAACTGACCAATGAATGGTTAGAGAGGGCGAAAGCGACGCAATAGAGAAAGGGTACAAAAAGGAGGCCCCAGAACTGAAACAGGAGGACCGACACCACCTTCGACGCATGTGAACTTGACTAGAGTCACTCGAGAAATCAGGTTTTCTGTTCTGTGCTTGATAATTTTGGGTTCCTTAAGCGGGCCTTAGTGTTGCAGCCCCACAGACCCTTGCAATAATCCATCTCTGATTACATACATCTCTCGGAATTCTCTCCAAGAAATACATTTTTGTTATAGACACTCTAACCCGTCTTAGGCGCGGCACCAAAATGATCAGAAAAACAGATGGTCATCATGGTCTCATAACCCTATCAATATTAATGACTAGATGGAGCAAGTCTTTAAGGATGTTGCATACTTTCCAATTAAATTAACAGCTTCCAGTCAAATTGGGTTTAAAAAAAAATATTTAACAGTTTTACTGCGTGGGGATCTTGAAATGAAGATACAACAGTCATTGTGATGCCATTGATTACCTACCACCCCACCCCCACCCCAAGAAAAAGGTGGCTAGTCAGGAAGCCCCCTCAAAAATTTTCAGGGATTACTTCTTGGAGGCCATGATTTAGTTGGAAGTCAAAATGGCTATCTTTTTTTATTTTTTTCCCGCACCATTGTCACCATCGGGGTTTAAAGCTGACCAAAATTAATGAAAATAGAGGTGAATAGAGACCACTGGCTACCATAGTAAGGCAATGGTAGAATTAATGTTCCGGTTCCTATCTCATCATCAGGATTCCCGTTCTTGAAACATTAAACACCCGGCTGACCGGCCTCTGAGCGGTATAAAACCATTCCCTCAGTACTGAGCGTCTTAGTTCACCAGCAGCTGTCGTCGAAAGCAGTCCCACTGTTTATTGGAAACGATTATCGGCATTCCGTGGTTAGGGACAATACCATTAAAATAAATGTTACGGGAGAGCGTGTGTGGAATGTCAGTCGTGAACTAATTCTGTCTATATTGAAAGAGGAAGGGGTGGATGCCGGCCAATTGGTCTCCATATGGCGCAATGACAAGGTGTACGAGTGGTTTGTAGCATCCAGATCGGTGGAGATTACCAGGAAATTGATTGTGAAGCAAGCTGTGAAGAAGATGGATAAAGAGTTTGCGTTTTCTTTGGCCTCAGCAAAGACCGTTGATGTGCGTGTGCACTGGCTTCCAGTGGACGTCAGCAACAAGTTCGTTTTTGACTTAATAAGTAAAGTTTCCAGGGTAAAGGTGCTGAATGTAAGGAGAGAAATGGTGAAGGTGGACGACGTGGTGTTGGATAGCAGCGTCAGGATAGCGAGAATTACTGGTACGGAGGAAGATGTCACGCAGATTCCACCGATGGTAACTATGGGGGATGGACAGTCTTTTTTGTTAACGGTTAGAGGTAGGCCGCCCATGTGTTTGAAGTGTTACGAGATTGGCCATTTGAGGAAGGATTGCCGGCAGCTGCCACGTGGAGGTGGAGGGCGCTCCTATGCCAGTACCGTGAGTGGAAAGCCGGCGGTGTCAGTAGAGGAGCAACTTTACGACGGTGATGTGCGGGATCGGGTGGAGGTGGTCAGAGCAGCAGAAGGGGAGAGCCGAGTGGTGGATATGGAGGTGGAAGCGACAGAGGAGGAGGAGGATGTGATTGAGGATATTATTTTAGATGTCATGTTGGTGTTGGCTGAAGAGGCAGTGTTTTCGGTGGTGGAGGAGGTGGAGAGGGTTGATGAGAGGGTAGAGGTGCAGGCAAGGTCCAGAGGTGAACATGTGATTAATTCTTTATTAGTGGATGCGGTGGAGAAGGCGGAGGCGGAGAAGGTAAAGAAAGAAGCGGTGCGTAGGAAGGTGCTGAAGCAGGATAAGGAGGAGATCGTGGAGGAGGAGGAGGAGGAGACAGTGGGGAAGGAGGTGGTGACGGGAGATGACGGTGTAGAGGAGGAGATGCTTATTAGTTCAGATAGCGAGATGGAGGCGGAAAACACGGTATTCAGGCTTCTGGACCAGGAGATGTCCTATACATCGGATTCAAGTTTTTCGTCGCCAGCAGGTACACCAGAACATTCGTCTAGTAATGTAGTAGAGGTTCCAAATACTGATGGCTTCTCGCAGGAGGATGTGTTTTCTTCTGGTGTTGGCGCTGGTGACGCGGCTCCCAATCCGCATAAGCGGCTTAAGACTGATGTCACCATCACCGCATCAGGGGAGGCAGTTCCTTCTGATGAGGAAGATAGGTAATTTTTGAGTATTTGTGGATTTTCGACTGGACTGTCTATGGACATATTGTAGATATCGGATTGTCTTATGGGAAGTCATGACCCCGTTAGACGTCTCATATTTGCGAGTAAGACCTGTGAAATTCATATTTGAAAATACCAGGTGAGCTAACGAACTGAATAAATACAGTGTCAGTTAGATACGTAGTAGGAAGATGCACTGGTTGACTTTGACCAGTGCTAGTGATACAGTTTCGCGGAAGTAGAATAGAATCTATATTGAAACTGTAGCAGTAAATTCATACCAATAAGTTAGAAATTGGAATAGATTGAAAAAGGGCCGACGGTTCTGAGTTGGTGATATCTGTCAATAGTTGAAGATAAAAGTTGTTGCTGTGGGATCGGCACACACTTTTATAATGTTCAGCAGTCGTTTCGGTCATTAGTTTAGTAAATATTCGAGTGATAAGAATCGATGGGAATCGAGAGAGATTATAGGAAATTATAGGTGACAGACTGACATGTAGTTGTTGACGGTCGGCATTCCGACTCCCTTAAGCAAGTACAACAACACCAGCTGGCGATGAGATCATACAGCTCATGTGCTTATTAACGTTTGCTTCCTACAGGCTTATCCAAGATAGGCAAGGGACAGGACAGAGGCATTGTAGCGTCCTGTAGGAATTAATAACACAATCGAAATTTGTATATCAACTATATGTCAATCAAAGAAAGGCATGCTACCACAACACATTCCGTAATGTTGTTAGTTAGCTGACAGATCGCATCAAAGCAGAACCAGCCAACACCGCTTCGCCAGAGTTAGAGTGTAGATATATCGTGTTTAGTAATGAATCCATAGAAGAGAAGCCCAGAGTTTGATTGGCCGAGATGACGTCATAATCAATGAGCATCTAGTCAAGCTCTGTGGCAGAGAAACAAGAGGAATAAGGTTTCGAAGTAAAATCGAATGGTAGACGAAGCGGATTGGTCAGAAGGACCAAGAGGATTAAGTGAGACTTCTAGGAAGAGATAGGCAGAGGTTGATTGGAGGGAAGATCGTCCTGGCCAATCAAACTATGACCATAGCATGCCTAGAAGTATAATAAGAACTGAAATCTATGTATTGTAATATATATAGATATATATATCATAATATATATGCAGGTAGGAAACTGCAAAGGATATATAGTAGGCACTTTGTCTAGTAAAGAATTAATCAGGTACTGGTGACCTAACGTGAAACACGTCGTATGCGTGTAGTCGTCTCTACGATGGCCGAAATGGATGGGTCAAAAGTTTTATAAGAGTAGTAAGCAAAACGAGGCAAAGCGGGGGGGGGGCTCCAAGGGTGGGGTGTAACGACCCGAACATGACCGTGACATGGGAAAGCGGTACATAAGGGGAACTTTCAATTTTGATCGGGAGTCCGAAAACTATTGCGCTTAGGTAAAACTAGCCTCGAGACTGTATAGTTCTTTGGAACTGAATTCGTCGAAAGTCAAACAAGTTCTTGGTGAATGGCTTTAAGTAGCCAAGAACAGTGTTTGATAAAAGTGATTTAGCGAATCGGGAAAAGCAACTTTGAAACGATAGAGTAACCAGTATTCGTGTTGTATAAAAGTCAGCTCTCCTTCAAAGTATTTGGTGGTAGTATAAGCCACCCATGGTTGATAGGGAGATATATCGGTGGTAGTATAAGCCACCCATAATTGATAGGGAAGTATAGGATATTAGTAAAATAAAATTATCACTTCGATATCCTCGAAGCAAGAGTTTGGGTTGTTGCTGAATAATTCTGGAATCGACAGAAGACCACCATCACGAACCACCGACTTGAATAATTCTGGAATCGACGGAAGACCACCGTCACGAACCACCGACTTCTATACCAGTCAGATCAGGCCCAGCTACGAACATAAATATCGTGACTTACATCTATACACGAGGCGAGCTCGTATCGATCACTTTCCTCGTCGGTAAGACCGGTTGTCGCAGCAACCACACATACAGGCCTTACCGCCGTGGGAAGCAAAGCGTTAATAAGTAAGAAGAATAGGTATCAGAAAACTTCAGTGGCTCCGTCTGCCAGGATTTATATATTCCAGGATTGGACAAACCGTGAAAACTGTGAGTAAAGTTGTATGGCCCAAGCACCGGGAGAGAGACCCGCCAACGTAGTATTAAGAGACCTCGCGGACCGGGTGAAGGTTTTTATAGAGGGCCCAGTTAACAGAGACATCGAGGGTCATCCAACATAGAGAGTATAGCGACAGCACCATAATTAAAATAACGACCGAAATAGACTGTCCTGAGCAACCAAGACTAGCAAAGGTTACTATTACATTAGAATATCGCTAGCGAAATGGCAAATCCGCAAGAACCCCCTAGCGTGACCCTGCCTGGCATCGACCGATGTGTCGAGCTACGTCCTGAGACCGTGGCGGCCATGCAGGCCATGGGGACGGCGATGGCCGGGGCGATCGTCAAAAGCAGCGACCTCCGAGAAAATGAGCGGGTGTACCGGAAGGAGATCCGGGACACGATCTACCGCATACAACCCTGCGACGGAGTAGTGCCGGAGGAGGTGAGAGCCATCCTCGACGAAACCAGGCGAGCATGGGTCACTAATGAAGGACGGCTAGAGGGCGTACCAGCCTACATCGTCACGCGAGCGGCACGAGGGCAATTGTCCAGAGCCATAGATGGGTTTCTCGTGGGAAAAGTTAGGGAGAATATCACTTTCGAAGAATTCCACGAGTATATAACACTGAACTTCATCTCAGCAAACGAAGGAGAACGGATCAAGTATGATCCTTAATATACATGTTGAAAAAGAACAAGAATTATATGAATGTTGAACAAAGGAATCTATTCTATAAAGCTTACATCCTTTCACATATAGATTACTGCTCTCTCATCTACTATCATTCAACTGATACATTAGTATACCAGCTGGAAAAACTACAAAAGAGAGCAGCTCGTATAATACTAGATGCCCCTTTTAGAGAACCAACTGAACAACTGTATAAACAATTGAATTGGACTACATTGGCTAAGAGAATAAACTTCAAAACAAATAGCATGACTTATAAAGCCTTAAATGACCTTACTCCAAGTTATATTAAGAACTTGTTCAAATATGTAGAAGATACACATTCCCTTAATTTACGTTCAAAAACCTTTGGTCATCTACATCTTCCAAAATTTAAATCTTGCTATGGAAAAAAGAGTTACACATATACAGCAGTTCAACTCTGGAACGCATTACCTCAAAGCATTAAACAATCTCCGACTCTATCATCATTCTATCATAATATTCAGAAGTATATGAATTCACATTAACCCTTTAATGAAAAACTTTGTCAAAATAAATCGTGACTGTCTATTTGCAGGTCGGGTGAAGACTGTTTCTGAAAATTGACTCCTGGAATGGCTGGTTCGGTTACCGAGTCAGTCATTCCGGTAGTAAATTTTCGGAAATAGTCTGCACATTTCTCAAGACCACTGCAGGGATCAGTTTGGGTCGGCTTCGTCATAAAATGGTTAATATACTAAATAACTGAATACTCAGTATTATGGATGATGAACTGATGAAAATTATATTTTGAGTCATTTCTTCCCTGGACATATCCAGTGAGTTAGTGAAACTTGTTCATATTAATGTATATATGTAATATAAAATGTGTGAGGGAGTGAGTCATGAGTGAGTGAGTGAGTGAGTGAAGGAGTGAGTGACTGACTGACAAGGCGGAACAAAACCATCATAACGTTTAACCGATGTTATCGGGAACTGAGACCCCGGGCTTACCCTGTCGAGAACATCGACAACAGGAGGACCATCTTGGGGATTTACCTCAAGGGACTATCCGATCACCGTCTCAGCAAGAGGATTGTCCGCAAGAAGGCCACCACCCTGGCCCGTGCTATTGAGATTGCGGAGGAGGAGGCCACCTGTGACGACCTGCTCCAGGCCATGAAAATCAATGAAAGACAGGAGGAGGGCATGGAGGTAAACGTAGTGGGTCCCGGGGAGGAAAAGGAGATATGGAGCGTAGTCAGCACGCTAAAGAAACAGATTGCTCAACAGAATAGAATGGTTGAGCAATTGTGTGGGCTGGTGAGCGACCTACAGCTAAGAGAGCGGCAGACGGCGACTAGGGCCGCCAAGCCCGAGAAGAGAACCCCACCGCTAGCAAAACCACGTACACCACCGTCGCCCCGACCAGTTAGGGCGGGAAAAGACTTACGAAACATCACCTGCTATAACTGTGGCCGGGTAGGCCACTACAAAGGCGACTGCCGTCAGGCGATGCAGCCGCGAGAGGTCGCCCAGAAGCCCGCCCCGCGTCCCAGACAGCCGCCACGAGCACCGCCCGTGACATGCTTTAGTTGCGGGAGAGAAGGACACATGGCCCAGAATTGTTTCGGGGCATACCTGAGTCGGCAGACAACTCCTGCCGCAGTGGTGAAGTGTTTCGGGTGTGGCAAAGATGGCCACTACGTGAGGGACTGCCCATCAAGAGGCCCGCCGCAGGATGGTCCCGCATGGGGCCGGCGACAGAGTCTGCCCGTACGAAGGGCCATCAAGCGACCGCACTCCGAGGACATGGATATCGGCGGCGTCGATCGAAGGCAGCAGGAGAAAAGGATAACACCCCATGACTGTTCGCGTAACCTCCGAAAGGACATGAACAATCGGTTTCGTAATCGGGACGAATATGAAGACCGTGATGGATTCGTTTTGACCGGAGAAGGGACGGATGCGCAGGGCCGTTATTCATACGGTGCCGCACAGGACGCATCCTCCCGGGGAAATAGCTACGCCGAAGTTGTTAGTGGCCGAAGGAGCACGGGAAACGACGATGGAGAGAGCCGTTGGTGAAAGCACCGACTAAGCGGTTCTTAATCCGTCTGAAAATGAATGAAAACGGTCCAACGGATCAAGGTGAGTACCTGCATGCCTTAGTGGATACTGGTGCTAGCACATCCTTGATTCGTAAGGATATATGGCGTAGCATGTTGAATGCTAGGCCATTGAAAAGAGCAAGAACGCTCTTAGCTGTAAATGGTTCCCCGGTCAAGTTGTTGGGGGAAACACAAGTAAAATTCGAAAACGCCCGACCCATCCCTAGTACGATTGTGGCCGGAATGAGGCATGAATGTTTACTTGGAGCGGATGCTTTGCACCTGGGAGATGCAAAGATTGACTATCAGGCCAAAATTGTAGTATGGTTTGACCAGATATATCCCTTTAGGTATCCCTATAGGGAGCAGACAAATTATGTTTATGCAAGTTGTACAGAAACGACCGGATATAAAGATATCGACAAAGTTATGACGGACTTTGCGGATATCTTTGATACGGCTCGTCCAAATACTTTAGGATTGGTTCCCAAAGTCAGATGTACGGTACCAACAGGAGATGCGTATCCTATAAGGCAGAAAGCCTACCGTCTACCGCTAGCCAAGCGATATATAGTCAAGAATCAGGTGGCTGAGATGCTGGCAGCGGGCGTCATAAGACCGTCATCGTCACCTTGGGCATCGCCCATTAAATTAGTGCCCAAGAAGGACGGGGGGACTAGATTTTGTGTCGACTACAGAAAGTTGAATTCTGTGTGCAAGAAGGACAGTTATACACTGCCAAACATAGCCGATATTTTTGATTCGATGCGCGGCGCAACGATGTTTTCGACTATGGACTTGAAGTCTGGCTATTGGCAGATACCAATGGACAGCCAAGACATAGAGAAAACAGCGTTCGTTTGTAGTGAAGGTTTGTTCGACTTTGTTCGGATGCCATTTGGTTTTTGCAACTCAGGTGCCGTATTTCAGAGGGCAATGAACGATATTTTCCGAGAATTCGTGGGAAAATATTTGCATGTTTTCGTTGATGATGTAGTCGTATATTCAAAAAACCCGGCTGAACATGCACAGCATTTGCGTACAGTTATGCGTAGGATTCAAGAGTATAATTTGCAAGTTAAGAAGTCGAAATGCGATTTTGCCCAACCATCAGTTGATTTGTTAGGATATCGTATTTCAGCACAGGGAGTGGCCCCTCAGGTTCAGAAGGTCAAGGTCATAAGGGAAATGTTACCGCCCCGCGATGTGGGTGAGGTGAGAAGTTTCCTTGGAGCTACAGGTTATTACCGCTCTTGTGTGCAAGGCTATGCCGAAATTGCTACGCCTTTGATAGAATTGACTAAGAAATATAAACGTTTTGAATGGGGTAAGGAGGAACAGCAAGCATTTAAGAAATTGCAAAACTTGCTGTGTAGTGAGACGGTTCTCACATACCCGAATTTGAATGTGCCGTATAGATTGTATACTGATGCATCTAGCTATGCGATAGGTGCGATACTGGTACAAGTAGATAACAAGGGTATTGAGCGGGTGAGTCAGTATGTTAGCTCTACTCTTAAAGACAGTCAGTTGAATTGGCCTGTGATAGAAAAGGAAGCTTATGCGGTAATATATGCGCTAAAGAAGCTTAGGCCTTATCTATTTGGCGCACAGTTCACCGTGTATACCGACCACAAACCCCTAAAGAGTTTGTTTGTGGGCGAAGTTAAAAACACGAAGGTGCAGCGCTGGGCAGTACTGATTGCCGAGTACGGATGTAAGATTGAATACATCCAAGGCTCGAAGAATATTCGAGCGGACATGTTGTCCAGGTTACGTCGTCCGGTGGAAGTCGCGACGTTAGATACGGGCGACTTTGTAATACCAGATGTCGACGAGGGAGCGTTACCTCACGTCCCTCTAGAAGCGTTCGACGTACCGTATGACGGATTGTGTGCCGAGCAGACCAAGGAATACCCGGAGTTGTTCAAGAACACACCGGAGGAGTATATGGTCAAGAATGGCATTTTCTATATTTTAGTTACGCCTTCAGCGTTGGACGCTGAGTACCCCAGAATTGTCTTACCTACCCTGTTCCGTGAGAAGGTACTCCGGATGGCTCATGAACGAGCCGGTCACTAAGGTCTGCAGAAGACCATCGGTATAGTATGAGATTCTTTTGTGTGGACGTCTTTGAGAAAAGACGTGGTTCGTATGATTGAGACATGTACGAAGTGCCAGGTCAACCGACCTGTCACCACCCGACCCAGGTATAGTGAGATGCCCATGGCCAATTATCCGAATCAGATAATTGGGATGGATTTGATCGGTCCACTGTTAGAATCGAATAAGGGTAACGTGTATATCATGACGGTGATCGATCACTGTTCTGCTTGGGCAGAAGCATATCCGATTGCAGCGAAGACATCTCAAAATGTCGAAGAGAAGTTCTTCAACGAGTATGTCGCGCGTCATGGCGTGCCTGAGATTGTAATAACGGATCAAGGTAAAGAATTTTGTTCCAATTCTCTGGAGGAGCGGTTTAAGGAACACGGTATCGACCATAGACGGTCTAGCCCATACCATCCGCAAACCAATGGACGTACCGAGAGATTCAACCGCACTCTTAAGGAGTTGATACAGAAAGGGGTGAACAACGCCTCGCGGGCGTGGGAAGATGAGTTGGGTGCGGCTTTAACAGCGTACCGCAGTACTCGTCATTCGACGACCGGGTATACGCCATTTTATTTGACGTATGGGCGACGGGCGAGATTGCCAAAGGCCGTCCCAATCGATGCGTCGCAGGACCTTGGTGAGATGCTAACGTGTCTCAACAACGCCTTGCTACGTGCTCGTGAAGGAACAGCTCGATCTCGAGAGGTTCACTGGGAACAGGTTAACAAGCGTGCAAACGCTGGTGAATTTAAGGTTGGAGATTCGGTGGTCGTAAAAGCTGAGGAGAGGATGAAGCTGACCTCTCGCAGTGACCCCGAGTATGAGATCTTTAAGATCAATGGACCTGTGGTAAAATGCGTGTGCTTAACGTCTGTAAGCTGCGCGTGGTTGACTCGGAAATGTGCTGGGACGAGGTAAGACCACGCCCCGTTCGTAACCCTGCCAAAGGGACGAAAGCCAGCCATCACACAAGGGTGATGTTACCCGAGTCCGAACCAATGGTTACCGACGCAGATACGACACCCAAAGCTCGTAGGAAGCGGCCAGCTTCTGATATGGAGCCAGAGGTGCGTACAGGGAGTAAGAGGGTTGACCGGAAAAAGGTTCAACCTGGTACGAGTCACAATCGGAACCATGAGTCACGGAGTGACGACATCGAAACTCCCAGGCCTATGGTGATAGCCACCCCGGAGGCGGCACCAGAGCCTGCCTCTGAACCAATGGAGACGCTTCCATCGCATCCTTATATGCTGCGCAAGCGCAGGCATACGCCGGATGACGATTTTGACATCAAGCAACTCCGGATGGATATGAAGCGAAAGCGCGGGCATAGGCTGGATGGCAAAGCTAGTGATAAGCGACTCCGCATTGGTGTAATAGACCCCGCCCTACGCAATGACGTGCTATACGCTGATTTCATCAGTCGTATAAATGCTGTTATTCGGCGGCACAACCGCCAGTAGTGTGTATTGTATCGCTATACTATAACATCGCGAATAGCTAGTGCATAAGGTATAATAACGATTGAAGCTAAATTCGTTCGCACGATACAAAAATGTATTCGTTTCAATTGTGTATAATGGCGTTGTGGTTTAGCGTGGTATTGGGTATGTGTAAAGACTCGAGTATACACCGCCTACCGAACGGCGTCATGATAACCAAACCAGAGGTTGTGTCGGTAATACAGGCTGAATGGACAGTGATAGTATCCATCGACCATCCTTACCTACCCGCGGAGTTCCTGGGACGGTTGGCCCAAATGGCCAGTCTCGCCGCTAGCATGGGTACCAAAACATCGTTTTTGAGCGGGAACGATATATACGGATTACAACATCGAATACGGGGGGTAAGGAAGATGGCAAGCCAAACACAGCAAACCATGAGTAGTCGAAATGGCGCTAGGCAGAAGCGAGGGTTATTTAACTTTGTGGGCGACATCGCATCATCGCTGTTCGGTACCGCTACATCTGGGGATATAAACGCCATACGAGATGTGGTAAAGAGGGCGATGACGAGGATGAACAAAGTGGTGCATTTTACCAACCAGTTGACGTCGCACATCAAATTAGCTTTTCGAGATATTGGTATGAACACGGACCGTATTAACGAGTTAGGCGACAACTTGGCCACTGCTACGGGCAACATGAGCCGAGCGCTCAGGCAGCAGGGGATTCGATTGCTGGAACTCTATGCGCTGGTACGGTTAGGACATGTTATAGACTCGGCTGAACATGTGGTCTATGACTACCAGAAGGCAGCCGAACAGTTCCATAGGCAAACGGCATCCTTGGAGTTGGGTCGTCTAACGGAAGAACTTTTTGGTCCCGATGATCTGACGTCCGTGGCAAAACAGGTTAGTGCGGAATACAGGCTGGTGAAACCGTATCAGTGGTATTACAGAAATGTAGTGGTATATCCATTGTGGCGGGACGAGTTGAAGCTCCATTATGTGGCGACACTACCGTTAATTGACGGAGGACAATATATCGAATATGGACTACACTCATGGCCTGAACCACAGGCCAAGACAGGGTACTACATGCAAGTGATGCTGGCCCGTACCACCATTGGTCTAGATACCAAGACTGGGTGGTACTTTACCGCGTCAGAGTGTCGTGGTGCTGACCCTAGGGTGTGCCAGGGACAACTACGGGTCAACAAGACCCACGTGCCCTGTATTGTGAGTGTATTGACAAATGCGACTGATAGCAACTGTAATATTCAACTGACGAAGTCAAACGTAACCACTAGTAAATTATTTGCCAATGGGAAAATCGGAGTAGTGTTGCAAACGTTCGGCGAGACGGTGGAAATCCATTGCGACGGACGACTGACGGACCGATGTAGGGTGAGTAATGGTGTGTATGCATTGATGTCTGGAGAATGCGGGTATAGTGGGAGGGGCTGGCGATTTGAGCCTGTAGCGTCTTATAGTCGGACGTACACTCGAATAGGCCTAGCCATTGAAATGCCCCACTTGGATGTGTCCGGCGTTCTAAATCAATCCATGATAGTTGACCATTTAAAGCTACAACCGTGGAACCATTTACAAAAGTCTAAGTACGTGCCGCTAGCACCGTTATCCATGATCGACCCAGTGATGGTCGATGGCATTGGGGTACATTCTTTCGTATCATATTCAACGGGTTCCTTCGTAGTTGTAATAGTGATTGTGCTTATATTATATAAATGTGGCGTGTTGTCACGCATGTGGAATGCGCTTAAATGCAAGCCACATGCGGCCCATAGTAGTGAACCGCATACTGCAATTCACGTCAGCGCACCGACTAGTCAGGCCCAGCAGCCCCGGAGCCCTGCAGCTCTACCGGAGCCGCTGCGGATGGTAGCCGGGTCGTCGCCTAATGCTACTGCACGGACTGAGATCGACCCGATGGCTACCGACGGGATTGAGAAGGCAGAATACGTCAACATTGACAATCCTAACACAAACAGGGACTATATAGAGATATCATCAACGTGACGTTGGTGTGAACTTTATATGCTGTTAATGGAACACTATTTGGTGATTATGTTATCACTTGATATAGGACCTATTGTATGACCAGTAATGATTATTTGCACTGTAGGATTAAGATTATGTTTATCGTTTAATGTCTATTGTTTGCGTCGCCTTTATTGTTAAGTTACGCGTGAGACGGGTTACGTCCACGGTTTAATGATGCTATTAATGTGTTTCCGGGGGCGGTCAATTGCGCATGATATTCTACTACCCGGACATGTATGTTTGTATAATTATTGGCTATATACTAATGACTGCTACTAACGTATTTCCGAGTATTCCGCTACTCGGACAAGTATGTGTGTATAGCATATCGAGCTGTAACGTGGGCTAGGGAATTGTTGGTAGTTTCGGCGATTTCAGGTGGTATCCGTTCGGAGCTACTGGTATAGGTTTGGGTTGTTGATAGGGCACAACGAGTTAGTTGACACTCTCTTAGGGCCTTAAGAGAGATGGTCAATTAACTTTGGTTGCGGGGCGTATGTGGATATCGGATTGTCGTACGGGGAGTCATGACCCCGGGGACATCTTATATTTGCAGGATAAGACCCCAGTGACCCAGTGAAATCATTGTATTTGTGAATACCAGATGAGTTAATGAATGGATAACTGGATGCATCAACAGGGGCATCAGTCGATGCGAAACTATAACGAAACATTGAGTGAAATTGGATAGAATGGAGAAGGACCTAGGGTTGTGAGTCGATGGTATCTGACGGTAATTAAAAGATGAAAGTTGTTGCTGTAGCAGCGGCACAACCTTTTATGGTATTCGGCAGAAATTATGACCGATAGTTTCCAAATATTCAAGCAGGAGCGTCGGTAGGGTGCTACGGACAGAGTACGGGTAGCATAATCTGGATGACTCATAGAAATGACGTAGTGACCGACTTACCGTGGGACTGTGATAATGGTAACCGAGTTTCTGTAAAAGCGACCAACAACACCAGATGCTGGTGAGTCAGGCGGGCCACATGGTCACCACGTCACCGCTACGTCACGGCACCCTTGTAAAATGCAGGCGCAAGCCTAATGAGCAAGGGGCCGGACAAGGACGTAGTAACGTCCGGCGCCAGGTAGAGTAGAAAACTAGACGAAAAACTGACAGAGGGCGTCCGTCAAATTTAAGTTATACTTTTTTAGTATAACCAACATCCATATATATATATCTCCGGCTCCTCCAATCAAAGTTTATCCAAATATGTATGTTATGCGCATTATCTACAGCACACAAAATGTGTCGCAATAATAAGTCATCGTTGCGCCACCAGAGGAAATCCACGCTATGCCTTTAAGTAAATGCACGGGGCCAACTTTTTTATGCTCAAGTTATACTTCCGGTACTAGTGTTGCGAAATTTCTCAAAACAAATTTGTAATCAGTTCGGCATTAACGGTGAGTGGCATATACCTAAAACGTATGCTAATTATCGGTCACACTTGTGACGTTACATATATTGACATGCCTTAAGTAATTAACAACTGTAATTATTTATATAGGTTCATCATTTTAATACCTTCAGTCAACCAGAAAGTTTACCGCCTTATTACCTCCCTTTAACCGTGGGTAGACTACTAATGTAAAAAATTGTCATTATTGTGATGGTCATCATTTCCAATAGCCGTTTGTCGCAATAAGCAAGTTATTTTCGCAATAATGACCTGTTTCCTGGTATACTTGGAATTAAACACGACACGACAGATGTGTAGTTTTGAACTTTTGGTATTAAAAATTGATAGCCAGTGAGTTCAGAGATGGATCAATTAGTGCACCGGTGACATGAAGGTGGAGCTTGAAAACAGATTGTCGTGGCATAGCTATAATTGGAAAGGCAATTCTTTGACAACACCAGCTCTCAGTATAATTGGTTTCAAATTATTCATCCGATCAGTTAGTACATTAAGACCGTGTCCCACTCCCAGGTCCGTTGTTGTGATCAGTGGGTTAGTAGGCCAGTGTACGTTCATCACTAGGTCAGTAGCCCACCTGTAATCACCAAGAGATCTCATTCCTTTGATGAAGATATGAGCTCGGTCACGAGATGTTGACGATTGCATTGTGCATGCCTACTCCCTTTAATAATGATGGGTTTTTTCAAGAATTTTGAAATATTTGCTTATTAATTATCCATTTGTAGGCCCGGAGGTTATTTTGAAAATTTACCACTGGAATGACTTCGGTTACCGAGCCAGTAATATAATATGTTATAGATAAAAGGCAGAGGGGGCAAGGTCAGGTGAATGTGGTGGTGCGGGATATTTCGGAAGTTACAATCGTTAGTTGCACTCACCGCAACACGGGAGTTGTGAGCTGGGGCTGTCCTGTAGCAGCCAGATCAGATTCCCTTTGACAGCTTTCCGCTGACACTTTGTTCATACCAAGATTCACTGAGAATCATTTCTACTGTGCTTTTACTGATGCTATGGTCTATGGACGTTAGCTAACTCTCTGATGGTGACTCTCCAGTCTTGCATAACAGTTGGTACCCCACAAGTCCTTCATGGTTAGGCCGTAAACTTATGTGAAACCACTCGTATTACCATACTATATAAATACTATCAAACTTTTATTTTATTTCAGATAAGAATGGTGAGGGTAAAGCTCCAAAAGCCTAGGTCTGACACAGATCGGAAGTACTACCAGAAACTTAAGAATGACCCAGAACGGTACGAGCGAACACTTCAGAAGCAACGCGATCGCTACAAACTCGGAAAACAAGTTGGAACCATAAAAAAGCGCGAACAGTTAAATGAAAGAGATAAAAGGCAGAGAAGAAAACACTGGAAGTCAAACCAATGACGCTGTCGGTCAAAAAAGAAGAACGCCGCTGCACGTACACCTCCTCCTTCACCAGTACCAGGTCCGAGTCAAGCAGCTGAGTGCCCAAAAGTCGGCAGGTCGAAAACAGATTCGCCGAGATCGTTCCAAGGCGTACCGAACGATTGAAACGTTAACAAAGAAGCTTGAGGTGGTCAATCGGAAGTTAAAAATGTACCAGAAAAGAGAAGAAAGAGCATCCAAAAAGAAAGACATTATTCAAAATGCAACCGCGAAAGTGATAAAAAGGTCAGCAAAACTTATCGCTAGAAGTGAGGCATATCCCACGAGGAAAAAGCGAATCAATGACTTAGCTGAACAAGTTCGCAAATATTTTACACGCGAGGACAATTCACGAACTCTTCCCAGAATAAAACAGTACACCACCAGGAATAAAGTAAAAAAACAAATACAGGTTTTGTCGCACTCACTGAAATACATGTACGATAAGTTTAGACTCGAATCTCCTGAAACATTCATATCCTATTCAAGGTTCTGTCAATTCCGACCGTTTTGGGTTCATCTCCCTGCCCTGAGAGATAGGGAGACATGCGCCTGTAAACGACATGAAAATTTACAATATATGGCCAACGTATTATACGATGCGAAGTTGATCGACTCGAAAGACTTGCATTCTCTTGCCGGTACGTTAACGTGTACTATGAAGAACAAAGATTGTGCCTATAGAGTTTGTTCTAAATGTCCAAAACATCTGCCTAAAAATGTGGATAAGTACGAGCAACTAAAAAATGCGTCAACAACGTGGCTTTCGTGGAAAACTCACAACGAAAGTTACCAAAAACTCGGAGAGTTTTTCACAACAAAGAAAGTGAAAAAATCCCAGAAAAAGGAACTTACGAAGAACTATTCTATATTTGAGAGTGATCTAATAGCGGGTCTTAGTCACTTCTATAATGTATCTCATCAACAGGATTTCATGCGTGATTTAAAAGACAACTTAATGGAAAAGGAGTGTATAATTCACATAGATTTCTCCGAAAACTATGTCTGTAAGAGCTATAGAGAAATCGGTGCCACCCACTTCGGTGGGACGCACGAGCAGGTAAGCCTGCACACTGGGATAGTTTATACGTGTACCGGTCAATGGACGTTGTGTACGTTTGCCGACAACCTACGCCATGATCCACATTCTATATGGGCACACCTACATCCCATCTTGGAGGAAATCCAGAACAACCCCATCATCGATACGATACATTTCTTATCAAATGGACCTACTACTCAATATAGAAACAAAACAAACTTTTATATGTGCAGTGTCATTCCGTTTCGTTATGGCTTTACAAACATAACATGGAATATTCACGAGGCTGGCCACGGGAAGGGCGTTCCCGATGCCATTGGCGCAGCTATTAAAAGGTCGGCAGATAATCTAGTTTCTAACGGGATTGACATTGTTAATGGACGACAAATGTACGATTTTTTGGTAAAAACGGATGACACTAAATCAATAAAAAAATTCTTTATCTCGACAGATGATATGCTGAAAATGGAAAAGTCAGTAATTGACAAGAAAAAAATCAAAATTTATGTTGGTACCATGAAGGTACATCAACTTTGCAGTAATGATAGTATGAAGGGCTCTGTGTATTTCAGGGGGGTTTCCTGTTTTTGTCAGAAAGACATAAGCCATAACATATGTATGTGTTACCAGAACAAAGTCTTCAAACTTGGTGAAGTCAGTACAGCTACAGTTGATCCTTCACCCACACCGACCCCTCTCGTCAATCCTCCCACGACGCCTGTAGTCAATGCTTCACCCACAGCAACCCCTCTAGTTGATCCTTTACCCACACCGACCCCTCTCGTCGATCCTCACACAACGCCTCTAGTCGATGCTTCACCCACAGCGACACCTCTAGTCAATCCTTTGCGCACCAGGAAGAGGAAAGCCAAGGGAGGAAGTACAAAACAGGTTACGGTGCCCAAAAAATGCATACCGACTATGACCCCCTCCAGTCGATGATCCCCTACCCACGACACCTCTAGTCGTCGATGAACCCCTACCGACGACACCTCTAGTCGATGATCCCCTACACAACACGACACCTCTAGTCGATGATCCCCTACCAACCACTACACATCTAGTCGATGATCCCCTACCCACGACACATCTAGTCAATGATCCCCTGCGCACTAAACCTCCTGTCGATGATTCCCTACACCATACATCTCTAGTCGATGATCCCCTACATACGACACCAGGTCCTCTAGTCGTCGCTGATCCCCTACCCACTAAACTACCAGTCGATGATTCTCTACTCACTACACCTCCAGTCGATGATCCCCTACCCCCTACATCTCTAGTCGATGGTCCCATACATACGACACCTCTAGTCATCGCTGATCCCCTACCCACCAAACCTCCAGTCGATGATTCTCTACTCACTACACCTCTTGTCGATGATCCCCTACCCACTACACCTCCAGTCGATGATCCCCTACCCCCTACATCTCTAGTCGATGGTCCCATACATACGACACCACTAGTCGTCGCTGATCCCCTAGCCACCAAACCTCCAGTCGAAAATCCCCTACTCACTACACCTCTTGTCGATGATCCCCTACCCACTACACCTCCAGTCAATGATCCCCTACCCCCTACATCTCTAGTCGATGGTCCCATACATACGACACCTCTAGTCGTCCCTGATCCCCTACCAACTAAACCTCCAGTCGAAAATCCCCTACTCACTACACGTCTTGTCGATGATCCCCTACCCACCTCTACACCCATAGTCGAACACCTACCCACCATGAGCCCTCTAGTTGATCCTCTACCCACCACAACTTCGAATTGTGGTGGCAAAGGAGTCAAGAAAAAGAAAAGTAACTAAAAGGGGAGTAAGTGTAAAACATACCAAAAAAACCAAGGTTACAAAGAAATGTATAGATAGGTGGTATTGCATTTATTGCAGTGAAGAGTATGTGGATCCGCCAACTGAAACGTGGATCAAGTGCGCCCTGTGCAAAAAATGGTGCCACGAAGCTTGTACTGACGTCGATAATTCTATTTATGTGTACGTGTGTAATTTTTGCGATTAGAATTATATTGTCGCATGATATGTGACTGGTGACGAATCCTTAAAAATGTAGGTTAGACTATTCTTTTATTTTAAAGGCACGCTCTGGTCAAATAAGGTTTGCTATTGAGAAGAAAGATATCACGATAAAATAGATGAATCCAAAACTTGAGACAAATCGGACACCAACCAAACACCAGAGATATGAGTAAATAGGAAGTTGCAACTCCTGTCCGAGGGAGTGTCTAAGCACCATATTTAGGTATGTTCTCTGGGACAGCCGTTGTAACTTACTATTTAGTCATATCTCTGCTGTCCGATTGGTCTCAAATTTTGGATTTTTCTATTTTATCGTGCTATCTTTCTTCTCAGCAGCAAACCTTATTGGACCAGAGCGTGCCTTTAATATAGATGCTGACAGTATTGGTGAGAATCCGTTAAAATTAAGCATAATTCTGTCACTTATGCGAACACTTTGTAGATATGGGATTGTCTTCTGGGGGGTCATGACCCCGGGGACATCTTACATTTGCAGTCTAAGACCCCAGTGAATTACCACATTTGAATACCAGGCGAGATAAGGAACGGATAACACGATGAACGAAAAATGTAATAGATGTAATAGCGCGATCTAGTGTGTGCTCAAGTCGATGTGCGAAACTAACATGAAAATGTAATTAATACAATAAGTAAAATTGGAATAGAATAGACTAAGATTTAGGGCAGCGAGCTGATGGAATCTATCGGTGGTTGAAAGATGAAAGTTGTTGCTGCAGTCACGGCATAACCTTTTATCGTATTCAGCAGAAGTTACGACCAATAGTTTTCTAAATATTCAAGCAAGAGCGTCGGTAGGGGCTACGGACAGAGTATATGTATGTAGCACAGATTGAATGAATCATAGAAAGACGTAGTAACGTGGCGACGACCGACTTACCATGAGACCGTGGTAATGGGACCGAATTTCTATAATTGTATAGAGGCGACACCCACGACACCAGATACGGCGCCGGGTGTGGTGAAGTGGATATGCCACTTGATGCCTACGTCGTGACACCCTTGCAAAATGCAGGCGCAGGCCTAATAAGCAAGGGGCCGGACATGGACATAGTAGCGTCTGGCGCCAAAAAGATTAGAAAACCAGACGAAAAATGTCGAAACACTCATCCATCGGTATCAAATTTGGGGAGGTTATCGGATAGGATTCCATCACTTAACTTGTTCGGTGTTCTATTCATAAGAGAGAAAATCGTGATTTGATTAGTCAGGATGACGTCACAATCAATGAGCATTGAATCAAACTCTGGAAAGAAGAACAAAAATGAACATGGTAAAGAACTGGAGAGAAGTATAAAAAGTGGACTTTAAGGGTAATGAAAAAAAAGTCCGGTCCGCCTCGTACCTTGTACCAAGTTCGCGTCGAATGATTTTGGGTAGCCAGTTTGAATAGTATAGCAAATCAGAGTAGTTGAGAGCAATACTAGTTCATTTAAGAATAGATAGGCAAATACATATAAAGTATTAGATTGTAATTAGTGAGAGAAAAGCTCACAATTTTAGTCATATCGTACAGTTAGAATAGAATAAATCTATCACCTTGATAACCAAGGCACGAGTTTGGTTTTGTTAAATCTGGATACTACGGAAGACCACCGTAGCGAATCTATACGTTCTGAAACATCAGTCAGATCAGGCCCGGATACGAATATAAATATCGTCTGATACATCTTTTAGACGAGGCGAGCTCGTATCATTCTCTTTCATCCTCGGTAAGACAGGTTGTCGCAGCAACCTCACATACAAGTCTTGCCGAAGTGGGAAGAGGGTTAATTCACGAGGACCCGAAGATCAAAAATCTTCAGTGGTGAGCCCACTGCCAGGATCCAGAGCACCCAACCGTGAGTAGTAACATACAGTATATGGCCCAACCAGGAACGCCGCGCACTAATTCGGCAACAGTACTGACCGACGTCGCTGACCGTGTACGAGCGTTCCTAGAAACAGCGAAAATAACAGACAGTACCAGAATCACCCAACATCGCGAGTATCGCGCGGGGTCGACCGTAGAAGTAACTACAGAGATAAATTGCCCAGACCAACCCCGGTTACAGAGAGTCGTCATCACGTTACATTACCAGTAACCAAAGAATGGCAACGGGACCCAAAAGAACCGCTGACCCAACTATGCCACCCATAGAAATACCGGTAGCACACCAGCTTCGACAGGAAACCGTCACCGCTATGCAAACGATGGGCGTAGCGATGGCGGGAGCCATTATAGAAAGCAGCGACCGTCGGGAAGCTGAACGGGTATACCGGAAGGAGATCCAGGAGACAATATACCGCATTCAGCCCTGCGACGGAGTGGTACCGGAAGAGGTACGAACATTTTTAGATGAGACAAGGAGAGCGTGGGTCGCAAACGAGGGGAAACTAAGGGGCGTACCAGCCTACGTCATAACCCGAGCGGCGCGCGGCCAACTGTCAAGAGCCATTGATGGGTTCTTGGTAGGCAAGGTTCGAGAAGACGTCACGTTCGACGAATTTTATGAGTATATCACTGTAAACTTTGTATCGGCCAATGAGGGCGAGCGCATTAAGTACGATCTAGAAGGCGTACAACAGCGCAGGAACGAGACGATCGTAACCTTCAACCGACGATTCCGAGAGATGAGCGCGCGCGCGTACCCAACTGAAAACGCCGACAACCGTCGGACAGTGCTGGGGATATACCTTAAGGGTCTATCCGACCATCGCCTTAGCAAGCGAATCATACGAAAGAAGACTGCCACCTTGGCCCGGGCAATCGAAATTTCAGAGGAGGAGGCTACGTGCGATGACCTACTTCGAGCCATGAAAATCGACGAACGACGGGAGGAAGGCATGGAGGTGAATATGGTAGGCCCGGGGGAGGAAAGAGAGATATGGAACGTAATACGGACCATGAAGAAGCAAACTGATCAGCAGAGCAAGATGATCGAGCAACTGTGTGGCTTGGTCAGAGATCTTCAGCTACAGCAGCAGAAGCCGGCGGCCGAGGCCGCCCAGCCCACGAAGAAGACAGTCACGCAGGTAAAACAACGCACCCCACCCACGTCCCGACCAGTCAGAACGGGACGAGAATTGCAGCACATTACCTGCTACAATTGTGGCCGGGTTGGCCATTACAAAAGTGACTGCCGCCAAGCGGCACAGCCGCGGGAGAATGTTGGTAGACAGGCTGCCCAGCGACCCCGACAACCGCGACGGGCGCCGCCTATGACCTGTAACCAATGCGGGAGAGAAGGACACACGGCCCAGCAGTGTTTTGGGGAATATATGAGACGGCAGACGAATCCTGCCATGACGGTAAAATGTTTCGAATGTGGTCAGGATGGACACTTCGTACGGGATTGCCCGCAAGCACAGCATGGCAGAAACCGTGCGCCATCGACGTTGAATAGCCAACCTCGAATCGCCGTGAAGAGACGACGAGAAGAAGACGTTAACATGGACGTTAACGAGGTGAATGATCGACGTACAGACGACCGACAAGCTACACCTCGCGAGTGTTCGCGCAATGTTCGCATGGACATGAACAATGCTAGACGCGACCGTGACGAGTATGTCGACCGCGACGGTTTTGTGTTAACCGGGGAGGGGACGGATGAAATGGGCCGTTATTCATACGGTGCCGGGCGCAGTTCGTCCTCCCGCCGGAACAGTTACGCGGAAGTGGTCAGTGGACGAAGGAGCCCTTCGTTAAACAAGGACGGAGGAGACCGTTGGTAAGCATACCGACCGAGCGGTTTCTAATCCGTCTAAGATTGGATAAAAACGGTCCATTGGATCAGGGTAAGTACCTGCATGCCTTAGTGGATACCGGTGCTAGCACATCCTTGATTCGTAAAGATATATGGCGTAGCATGTTGAATGCTAGGCCATTGAAAAGAGCAAGAACGCTCTTGGCTGTAAATGGTTCCCCGATAAAGTTGTTGGGAGAAACACAAGTAAAATTCGAGAACGCCCGACCCATCCCTAGTACGATTGTGGCCAGAATGAGGCATGAATGTTTACTTGGAGCGGACGCTTTGCACCTGGGAAATGCAAAGATTGACTATCAGGCCAAAATAGTAGTATGGTTTGGCCAGGTATATCCTTTTGATTATCCACATAGGGAACAGACAAATTATGTCTATGCAAGTTGTAAAGAAACGACCGGATACAAAGATATCGACCAAGTCATGGTAGACTTTGCCGATATCTTTGATACGGCTCGTCCAAACACATTAGGATTGGTCCCCAAAGTGAGGTGTACGGTACCGACAGGAGATGCTTACCCTATAAGACAAAAGGCCTACCGTCTACCGTTGGCCAAGCAGTATATAGTCAAGAATCAAGTGGCTGAAATGCTGGCAGCGGGCGTCATAAGACCGTCGTCATCGCCATGGGCGTCGCCCATTACGTTGGTCCCTAAAAAGGACGGGGGGACTAGATTTTGTGTCGACTACAGAAAGTTGAATTCTGTGTGCAAGAAGGATAGTTATCCACTGCCAAACATAGCCGATATTTTTGATTCGATGTGCGGCGCAACGATATTTTCGACTATGGACTTGAAGTCTGGCTATTGGCAGATACCAATGGACAGCCAAGACATAGAGAAAACAGCGTTCGTTTGTAGTGAAGGCTTGTTCGACTTTGTTCGGATGCCGTTCGGTTTTGCGAACTCAGGTGCCGTATTTCAGAGGGCAATGAACGATGTTTTCCGAGAATTCGTGGGAAAATACCTGCATGTTTTCGTCGACGATATAGTCATATATTCGAGAAACCCGGCTGAGCATGCACAGCATTTGCGCACAGTTATGCGTAGAATTCGAGAATATAATTTGCAAGTGAAAAAATCTAAATGCGATTTCGCCCAACCATCAGTTGATTTGTTAGGATATCGTGTTTCAGCACAGGGAGTGGCTCCTCAGGTCCAGAAGGTCAAGGTCATAAGAGAAATGTCACCACCACGCGATGTGGGTGAGGTGAGAAGTTTCCTTGGAGCTACAGGTTATTACCGCTCTTGTGTGCAAGGCTATGCCGAAATTGCTAAGCCTTTGATAGAATTGACTAAGAAATATAAACGTTTTGAGTGGGGTCAGGAGGAACAGCAAGCGTTTAAGAAATTGCAAAACTTGCTGTGTAGTGAGACGGTTCTCACATATCCAAATTTGAATGCTCCGTATAGATTGTATACTGATGCGTCTAGCTATGCGATAGGTGCGATACTGGTACAGGTAGATGACAAGGGTATTGAGCGGGTGATTCAGTATGTTAGCTCTACTCTTAAAGACAGTCAGTTGAATTGGCCTGTGATAGAAAAGGAAGCTTATGCGGTAATATATGCGCTAAAGAAGCTTAGACCTTATCTATTTGGCGCGCAGTTTACCGTGTATACCGACCACAAACCCCTAAAGAGTTTGTTTGTGGGCGAAGTTAAAAACACGAAAGTGCAGCGCTGGGCGGTACTGATTGCCGAGTACGGATGTAAGATTGAATACATCCAAGGCTCGAAGAATATTCGAGCGGACATGTTGTCCAGGTTACGTCGACCGGTGGAAGTCGCAACGTTAGATACAGGCGACTTTGTGATACCAGATGTCGACGAGGGAGTGTTACCTCACGTCCCTCTGGAAGCATTCGACATACCATATGACGAATTGTGTGCCGAGCAGACCAAGGAATACCCGGAGTTGTTCAAAAACACCCCGGAGGAGTATATGGTCAAGAATGGCATTTTGTATTCTTTAATTACGCCTTCAGCGTTGGACGCTGAGTACCCCAGAATTGTCTTACCTACCCTGTTCCGTGAGAAAGTGCTCCGGATGGCTCATGAACGAGCTGGTCACCAAGGTCTACAGAAGACCATCGGTATGGTAAGAGATTCTTTTGTGTGGACGTCTTTAAGAAAAGACGTAATTCGTATACTTGAAACATGTACGAAGTGCCAGGTCAACCGACCCGTCACTACCCGACCTAGGTATAGTGAAATGCCCATGGCCAATTATCCGGGTCAGATAATTGGAATGGATTTGATCGGTCCATTATTAGAATCGAATAAGGGTAACGTGTATATCATGACGGTGATCGATCACTGCTCTGCTTGGGCAGAAGCATATCCGATTGCAGCGAAGACATCTCAAAATGTGGAAGAAAAGTTCTTCAACGAGTATGTCGCGCGTCATGGCGTCCCTGAGATTGTAATAACCGACCAGGGTAAAGAATTTTGTTCCCATTCTCTGGAGGAGCGGTTTAAGGAACACGGTATCGACCATAGACGGTCTAGCCCATACCATCCGCAGACCAATGGACGTACCGAGAGATTCAACCGCACTCTTAAGGAGTTGATCCAAAAAGGGGTGAACAATGCCTCGAGGGCGTGGGAGGACGAGTTGGGTGCGGCTTTGACAGCGTACCGCAGTACTCGTCATTCAACGACCGGGTATACACCATTTTATTTGACTTATGGGCGACGGGCGAGATTGCCAATGGCCGTTCCAATCGATGCGTCGCAAGACCTTGGTGAGAGACTAACGTATCTCAACAACGCCTTGCTACGTGCTCGGGAGGGGACAGCTAGATCTCGAGAGATTCACAGGGAACAGGTTAATAAGCGTGCGAACGCTGGTGAGTTTAAAGTGGGGGATTCGGTGGTCGTCAAAGCTGAAGAGAGGATGAAATTGACCTCTCGCAGCGACCCCGAGTATGAGATCTTCAAAATTAACGGACCTGTGGCCCATGTCCGCCATCAAAGGTCCGGGAGAATGCGTGTGCTTAATATATGTAAGCTGCGCGTAGTCGACTCGGAAATGTGCTGGGACGGGGTGCGACCACGCCCCATTCGTAACCCTACCAAGGGGACGAAAGCTAGCCATCACCCCAGGGCGATGTTGCCCGAGCCAGAACCTATGGTCACCGACGCAGATACGACACCCCAGGTTCGTAAGAAGCGGCCAGCTTCGGATATGGAGCCAGAGGTGCGTACAGGGGGTAAGAGGGTTGACCGGAAAAGGGTGCAACCCAGTACCAATCGCAGTCGAAACCATGAGTCACCAAGTGACGTCATCGGAACTCCTAGGCCCATGGTGATTGACGCTCCAGAGGCGGCACCAGAGCTGCTCTCTGAACCAATGGAGATGCTTCCATCGCATCCTTATATGCTGCGCAAGCGCAGACATATACCAGATGACGATTATGACAGCAAGCAACTCAGGTTAGACTTGAAGCGAAAGCAAGGGTATGGGCGGGAGAACGAATCCGGTAACAAGCGACTCCGAATTGGCGTGATAGACTCCGCCCTTTACGATGACGTGCTATACGCTGATTTCATCAGTCGTATAAATGCCGTTATTCGGCGGCACAACCGCCGATAGGTGTATTGTATCGCTATACTTAACATCGCAAATTGCTAGTGCGTAAAATATCATAACAATTAAAAACTAAAATCGTTCGCAAGATACAAAAAGTTATTCGTTTAAATTGTGGGTTTTAGCTTTGTACCGGTAAGCATCCCAGGGCGTGGAATCATGTATATTTTACGATTAAGTGTGGTGGTAACCGTAGTATGTTTAATAAACGGATTGTGTAAAACGTCTAGTGTACATAGATTACCAAACGGAGTAATGATAACTGGACCAGAAGATATATCCATTATCCGGGCTGAATGGACCGTAGTGGTGTCTATCGACCACCCATATTTGCCCGCCAGATTTCTGGAACGATTAGCACAATTCCGTGTTCTTATTGCGGACGTCGGCCGAAAGACATCATTAAGCATTCGAGACATTTTCGGTTTGCAACATCGTGTTAGCAATATTAGGAAGATCGCTGCTAAGACACAACAAAATATGGTGAGTAGGGACAGTATACGACACAAACGTGGCTTATTCAACTTTGTCGGGGACATAGCCTCGTCCCTATTTGGTACCGCTACCTCGGGTGATATAGATGCGATTAAAAAGATAGTAAAAATTGCTATGAGGGACATGAATCGTCTGGTACATTTTTCCAACGAACTGGCGTCCCATGTGAAACTGGCATTCGTAGGGATCAATACCAACGTTGACCGTATCAATGAAATTACCACTGGCCTGGTAGAATTAACTAAAAACGTGAGCGATATGTTTAAGGTGTACGCCGCCCGACATGCCGACTTGTACGCGTTAGTGCGCCTGGGACACGTTATTGACTCCGCCGAAAGTGTAGTATATAGTTACCAGAGGGCAGCAGCGCAGTTTCATAGACAGACGGCGTCCCTAGAATTAGGTAGGCTGACGGAAGAATTATTCAGTTCTGCTGACCTAAATTCAGTGGCCAAACAAGTTAATATAGGAAATCGACTGATACGTCCATATCAGTGGTACTACCGCAACGTGGTCGTGTATCCGTTATGGAAAGACGACTCACGACTCCATTACGTAGCGACGTTACCGCTAATTGACGGGGGCGAATATATCGAATACGGGTTGCATGCGTGGCCGGAACCGCTAAGTGCTCGGGGATACTACATGCAAGTACGGATAGCGCGGACCAGCATCGGTCTTGACACCAAAACTGGGTGGTACTTCACGCCATCCGAGTGTCGTGGGGAGGAGCCCCGGGTGTGTCATGGTCCACTACGGGTCGACAAGACCCACGTTCCATGCATTGTAAGCCTGTTAACTAATACGACCGACAGTGCTTGTAATATTCAGCTCTCCAAATCGAATGAAACTTCTAGCAAATTGTTTGCCGGTAAGCGGATAGGCGTTGTGTTACAAACGTTCGGGGAAACGATGGATATACACTGTGACGGACGATTGACCGACCGTTGTGTGGTGGGTAATGGGGTATATGCATTAATGTCTGCTGAATGTGGTTATAGCGGGAAGGGCTGGCAATTCGAGCCTGTTGCATCTTATAGTAGGACGTACACTCGGGTTAGCCTGGCCATTGAGATGCCCCATTTGGATGTGTCCGGCGTTCTAAATCAATCCATGATAGTTGACCATTTAAAACTACAGCCATGGGACCATTTACAAAAATCTAAGTACGTACCGCTAGCACCGTTATCCATGATCGACCCGGTGATGGTCGATGGCATTGGGGTACATTCTTTCATATCATATTCAACTGGTTCCTTCGTAGTCGTGCTAGTAATTGTGCTTATATTATATAAATGTGGCGTGTTATCACGCATGTGGAATGTGCTTAAATGCAAGCCACGTGCGGCCCATAAACGCAAGCCACGTGCGGCCCATAGTAGTGAACCGCATACTGCAATTCGAATGTGTACACCGACTATTCAGGCCCAGCAGCCCCCGAGACCTGCAGCTCTACGGGAGCCGCTGCTGATGGCAACCGGGTCGTCGCCTAACGCTAACGCCGGGACTGAGATCGACCCGACGGCTGCCGACTGGATAGAGATGGAGATGTACGCTGACGTGGTGGATCCTAACGTGAGCATAAACCGCTTGGAGGTATCACCATGACATTTTGGCACTAACTTTATATGTTTCTACTGGAACAATAATTGGTGAATATTAGTGATTGTGGCACGAACTTTATCTTGACACCGTACTGTGTACTGTTTTATTAATAGGAAAAATTCACATGATCTGTAATGGTATTTGCACTGTAGGATTAAGGTTTTGAACTATAATGATGTGTCGTGTGACGACGAATCGTTACGACACGCGAAAAGTGTGTCGCTGCTGACCATGTTGTCACTGATGGCTGTAACGGCAGTTTATATTAATACATTATGTAATATGTATATTCACTTGTTTTAAACTGTACCGATTGCCCGCTTTTATTGTTAAGTTACGCGTGAGACGGGTTACGTCCACGGTTTAATGATGCCATTAATGATGCCATTAATGTGTTTCCGGGGGCGGTTAGCTACCCGGACATGTATGTTTGTATAATTATCAACCATACACTAACAAATACTACTAACTGTATTTCCGAGCATTCCGCTACTCGGACAAGTATTGGTGTATAATATATCGACCTGTATTATTATCTTGACTAATTGGATGAATATCAGGTGGTATCCGTCCAGGCTGCTGGTATAGGTTTGGGTTGTTGATAGTCCACAACGAGTTAGTTGACACTCTCTTTAAGGCCTTAAGAGAGATAGTCAATTAACTTTGGTTAAGGGGCGTATGTAGATATGGGATTGTCTTCTGGGGGGTCATGACCCCGGGGACATCTTACATTTGCAGTCTAAGACCCCAGTGAATTACCACATTTGAATACCAGGCGAGATAAGGAACGGATAACACGATGAACGAAAAATGTAATAGATGTAATAGCGCGATCTAGTGTGTGCTCAAGTCGATGTGCGAAACTAACATGAAAATGTAATTAATACAATAAGTAAAATTGGAATAGAATAGACTAAGATTTAGGGCAGCGAGCTGATGGAATCTATCGGTGGTTGAAAGATGAAAGTTGTTGCTGCAGTCACGGCATAACCTTTTATCGTATTCAGCAGAAGTTACGACCAATAGTTTTCTAAATATTCAAGCAAGAGCGTCGGTAGGGGCTACGGACAGAGTATATGTATGTAGCACAGATTGAATGAATCATAGAAAGACGTAGTAACGTGGCGACGACCGACTTACCATGAGACCGTGGTAATGGGACCGAATTTCTATAATTGTATAGAGGCGACACCCACGACACCAGATACGGCGCCGGGTGTGGTGAAGTGGATATGCCACTTGATGCCTACGTCGTGACACCCTTGCAAAATGCAGGCGCAGGCCTAATAAGCAAGGGGCCGGACATGGACATAGTAGCGTCTGGCGCCAAAAAGATTAGAAAACCAGACGAAAAATGTCGAAACACTCATCCATCGGTATCAAATTTGGGGAGGTTATCGGATAGGATTCCATCACTTAACTTGTTCGGTGTTCTATTCATAAGAGAGAAAATCGTGATTTGATTAGTCAGGATGACGTCACAATCAATGAGCATTGAATCAAACTCTGGAAAGAAGAACAAAAATGAACATGGTAAAGAACTGGAGAGAAGTATAAAAAGTGGACTTTAAGGGTAATAAAAAAAGTCCGGTCCGCCTCGTACCTTGTACCAAGTTCGCGTCGAATGATTTTGGGTAGCCAGTTTGAATAGTATAGCAAATCAGAGTAGTTGAGAGCAATACTAGTTCATTTAAGAATAGATAGGCAAATACATATAAAGTATTAGATTGTAATTAGTGAGAGAAAAGCTCACAATTTTAGTCATATCGTACAGTTAGAATAGAATAAATCTATCACCTTGATAACCAAGGCACGAGTTTGGTTTTGTTAAATCTGGATACTACGGAAGACCACCGTAGCGAATCTATACGTTCTGAAACATCAGTCAGATCAGGCCCGGATACGAATATAAATATCGTCTGATACATCTTTTAGACGAGGCGAGCTCGTATCATTCTCTTTCATCCTCGGTAAGACAGGTTGTCGCAGCAACCTCACATACAAGTCTTGCCGAAGTGGGAAGAGGGTTAATTCACGAGGACCCGAAGATCAAAAATCTTCAGTGGTGAGCCCACTGCCAGGATCCAGAGCACCCAACCGTGAGTAGTAACATACAGTATATGGCCCAACCAGGAACGCCGCGCACTATTTCGGCAACAGTACTGACCGAAGCCGCTGACCGTGTACGAGCGTTCCTAGAAACAGCGAAAATAACAGACAGTACCAGAATCACCCAACATCGCGAGTATCGCGCGGGGTCGACCGTAGAAGTAACTACAGAGATAAATTGCCCAGACCAACCCCGGTTACAGAGAGTCGTCATCACGTTACATTACCAGTAACCAAAGAATGGCAACGGGACCCAAAAGAACCGCTGACCCAACTATGCCACCCATAGAAATACCGGTAGCACACCAGCTTCGACAGGAAACCGTCACCGCTATGCAAACGATGGGCGTAGCGATGGCGGGAGCCATTATAGAAAGCAGCGACTGTCGGGAAGCTGAACGGGTATACCGGAAGGAGATCCAGGAGACAATATACCGCATTCAGCCCTGCGACGGAGTGGTACCGGAAGAGGTACGAACATTTTTAGATGAGACAAGGAGAGCGTGGGTCGCAAACGAGGGGAAACTAAGGGGCGTACCAGCCTACGTCATAACCCGAGCGGCGCGCGGCCAACTGTCAAGAGCCATTGATGGGTTCTTGGTAGGCAAGGTTCGAGAAGACGTCACGTTCGACGAATTTTATGAGTATATCACTGTAAACTTTGTATCGGCCAATGAGGGCGAGCGCATTAAGTACGATCTAGAAGGCGTACAACAGCGCAGGAACGAGACGATCGTAACCTTCAACCGACGATTCCGAGAGATGAGCGCGCGCGCGTACCCAACTGAAAACGCTGACAACCGTCGGACAGTGCTGGGGATATACCTTAAGGGTCTATCCGACCATCGCCTTAGCAAGCGAATCATACGAAAGAAGACTGCCACCTTGGCCCGGGCAATCGAAATTTCAGAGGAGGCTACGTGCGATGACCTACTTCGAGCCATGAAAATCGACGAACGACGGGAGGAAGGCATGGAGGTGAATATGGTAGGCCCGGGGGAGGAAAGAGAGGTATGGAACGTAATACGGACCATGAAGAAGCAAACTGATCAGCAGAGCAAGATGATCGAGCAACTGTGTGGCTTGGTCAGAGGTCTTCAGCTACAGCAGCAGAAGCCGGCGGCCGAGGCCGCCCAGCCCACGAAGAAGACAGTCACGCAGGTAAAACAACGCACCCCACCCACGTCCCGACCAGTCAGAACGGGACGAGAATTGCAGCACATTACCTGCTACAATTGTGGCCGGGTTGGCCATTACAAAAGTGACTGCCACCAAGCGGCACAGCCGCGGGAGAATGTTGGTAGACAGGCTGCCCAGCGACCCCGACAACCGCGACGGGCGCCGCCTATGACCTGTAACCAATGCGGGAGAGAAGGACACACGGCCCAGCAGTGTTTTGGGGAATATATGAGACGGCAGACGAATCCTGCCATGACGGTAAAATGTTTTGAATGTGGTCAGCATGGACACTTCGTACGGGATTGCCCGCAAGCACAGCATGGCAGAAACCGTGCGCCATCGACGTTGAATAGCCAACCTCGAATCGCCGTGAAGAGACGACGAGAAGAAGACGTTAACATGGACGTTAACGAGGTGAATGATCGACATACAGACGACCGACAAACTACACCTCGCGAGTGTTCGCGCAATGTTCGCATGGACATGAACAATGCTAGACGCGACCGTGACGAGTATGTCGACCGCGACGGTTTTGTGTTAACCGGGGAGGGGACGGATGAAATGGGCCATTATTCATACGGTGCCGGGCGCAGTTCGTCCTCCCGCCGGAACAGTTACGCGGAAGTGGTCAGTGGACGAAGGAGCCCTTCGTTAAACAAGGACGGAGGAGACCGTTGGTAAGCATACTGACCGAGCGGTTTCTAATCCGTCTAAGATTGGATAAAAACGGTCCATTGGATCAGGGTAAGTACCTGCATGCCTTAGTGGATACCGGTGCTAGCACATCCTTGATTCGTAAAGATATATGGCGTAGCATGTTGAATGCTAGGCCATTGAAAAGAGCAAGAACGCTCTTGGCTGTAAATGGTTCCCCGATAAAGTTGTTGGGAGAAACACAAGTAAAATTCGAGAACGCCCGACCCATCCCTAGTACGATTGTGGCCAGAATGAGGCATGAATGTTTACTTGGAGCGGACGCTTTGCACCTGGGAAATGCAAAGATTGACTATCAGGCCAAAATAGTAGTATGGTTTGGCCAGGTATATCCTTTTGATTATCCACATAGGGAACAGACAAATTATGTCTATGCAAGTTGTAAAGAAACGACCGGATACAAAGATATCGACCAAGTCATGGTAGACTTTGCCGATATCTTTGATACGGCTCGTCCAAACACATTAGGATTGGTCCCCAAAGTGAGGTGTACGGTACCGACAGGAGATGCTTACCCTATAAGACAAAAGGCCTACCGTCTACCGTTGGCCAAGCAGTATATAGTCAAGAATCAAGTGGCTGAAATGCTGGCAGCGGGCGTCATAAGACCGTCGTCATCGCCATGGGCGTCGCCCATTACGTTGGTCCCTAAAAAGGACGGGGGGGCTAGATTTTGTGTCGACTACAGAAAGTTGAATTCTGTGTGCAAGAAGGATAGTTATCCACTGCCAAACATAGCCGATATTTTTGATTCGATGTGCGGCGCAACGATATTTTCGACTATGGACTTGAAGTCTGGCTATTGGCAGATACCAATGGACAGCCAAGACATAGAGAAAACAGCGTTCGTTTGTAGTGAAGGCTTGTTCGACTTTGTTCGGATGCCGTTCGGTTTTGCGAACTCAGGTGCCGTATTTCAGAGGGCAATGAACGATGTTTTCCGAGAATTCGTGGGAAAATACCTGCATGTTTTCGTCGACGATATAGTCATATATTCGAGAAACCCGGCTGAGCATGCACAGCATTTGCGCACAGTTATGCGTAGAATTCGAGAATATAATTTGCAAGTGAAAAAATCTAAATGCGATTTCGCCCAACCATCAGTTGATTTGTTAGGATATCGTGTTTCAGCACAGGGAGTGGCTCCTCAGGTCCAGAAGGTCAAGGTCATAAGAGAAATGTCACCACCACGCGATGTGGGTGAGGTGAGAAGTTTCCTTGGAGCTACAGGTTATTACCGCTCTTGTGTGCAAGGATATGCCGAAATTGCTAAGCCTTTGATAGAATTGACTAAGAAATATAAACGTTTTGAGTGGGGTCAGGAGGAACAGCAAGCGTTTAAGAAATTGCAAAACTTGCTGTGTAGTGAGACGGTTCTCACATATCCAAATTTGAATGCTCCGTATAGATTGTATACTGATGCGTCTAGCTATGCGATAGGTGCGATACTGGTACAGGTAGATGACAAGGGTATTGAGTGGGTGATTCAGTATGTTAGCTCTACTCTTAAAGACAGTCAGTTGAATTGGCCTGTGATAGAAAAGGAAGCTTATGCGGTAATATATGCGCTAAAGAAGCTTAGACCTTATCTATTTGGCGCGCAGTTTACCGTGTATACCGACCACAAACCCCTAAAGAGTTTGTTTGTGGGCGAAGTTAAAAACACGAAAGTGCAGCGCTGGGCGGTACTGATTGCCGAGTACGGATGTAAGATTGAATACATCCAAGGCTCGAAGAATATTCGAGCGGACATGTTGTCCAGGTTACGTCGACCGGTGGAAGTCGCAACGTTAGATACAGGCGACTTTGTGATACCAGATGTCGACGAGGGAGTGTTACCTCACGTCCCTCTGGAAGCATTCGACATACCATATGACGAATTGTGTGCCGAGCAGACCAAGGAATACCCGGAGTTGTTCAAAAACACCCCGGAGGAGTATATGGTCAAGAATGGCATTTTGTATTCTTTAATTACGCCTTCAGCGTTGGACGCTGAGTACCCCAGAATTGTCTTACCTACCCTGTTCCGTGAGAAAGTGCTCCGGATGGCTCATGAACGAGCTGGTCACCAAGGTCTACAGAAGACCATCGGTATGGTAAGAGATTCTTTTGTGTGGACGTCTTTAAGAAAAGACGTAATTCGTATACTTGAAACATGTACGAAGTGCCAGGTCAACCGACCCATCACTACCCGACCTAGGTATAGTGAAATGCCCATGGCCAATTATCCGGGTCAGATAATTGGAATGGATTTGATCGGTCCATTATTAGAATCGAATAAGGGTAACGTGTATATCATGACGGTGATCGATCACTGCTCTGCTTGGGCAGAAGCATATCCGATTGCAGCGAAGACATCTCAAAATGTGGAAGAAAAGTTCTTCAACGAGTATGTCGCGCGTCATGGCGTCCCTGAGATTGTAATAACCGACCAGGGTAAAGAATTTTGTTCCCATTCTCTGGAGGAGCGGTTTAAGGAACACGGTATCGACCATAGACGGTCTAGCCCATACCATCCGCAGACCAATGGACGTACCGAGAGATTCAACCGCACTCTTAAGGAGTTGATCCAAAAAGGGGTAAACAATGCCTCGAGGGCGTGGGAGGACGAGTTGGGTGCGGCTTTGACAGCGTACCGCAGTACTCGTCATTCAACGACCGGGTATACACCATTTTATTTGACTTATGGGCGACGGGCGAGATTGCCAATGGCCGTTCCAATCGATGCGTCGCAAGACCTTGGTGAGAGACTAACGTATCTCAACAACGCCTTGCTACGTGCTCGGGAGGGGACAGCTAGATCTCGAGAGATTCACAGGGAACAGGTTAATAAGCGTGCGAACGCTGGTGAGTTTAAAGTTGGGGATTCGGTGGTCGTCAAAGCTGAAGAGAGGATGAAATTGACCTCTCGCAGCGACCCCGAGTATGAGATCTTCAAAATTAACGGACCTGTGGCCCATGTCCGCCATCAAAGGTCCGGGAGAATGCGTGTGCTTAATATATGTAAGCTGCGCGTAGTCGACTCGGAAATGTGCTGGGACGGGGTGCGACCACGCCCCATTCGTAACCCTACCAAGGGGACGAAAGCTAGCCATCACCCCAGGGCGATGTTGCCCGAGCCAGAACCTATGGTCACCGACGCAGATACGACACCCCAGGTTCGTAAGAAGCGGCCAGCTTCGGATATGGAGCCAGAGGTACGTACAGGGGGTAAGAGGGTTGACCGGAAAAGGGTGCAACCCAGTACCAATCGCAGTCGAAACCATGAGTCACCAAGTGACGTCATCGGAACTCCTAGGCCCATGGTGATTGACGCTCCAGAGGCGGCACCAGAGCTGCTCTCTGAACCAATGGAGATGCTTCCATCGCATCCTTATATGCTGCGCAAGCGCAGACATATACCAGATGACGATTATGACAGCAAGCAACTCAGGTTAGACTTGAAGCGAAAGCAAGGGTATGGGCGGGAGAACGAATCCGGTAACAAGCGACTCCGAATTGGCGTGATAGACTCCGCCCTTTACGATGACGTGCTATACGCTGACTTCATCAGTCGTATAATTGCCATTATTCGGTGGCACAACCGCCGATAGGTGTATTGTATCACTATACTTAACATCGCAAATAGCTAGTGCGTGAAATATCATAACAAATAAAACTGAATTCGTTCGCAGGATACAAAAATTTACTCGTTTAAATTGTGGGTTTTAGCTTTGTACCGGTAAGCATCCCAGGGCGTGGAATCATGTATATTTTACGATTAAGTGTGGTGGTAACCGTAGTATGTTTAATAAACGGATTGTGTAAAACGGATTGTGTAAAACGTCTAGTGTACATAGATTACCAAACGGAGTAATGATAACTGGACCAGAAGATATATCCATTATCCGGGCTGAATGGACCGTAGTGGTGTCTATCGACCACCCATATTTGCCCGCCAGATTTCTGGAACGATTAGCACAATTCCGTGTTCTTATTGCGGACGTCGGCCGAAAGACATCATTAAGCATTCGAGACATTTTCGGTTTGCAACATTGTGTTAGCAATATTAGGAAGATCGCTGCTAAGACACAACAAAATATGGTGAATAGGGACAGTATACGACACAAACGTGGCTTATTCAACTTTGTCGGGGACATAGCCTCGTCCCTATTTGGTACCGCTACCTCGGGTGATATAGATGCGATTAAAAAGATAGTAAAAATTGCTATGAGGGACATGAATCGTCTGGTACATTTTTCCAACGAACTGGCGTCCCATGTGAAACTGGCATTCGTAGGGATCAATACCAACGTTGACCGTATCAATGAAATTACCACTGGCCTGGTAGAATTAACTAAAAACGTGAGCGATATGTTTAAGGTGTACGCCGCCCGACATGCCGACTTGTACGCGTTAGTGCGCCTGGGACACGTTATTGACTCCGCCGAAAGTGTAGTATATAGTTACCAGAGGGCAGCAGTGCAGTTTCATAGACAGACGGCGTCCCTAGAATTAGGTAGGCTGACGGAAGAATTATTCAGTTCTGCTGACCTAAATTCAGTGGCCAAACAAGTTAATATAGGAAATCGACTGATACGTCCATATCAGTGGTACTACCGCAACGTGGTCGTGTATCCGTTATGGAAAGACGACTCACGACTCCATTACGTAGCGACGTTACCGCTAATTGACGGGGGCGAATATATCGAATACGGGTTGCATGCGTGGCCGGAACCGCTAAGTGCTCGGGGATTCTACATGCAAGTACGGATAGCGCGGACCAGCATCGGTCTTGACACCAAAACTGGGTGGTACTTCACGCCATCCGAGTGTCGTGGGGAGGAGCCCCGGGTGTGTCATGGTCCACTACGGGTCGACAAGACCCACGTTCCATGCATTGTAAGCCTGTTAACTAATACGACCGACAGTGCTTGTAATATTCAGCTCTCCAAATCGAATGAAACTTCTAGCAAATTGTTTGCCGGTAAGCGGATAGGCGTTGTGTTACAAACGTTCCGGGAAACGATGGATATACACTGTGACGGACGATTGACCGACCGTTGTGTGGTGGGTAATGGGGTATATGCATTAATGTCTGCTGAATGTGGTTATAGCGGGAAGGGCTGGCAATTCGAGCCTGTTGCGTCTTATAGTAGGACGTACACTCGGGTTAGCCTGGCCATTGAGATGCCCCATTTGGATGTGTCCGGCGTTCTAAATCAATCCATGATAGTTGACCATTTAAAACTACAGCCATGGGACCATTTACAAAAATCTAAGTACGTACCGCTAGCACCGTTATCCATGATCGACCCGGTGATGGTCGATGGCATTGGGGTACATTCTTTCATATCATATTCAACTGGTTCCTTCGTAGTCGTACTAGTAATTGTGCTTATATTATATAAATGTGGCGTGTTATCACGCATGTGGAATGTGCTTAAATGCAAGCCACGTGCGGCCCATAAACGCAAGCCACGTGCGGCCCATAGTAGTGAACCGCATACTGCAATTCGAATGTGTACACCGACTATTCAGGCCCAGCAGCCCCCGAGACCTGCAGCTCTACGGGAGCCGCTGCTGATGGCAACCGGGTCGTCGCCTAACGCTAACGCCGGGACTGAGATCGACCCGACGGCTGCCGACTGGATAGAGATGGAGATGTACGCTGACGTGGTGGATCCTAACGTGAGCATAAACCGCTTGGAGGTATCACCATGACATTTTGGCACTAACTTTATATGTTTCTACTGGAACAATAATTGGTGAATATTAGTGATTGTGGCACGAACTTTATCTTGACACCGTACTGTGTACTGTTTTATTAATAGGAAAAATTCACATGATCTGTAATGGTATTTGCACTGTAGGATTACGGTTTTGAACTATAATGATGTGTCGTGTGACGACGAATCGTTACGACACGCGAAAAGTGTGTCGCTGCTGACCATGTTGTCACTGATGGCTGTAACGGCAGTTTATATTAATACATTATGTAATATGTATATTCACTTGTTTTAAACTGTACCGATTGCCCGCTTTTATTGTTAAGTTACGCGTGAGACGGGTTACGTCCACGGTTTAATGATGCCATTAATGTGTTTCCGGGGGCGGTTAGCTACCCGGACATGTATGTTTGTATAATTATCAACCATACACTAACAAATACTACTAACTGTATTTCCGAGCATTCCGCTACTCGGACAAGTATTGGTGTATAATATATCGACCTGTATTATTATCTTGACTAATTGGATGAATATCAGGTGGTATCCGTCCAGGCTGCTGGTATAGGTTTGGGTTGTTGATAGTCCACAACGAGTTAGTTGACACTCTCTTTAAGGCCTTAAGAGAGATAGTCAATTAACTTTGGTTAAGGGGCGTATGTAGATATGGGATTGTCTTCTGGGGGGTCATGACCCCGGGGACATCTTACATTTGCAGTCTAAGACCCCAGTGAATTACCACATTTGAATACCAGGCGAGATAAGGAACGGATAACACGATGAACGAAAAATGTAATAGATGTAATAGCGCGATCTAGTGTGTGCTCAAGTCGATGTGCGAAACTAACATGAAAATGTAATTAATACAATAAGTAAAATTGGAATAGAATAGACTAAGATTTAGGGCAGCGAGCTGATGGAATCTATCGGTGGTTGAAAGATGAAAGTTGTTGCTGCAGTCACGGCATAACCTTTTATCGTATTCAGCAGAAGTTACGACCAATAGTTTTCTAAATATTCAAGCAAGAGCGTCGGTAGGGGCTACGGACAGAGTATATGTATGTAGCACAGATTGAATGAATCATAGAAAGACGTAGTAACGTGGCGACGACCGACTTACCATGAGACCGTGGTAATGGGACCGAATTTCTATAATTGTATAGAGGCGACACCCACGACACCAGATACGGCGCCGGGTGTGGTGAAGTGGATATGCCACTTGATGCCTACGTCGTGACACCCTTGCAAAATGCAGGCGCAGGCCTAATAAGCAAGGGGCCGGACATGGACATAGTAGCGTCTGGCGCCAAAAAGATTAGAAAACCAGACGAAAAATGTCGAAACACTCATCCATCGGTATCAAATTTGGGGAGGTTATCGGATAGGATTCCATCACTTAACTTGTTCGGTGTTCTATTCATAAGAGAGAAAATCGTGATTTGATTAGTCAGGATGACGTCACAATCAATGAGCATTGAATTAAACTCTGGAAAGAAGAACAAAAATGAACATGGTAAAGAACTGGAGAGAAGTATAAAAAGTGGACTTTAAGGGTAATAAAAAAAGTCCGGTCCGCCTCGTACCTTGTACCAAGTTCGCGTCGAATGATTTTGGGTAGCCAGTTTGAATAGTATAGCAAATCAGAGTAGTTGAGAGCAATACTAGTTCATTTAAGAATAGATAGGCAAATACATATAAAGTATTAGATTGTAATTAGTGAGAGAAAAGCTCACAATTTTAGTCATATCGTACAGTTAGAATAGAATAAATCTATCACCTTGATAACCAAGGCACGAGTTTGGTTTTGTTAAATCTGGATACTACGGAAGACCACCGTAGCGAATCTATACGTTCTGAAACATCAGTCAGATCAGGCCCGGATACGAATATAAATATCGTCTGATACATCTTTTAGACGAGGCGAGCTCGTATCATTCTCTTTCATCCTCGGTAAGACAGGTTGTCGCAGCAACCTCACATACAAGTCTTGCCGAAGTGGGAAGAGGGTTAATTCACGAGGACCCGAAGATCAAAAATCTTCAACTTGTCATTATCGCGAGATTTTGTTTTTTTGCCAATTACAAACATGGTCACAATAATCAAATCTAAATTTGTATAGGGTGCTTTCAAAAAGAAATTCATTAAATACGTTCTTATATCTAGACGTTCATAATTTGCAACGTATTTCTGTTTAGATTAATAGTTAGATTAATCTTAGTGTCATTGTTATGACTATTATGTCATTTTTGCGATAAATGTTAAAATTTGACATGTTATACGTTGGTGTATGGTAATCGACCTCATTTATGTAATTACTCATTATAATTGCGACGTTAGCAATGTTTATAACAATAAAAATAATGAATGTTACTTTAACTGTTTGTAATTACGAATATCATATTATTGCGACTTTTCTTTGTCATTTTTGCTATAATTATGGTTGTAATTGAGTATTTTATACTTTTGTTGATAGTAATTGATCCCGTTTATCTAGTTACTCATTATAATTGCGACATTAGTAATGATTGAACAAAAATTAACAGTGAATGTTTCTTTAACTGTGTGTAATTACGACTATCATAATTATTACGACTATTATTTGTCATTTCTGCGACATTTGATCATTTTTGCGATAAATACGGTTGTAGGTGAGTGTCCTATACGTTGGTGGATTTAAATTGGTCGTATTTGTCTCATTATGTGTTATATTTGCAACGTTAGCAATGATTTAACGAATACAATTAATGAATGTTACTTTAACTGTGTGCAGTTCATGTTTATTAATTGAATGGTCATTATTGTGCTTACAAGTGTCATTATTTCGAACATATGATGGTTTAATATTTCCACGGTCTATGTACACAGATGATAGTCAAATTGGTACACAATCGATACAGAATATATTCTTTATCACCTTAATGTCAGTTTTAAAACGGATAGGTTGCTCTAACGATTGCACAGTTTATGAACATTTTATATAACTCACATTACGTTTCTTGCTATATTTCAATGACGCCACAATTATACACAATAAAGTACATAGTCACAACTTTAATACTGATTAATCAACTATATAATGTGTATTTTTATAGGTAACTTATATGAATGACTAATATGGCGGAAAATGTAACCCCTAGAGCATAATGTATGACGTCATATCATTACCCCAATCGCCACAATGACATAGGCGATTTCCAGGTCACATGGAAATGTTGCTAATATGAGAATTTAATAAGTTTTCAGCGCTGCACGATATTGTACCATAAACTAGACGTTGTACGATAATTTGGTAACAAAAAATCGCAAACAAATATGTTCCTTATAATATGTACATGTTAAATGGAAGAACACAAAAAAGCAAGATTGACTCATATATGGGTCATAACATGTTAGGCGGTCACGAAAGTCTGCACATAGATAACTCATCGTCCAAGAGATGGCACATTTTCCTTTTACTATGAATCAACATGGGATTGGGAACAATATTTATGGAAATAAAAATGTCAGTAGCCTTTTTATTCTTTATGCGTTACTAATAAAGACCGTATTATCAAATTTACAGATAACCTTCACTGCCTGGCAATGGTGAGAAAATACCAACGAAAGACGACCAGACAATCCTGGAATGCAGATTCCATGAGCAACGCACTGGATGCAGTGCAAAATGGTATGGGCCTCAAGAAAGCCAGCGCAATGTTTGGTGTTCCGAAGACTACGCTAAGACGCAGAGCGAAAGGCCTGAACAAGCGAGCAACAGGATCAACAAAGTTACTGGGAAATTTCAAGGCAAATTTAACATAGCATCTAGCAGCATAGTTTGGCCAATACAGTAAATATTCTGCTAGGACCCATGGCCACAGGGATGTAAATCCTGGGGGATGAGTGGATATATACGACCCCCCCCCCAACCCACTCACCCCCACCCCACTCACCCACCCACCCCACCCACACTTTTTGATCACGAGACCAAAAACAATGAAAATGGCTGAGAAAAAACTTTTTCACTTTCTTTTCACGGAATCACCCCACCCCACTATTAACTAGTATAAATCTACGCTATTGCCCATGGAGCTTATTTTAAAATTTGTTACGCACTGAGACGGACACTTAATAGAGACGTAAAATACTGTGGCGCTTTTTTAGTTTTCTTTGAATACTTAGCGATTCCTCGTTAACAGGAAATAGTCTCCATATGTTAAAATGTGAATTGAAAAAGCCTAGCTAGTAGTTTGGGAAAGAAACTAGCCATAGACAGAGGACGATGATGGCGAAAAATGAAAATGATGATGACAACGACGATATACGACGATGATGATGACGATGGTAGTGGTGATGATGGTTTCTAAGTTTGCCTATTATGCCTACTAAAATTATAACCACGCACGCACGCACACACTACATGTTGCTATCATACATTCTGTTTCAGTTCCTCTTCTGTTGTCATTTCAGACCGCATTCCCGCCTGAGGTCGAGAAGGATCTTGTTGACTACATTGTGAGATTAGAATCCATGATGTTTGGTTTGACAACGTCTGATGTTCGATCCCTTGCCTATCAGCTAGCCGAGCGGAACGGCCTGCCAACTAATTTCAATCAAACGAAAGGCAAGGCTGGCAAAGACTGGCTATACCATTTCCTGAAACGGCACGCTGAACTGTCACTGAGGCAACCTGAGGCAACATCTGCAGCGCGGGCCAGGGCCTTTAATAAAACTAATGTAAACAAATTCTTTGATCTTCTAGAACCATTAGTTGGTAAGTATAAATTCCTGCCAAATAATATAGATAATGTCGATGAAACAGGCATAACAACAGTACAGGGTAGGCCATCTAAAGTCCTCGCTCAACGAGGTCGAAGGCAAGTCGGTAGCTTGGTATCAGCAGAGCGTGGCCAACTTGTTACAGTTGAAATTTGCATGAGTGTAACTGGCTCATTTATTCCACCACTCTATCTTTCCACGGGTTAGAATGAAACCAGAACTTACAAACGGAGCTCCCCCAGGCTCGATCTATGCATGCCACAAGAGTGGTTGGATGCAGCAAACCATATTTTGCACATGGTTTGAGCACTTTATAAAGTCATCGGGTGCATCTAAAACCAACACAGTTATCTTAGATGGGCATTCAACTCATACGAAGAATATGGATGTTATCGACATGGCAAGAGAAAATGGCGTCGTAATGCTCTGTTTACCACCCCACTGCTCTCATAAGATGCAGCCACTAGATGTCAGTTACATGAAGCCCCTATCTACCTTTTATGACCAGGAACTAGAGAAGTGGCTACGGAACAACCCGGGCCGTGTAGTGACTACATTCCAGGTTGCAGTTATTTGGTAATGCCTACATGAAGGCAGCAACTGCACAAACAGCAGCAAATGGGTTTCGTAAAACTGGAATTTATCCAGTCAACAGAGACGTATTCATGGCCCACGAATTTGATGCTGCTGATCTGACAGATCTTCCCGAAACAGATGTCACACTACCAACTGAAGGTGAAGCATCAATTTCATCCATACCAACTAAAGGTGAAGCATCAACTTCATCCATACCAACTGAAGGTGAAGCATCCACTTCATACATACCAACTGAATGCGAAGCATCAACTTCATCAATATCAACTGAAGGCGAAGCATCAACTTCATCCATATCAACTGAAGGCGAAGCATCAACTTCATCAATACCAACTGAAGGCGAAGCATCAACTTCATCCATACCACATGAAGGGCAATCATCAACTTCTTCATCAATACCAACTGAGAACGGAGCATCAACTTCTTCCATGTCAATGCTGTCAGCTGCAACGATGCACATGCCAGAAGCAGAAACTTCCACTTCAGAAGCCCCACTAGTTTCTTCGTCTGCGGTAATGGGCCTAGATGAACATTGGGAACCTGAGCCAGTCGTTATCATATTAGAAGCAGATCAGTCTTGCTCTGGGGATGGTGCTGCTGAAATTCAACCTATTGTAATCCTGCTAGACACAGATGCTGTGCCAAAACCTTCTATAGTTCACCCAACCGTCGATCCACCCCACAGAACACTGGTTACCTTGCATTATACCTCGCCATTCGATATATCACCACCTCCAAAAGCCACATCCAGTACAACTAGAAAATCAACTGGAAGACATGGATAAACTGCAGTATTAACAAGTAGTCCATACAAAAGAATGCTTCTTGAGGCGAAAAATAAACCTAAGCCGAGTAAAAAAAGATTACTAGAAACAGCCAATGCTACCCAGAAACCTGGTAAGAAACCTAGAACTACCGTAAAAATCAAGGTAAGAAAGGGCCCAAGAAAGGTAAACTTCTGAAAAAGAAACCAGAAACCAACAGCTTAGACGAGGATGAGTCCACTGCAGCAGATGCTGAATGTTTGTACTGTGACGAGCTGTGGAGTACCAGCACTGAAGGTATGATTCAGTGCATGGTGCGTTTTAAATGGTCACACCTCTCATGTGCGTGTGTTAGCGACGATGATGACACATTCACCTGTGAAATTTGTTCTTAAATAAAAACATCCGTTGATGTTATGTTACTGCAAAATTATGCAAAGTTATTGTTCGATTTTAAAAGAAGTATTTCGACAGCATCAGTGTCCATCTTCATCACTGTACAGGGCAAAATGGAACCAGGGTTTCCATATTGCCCCATAGGCTGGGGCCATATTGCCCCACTAGTGGAGCAAAACGGGTTTCTCGAGAAGCAATAAAGTTTGTCGATTTTCTCATACGTCGTTCATCCGAGTGTTCTGTCTTTTGTACATATTAGATTTTAGTTGGAACTCTAATAGAAGAGTGATTTTAGCCAACATTATTGCCATTTGTTCTTCTACGGTGATGCCTCAAAGTTAGGGGTTCCGTTATGCCCCACCTTCCCCTACTGATGAAACACCCATAAACGTATCCCTAAAGCGAAATTTTAATACGCTATTCAAAGTATGTCTCTCTCTCTATATATACGAATTGTAGATATGGATAGATGGAATAGCTACCATCTGATCCGCTAATGTCTCCAGATGCCCTATAAACTCGCCGATACCCTCTTCGCCCCCTCACGAACATAGGCACGATCATCATGCAACCATATTTGCAAAAGAATCAGAGATACGGATGGATATGAAGGCATGTTGGACAGACAGACAGACAAATATTATTATCATTATACTTGGAACCTATGTGGAACATCATGTGACCTTTATGAATTAAAATCACAGCTCATGTGCATCAAGCTGTGAGGTGTATTTACGTCAAGCTGGGAATTCTAAGATATAGGACGTAAGATGAATTTTGAAATGAGAGAGCTGACTGATGTTGCGACAATGCAAGCAATAACACAAAGTTGTTGCTGCAACCAACAGCAATCAATTTCCAAGAAATTATACTGTAATTGATTTAAAACGGAGGAAAATTGTGAGGATTGGAAACACAATTGTGTGTGTCTGAAAATCTGAAGACCCAACATGGTCGTGTTACCAGGAGACCTTGTCACAAGACATCATAAAATCAAAGTCACGAGGACTTTGTTTGGTAGTCATGCAATAACTAAGGAGGATATTTTTCAGTCCATTTGTGGGCCTACTTAAAGCATTGACAAATTGTGGATAGTAGGTTTTGGCGCCTGCCATCAAATTGTTAAACACCTCAAACTTCTCAATAACACTCAGAAATTTATATTAAATTCTGAAAATAGAAATTGATAAGTGGAATCAACACTTAAGATTGGTGGTGCAATATTCTATATGAGCCACAAAACGGATGGAAGCCAGCGTTCAGTAAAACCTTTCTCAACACGGTGCACAACTTTTGTATGGATGAAGAGATCCCAGGAATTGTAAACGACTGTCACCCATGGGCCATTGGCATCATTTAGGAATAGTAGAAGAGTGGACTGGAACACATTCTCCTGGTATAAATATGAGCGGCCATGAAGCGAAAGCAAGTCTATTAATTTTCGATCTTAAACTAAAATTCTCGCAATAGATTGTTGCTCTCTCAGTCAAGCTAGATAGCTTAAGCATTAAGTTTGAATCTGTATCCTTATCTCATTTAAAGACTTAACATATTCGGTGAAAACATTGTAAGAAGTCAAAGTCAGTAACCGTTATCCAGAAAGAAATGATAATCTAAAATTTTGAAAACGCGTTTCGAGTTTCATTTCAATCATCATCTCAGGAGTACAAGAGGAGAAGGCAACCTTCTTCCCGAACATGAACGACCGTGACCCTGACCCTTGTGGGGTCACAAATTCTTCAGTGGTGAACCTGCCATACGATTTTTATTTTAATAGGAGCCACGGAGATCTAACGGAGGTTCTCGTCTGAGAGAGCAATGCGAGTGAGTACTATATAAAAAGTTAAGAATAACAAGAGATATTGTGCTAAGTACGGTCGTGTAATGGACACCATCGAGCATACAGCCACAAGTGAGCCAAGAACGTTATCATTTTCAAAATTTATCAGCGCAATCACGAGGCAAAATTGAATTAAGAACTTTGATACATTAAGCCCTGTGTGATCACTTAAAATAGGAATTTGCTCTGCAAGTCGATACGGTGGCTAGAATCCCATCGATTTGACTCACAAAAGGTTTGTGACAAATTTTCAATCAACATGGCTCGGCAACAGAGAACCGCTGTACCGCAGTCTCCGCAGAGCAGCGGAAATGAATGTGGGACCAGTCATACAGTTGTTCGAAGCTTTCAACGTGTTATCAGCTGAATTGAAGGCACACGTTGATCAGTTCAACGACACCGCCGTAACGCGAGAAGACAAACGTGTGAAGATCCGCCTATTGGAAGCTCATGTGTGAAATATTTCCCCCTGTGATGGGCATATCCCATCCAAAGTTCGAGAGTACTTAGAAATGTGTCGCATAGCACTAGACTCTCTGGATCCTTGTCAGCCAAGCGATGTCGCATACAATATCAGCTGGACAACCCGCGGCCAACTACACAGACGTTGAGCAGTTTCTATCAACACGGGACAGGAAGGCTGTCATGTGGGAAGATATTTCTTCTCACATTGTAAAATTCTTTGTCTCCGCCAATGAGTCAGAGAGGCTTAAATATGAGTTGGAAAATGTCCGACAAAGACAAGGAGAGACGATCAATACCTTCAATCGTCGCTTCAAAACAATGGCCCAAAAGGCCAACCCGGAAGACAATCGGGACAGCCGCCGCATAGTAGTGTGTGCCTACATAAAGGCTCTGACAAATACAGACTTAGCACGATGAGTAATCATCAAAGGCAATGACACGATAGAAAAAGCGACCACCTATACTCAATATCAAGGCGACATGAATGATCTCTTAGATGCCATGACTCTGAGACCCAACCGACACGAAAAGCTGTAGGTGAACGCCATAGGGCCCGACCGACGACAACGACCGGCTGAAAGTACAGATTCAAAGTGGGCCAAACAACTTCGAGATTTGGAAGAGAAGATCACCTCGAGGCAGGAAAAGCTGATGAAGGACATGTTTGCATGGTGAAAGGCGGAAATGCTGAGGATAATGTCGAGTTCACAAGTACAACTCGACCCGACAACGTTTTCATCGCCGCCCATAAAGAAAGTGAAGAAGCCAATCCACTGCTTCGATTGTGGACAAGAGGGACATACTAAACGACAATGCCCCAAAAACAAGAACACTAACCGACCTAGTCAGCCATGAAGGGACACTTGTTTTAATTGTGGCAAAGCCGGCCACATCGCTAAGAACTGTCAGCAATCTACCAGTAACAATCACCAGCTTCCTCGTGGCACCCGACCAAGTAGACCGAGTTCTCCACCACAGCCACCCACTTGTTGGCAATGTAACCAGAAAGGACAGTATTCGCCGCAATGCTCGAACAATAAACCACGAGCTCATTCTGCACAAGCGCAAAACATTCACTCCGCATTCGACAATGCGTGTTGGAAGTGTGGAAGTAGGGGACACCGTGATTTCCGATGTCCCTATTTTAGTCAACCGAGGAGGGAATCCGAGCATATGGAGATTGATGAGGTCACACCGGCATGGGGGATGTGTGAATGTGCGACGGGACAATAGAAATAGGTTGACGAGAGACGATGACTATATGGATAGAGACGGTTTTGTGTTAACGGGTCTGGAAACTGACGAGTATGGTAGACAGCTTCAACCGGAAGTCACACGAAGACGCAGCTACGCAGATGTGGTGGACAAGACGCCAGTGGTCGGGAAACGGGGATGGAGGGGACCGGTGACCAAGAGGTTCCTCATCCGACTCACAATAGATTCATATGGTCATCATGTTGATACCGGTAAGCGCAGTATAGACATTCTCATAGATACTGGTGCTAGTACATAACTTATTAGAAGCGATATATGGAAGAGCATTTTAGGTGCTAGACCCTTAAGGAAAGCACAAACGCTCTTAGTTGTGAAAGGCTCCCCAATAGATGTGCTAGGTGAAAGAGAGGTCAAATTTCAAGATGCCCAGCCTATCCCTGTTATGATTGTGTGAATGATGAAGCATAAAAGGTCAATTGGGGCAGATGCTTTGCACTTGGGTGGAGGGGTCATAGATTATAAGAGGGACATGGAATGGTTTGGAAAGAAACACAAATTATATATTCTCCATAGGCACCAGAACGATCGCTACGACGAAGCCAGTATCAAGGAAACAACGGGGTATGAAGTTATCGACCAAGTCTTAAATGACTTTGCCGATAATTTCGACATCGCTCATCCCAGGGAATTAGGTAAAAGCCTGCTAGTGGAATGTACTATTCCTACCACTGTCCCACCAATCCGACAGAGGCCATACCGACTCCAATTAATGAAAGCACACATAGTTCGGGAACAAATTAAAGAAATGTTGGAGGCTTGGGTAATAAGGCCATCATCATCACCATGGGCATCACTCATTACGCTGGTCCCTAAGAAAGACGGGTCCATGCGCTTCTGTATAGATTTTTGTCATCTTAATGAGGCTGTACCCCATGATAATTACCCGCTTCCGAACATATCAGATATCTTTGATAGTATGCAAGGCGCAACCCTGTTTTCGACGATGGACTTGAAGTCTGGTTATTGGCAAATACCGGTGGCCGGCCAAGACATCGAGAAGACAGTGTTCATCTGTCACTTAGGTCAATTTGAGTGCCTAAGAATGCCCTTTGGATTTCGTAATTCTGGGGCAGTATTCCAAAGAATTCTTTTTTTCACGGCTATGTAGGTCAATTCATGCATGTCTTCGATGACGATATTGTCGTGTTCTCCAGGACACCTGCCGAGCATGCACAACATCTCGCTCTTGTGATGAAGCGACTCCGTGACCACAACTTGCAGCTCAAACGGAAGAAGTGTGATTTTGCAAGTAAATCAGTTGATTTGCTTGGTTATCATGCATCAGCGGCGGGCATTTCACACCAGAAACATAAAGTGAAAGTCATTCGTGAAATGACACCTCCACATGATGTTGGTGGGGTCAGGACAATACTAGGTGCGACTGGCTACTACAGATCGTGCGTACCACGGTATGCCAAAATAGCCAGACCCCTCGTGGAACTGACCAAGAAATACAAATGATTTGAATGGGGTAAGGAGCAGCAAGTAGCATTCGATGACAGATTGAAAAATCTGTTATGCAGTGAAACTGTGCTGGCGTACCCAAACCTTCAGAAGCCGTATCATTTGTACACTGACGCTTCTTCATATGCCATAGGCACAATTTTAGTTCAAGAAGATGACCAAGGTATTGAAAGGGTTATCCAATATGTAAGCAGTACACTCAAAGACACCCAGCTCAACTGGCCTGTCATTGAGAAAGAAGTTTATGCAGTCATCTATGCCTTGAAGAAGTTGCGGCCATATTTGTTTGAAGTTGAGTTCGTAGTGTACACTGACCACAAACCTCTTAAAAGTCTGTTTGTGGGTGAGGTCTGAAATACGAAAGTCCAACGGTGGGCTGTGTTAATCGCTGAGGACGGGTGCAAAATCGAATACATAAAAGGGGCTCATAACGTTCGCGCTGACATGCTATCCAGATTGAGGCAGCCACGTTCGATACAGGGGATTATGTGATCCCAGAGGACAGGGTGTTGCCATATATGCCCCTAGGTGTATGACATAGTGTATGACATACCATACGAGGAGTTATGCACAGAACAACTCAACGAGTTCCCGGAGATTTTCACCGATGTCCCCGAGGAACACACAGTCCATAGTGGAGCGCTGTATTGTACTCTTGCACCCTCTGCAATGGATGCTGAATACCTCGATTAGTCTTGCCAACTAGCTTTCGTCGAAAAGTACTCGAACAAGCCCATAAAAGGGCTGGACATCAAGGTCTACAGAAGACTTTATGTCTGAACCATGATTCCTTCTTGTGGAAATCCTTGAGGAAGGATGTGCTAGAGATGTTGGACCGATGCCCTATATGTCAGGCCAATCGACCTATTACGACCTGCCCAAAGTACACGGAAATGCCCATGGCAACGTATCCGGGGCAGATCGTTGGGGCAGATTTAATTGGCCCCTCCGCTAAGGGAAATTGCTACATACTAACGGTAGTGGATCCTTGCTTGGGCAGAAGCATATCCCATTCCTTCCAAAAAGGCAGATGAAATCAAAGCCAAATTCTTTGATGAGTATTGTGCCAGGCACGGCGTACCCAAGATAGTGATAACCGATCAAGGGGGCAAATTCAATGAATCAGAATTGAAGTGCCTATACAAGGAATATGGAATTGATCACCGCAGGACTACACCATACCATCCTCAGACGAATGGACGGACAGAGCGATTCAATCGTACCCTGAGAGTTGATCCAAAAGGGGGTAAATAACCAAGCCTGAACGTGGGAGAGTGAATTGGCGTATGGCATATCGAAACCTTCGGCACGCCACCACTGGCTACACGCCATTCTACCTAACATACGGTCAGCGTGGTAGGCTACCCTTAGCGAGTCCGGTTGACGGATTCCAAGATCTCGGTGACCGGCTCACCAAACTCAATAATGCCTTGATCAGAGCCAAAGTGTCGTATATTAGTGATATTAGTTTGCAACTATTCCCAAAAGAATCTTACCAACTGAACAAAAGCCCGTTTTGCAGAAGAACCTTATCCGTTGAATTAGAAATAAAATGGCGAGTGTTAGAAAATCTGAAAAAGAGATTCATTTCGAAGAGATCTCCTCATAAATGTTAAGAATACTCAGAGGCAGGCGACGGGAAACCACGTTGCTGACGAACTCGTTTAGAGATGAAAATGGAAACATCCACATTGAGATAGAGATGGTGGCCTCCCAGTCGAGGAGTGGCCTCGACGACCAAGAATCAAGCTCTGATAAGGAAGCGCCTATAAGTCGGGTAAGCAATCAAACGCCGACAGAGCAGGCTAAATGGGGCGTCACGTTTATTAATTTGCCGTGCGGGCGCCGCGAGGCCGAGCGACTGACTAGTTCATCGCGCCAATGATTTATCATGACTCGTTGTCGCAAGAAAGAGACTCGCACCTGCGCTGATATGTACTTTTATACATCGTATATATATATATATATATATATATATATATATATATATATATATATATATATATATATATATATATATATATATATATATATATATATATATATATGTGTGTATGTGTGCATGTATACATATATAATTATATCAACTTATATAATCGGAAAAAGTCACCTATTTTTAATCCGACACCGTGTTATTGTTTGTGTATTCCGTATTCACCGGACCACTGGAGAAATGGGAAGCTACGCGACGAAAACAGGTGAATGAGCACGCTCTTTAGTTTACGCCTAGCATATTTAATATAATATTTATAGGTGTTCCACCACCCTGAGAAGGGGGGGGGGTCAGTTTCCCTTGACTCGGAAACCATACATTATCTACATGACGGGAAGGGGAAGACAAGGAACTGGGATGGGGAGGAGGTAGAGGTAAAGCTTGATTGTGTGTATGAATGTTGAACGGATTGGGAAGTATCCAATATTATCAGGCCCGAAGGAGAGAAATAGTGTCATTTTACCGCCCTTGTACGACGGACGGCGAGCCCTATCTCCATATATTCAACATTCAACATACAACGACCCGGGTGGCATATCGTCTACTATCCTTGCATGGGCCACCGATTCTGACACTTTTACCGTTGGCATTATGATCATATCTAATTAGGTACAATTCCATGGGTACCCGTCCGGTACTACAATATTGTATTGTGCTATTTCGCACCATCGTATGCATCGAACTGACCGGGGCCATGGTCGCCTGCGACACGACAAGACGGCCCATGATGTTCTTGCCCATTTAGGATAGAAGGCACTCGTCGCTAGCGCCCTCACATACTCGCAGCATGATAATACTGCGAGTATCCAGGGATACACCATTGTTATTGGCAAACATACCATATTAGCCAGTTAAGAGAAGTCAATCATATACTTTGTGCATAGTCTGTCATACTTATTGCAGTATTAATAGATTTCGTAATGTACTATTGAATGACGTCGACTGAATATAATGATAGCGCGTCATGACCTGATGGAAACTAGATATGGTGAGCTATGGCTGTTGATGGTACACAGCGAGTTAAACGACAATCTGACGAGGTGGTCGTTTAACTTCGGTTGGTGGACATCTGTAGATATGGATAGATGGAATAGTTACCATCTGATCCGCTAGTCTCTGCAGATGCCCTATAACCTCGCCGATACCATCTTCGCCCCCTCACGAATATAGGCACGATCATCATGCAACCATATTCGCAAAAGAGTCAGAGACGGACGGATATGAAGGCATGTTGGACAGATGGACAGACAAATATTATTCTCATTATACTTGGAACTTATGTGGAACATCATGTGACCTTTATGAATTAAAATCACAGCTCATGTGCATCAACCTGTGAGGTGTATTTACGTCAAGCTGGGAATGCTAAGATATAGGACGTAAGATGAATTTTGAAATGAGAGAGCTGACTGATGTGGGGACAATGCAAGCTTGTTTCAATCAATTTCCAAGAAATTATACTGTAATTGAATTAAAACGGAGGAAAATTGTGAGGATTGGAAACACAATTGTGAGTGTGTCTGAAAATCTGAAAACCCAACATGGTCGTGTTACCAGGAGAACTTGTCACAAGACATCATAAAATCAAAGTCACGAGGACTTTGTTTGGTAGTCATGCAATAACTAAAGAGGATACTTTTCAGTCCATTTGTGGGCCTGCTTAAAGCATTGGCAAATTGTGGATAGTACGTTTTGGCGCCTGCCATCAAATTGTTAAGCACCTCAAACTTCTCCATACCACTCAGAAATTTATATTAAATTCTGAAAATAGAATTTGATAAGTGGTATCAACACTTAAGATTGGTGGTGCAATATTCTATATGAACCACAAAACGGTTGGAAGCCAGCGTTCAGTAAAACCCTTCTCAACACGGTGCACAACTTTTGTATGGATGAAGGGATCCCAGGAATTGTAAACGACTGTCAGTCATGGCCCATTGGCATCATTTAGGAATAGGAGAAGAGTGGACTGGAACACATTCTCCTGGTATAAATATGAGCGACCATGAAGGCAAAGCAAGTCTATTAATTTTCGATCTTAAACTAAAATTCTAAATTCTCGCAATAGATTGTTGCTCTCTCAGTCAAGCTAGATAGCTTAAGCATTAAGTTTGAATCTGTATCCTTATCTCATTTAAAGACTTAACATATTCGGTGAAAACATTGTAAGAAGTCAAAGTCAGTAACCGTTATCCAGAAAGAAATGATAATCTAAAATTTAGAAAACGCGTTTCGAGTTTCATTTCAATCATCATCTCAGGAGTACAAGAGGAGAAGGCAACCTTCTTCCCGAACATGAACGACCTTGACCCTGACCCTTGTGGGGTCAGGAATTCAAGAGGGTGAAGATGAACAGTTTATTCAGTCCATGACTCATGAACTTATTACTAAGAACGTTCCGACGAGGAGATGACACCTTACTATTTATTGCGAATTGAAATGCCGCCAACTTGTTTGGGTAGTGATGTTAAAGATGACTATGGGAGTTTGTATGAAAAGTTAAATAACGTTGTTGGGGGGAATTATTATGAACTGGTACCAAAGCAACAAAACCTATATTATGTAGATACTACAAAGTATGTATATGTTAATACAAAATGCTTAGTTCCAACTATCTGCCCTGACTTGCCATCATATGGCACAAGGCGAGTCAATCGTAAAACAGTCAATGTATTCAAAGTTAGTTTGACTGTACATGAAAAAGAACTGGTGTATAATAGCACAGGCTGTCAGTAGCAGGCCAACCAGAAAAGATGGATCAATCAAGATTTTGGAGCACAAACATTTGTTTGCCCTTTCATGAATGAATACCATTACTAGGCATTATCGTTGACAGGTTTAGAGATAATTCTCAAAAGAGATGCCTGTAACAGTTACAACTGTCTTGCAACGCGAAAAACAATTGTTAGTTTTGAATAGATTTACCGTTAACTATGCTATCTTTAACCTATTGAGTAATTCAATCGCATTTCCATTTAACATATCTGTCTATAACTGACACATGGTTTTGGGGTCGCAGGATGGTATTTTTTAAAGACATGCCCTCTGAGAACTATCTTTAATCCTTGCAATGATCATGCCCAGATGGCAACTTAACATATCTTACCCATTTTAATATTGTATCATAAGCAAATGAGTATGAAAATAAGAATTTGATATATCTGTCAAATATATATGATGTAACATTAAAATTGGCAAGATGCATGGAGAAACTGATTGAATTGTTCTATGTCCTTATTTCTTTTATTGTACCGCTCATGGTAGTCGCCGTTGCGAGCATAGTTGCCTACAAAATGAACGCAAAATACAAGTGGCTTCCACTCACGAGGAACCGCGGTAAAACGAGCACCAAGCCCGACTACTGGAGGGCACCGGACACGGGCGAGGCGATTGAAATGCTTGAGGCAGTAGAAAAACCGATGCCCGAAGAGACGCCCCACCCTCCCCACAGACGGTCGAACGGATGACTGAATGTATGGACGAATTGTTGTGAGAAAAAGAAGAAAATTTCCCCTTTAAGGCAGTACAAGTTAAACCATTAAGAGTAGATAAAGTGAAAGCACACAAGATTAGATATCTAATAAACCATGAATAAACTAAGCGTGTGACAAGATATTAGTTTTTGATGACCGTGAGATTACTGGCGATTTTTTATACCACAAGATAATGATTAGGCCAAGGCATTAAGTTAAATCGAGAACTAGGAGGGCAATTTTAGGACAATCTTGATAATGGGCGACAATAATTCGTACAAGTTCATATCAATATCACGGGACTTACGACATATTGACCACCCGTGATGACTGGTGATAGGGTGATCACGAGATGTGATGCTGTGTGGCCCTGGTGCATAATTACAATATAAGATCAGGCATGTGTCAGAGGGAAACCGAGCTCCAGGCGGCCAATGTGAAGCAGTCAAGCCGTGGTAGTCTTGGCCACGCAAGAATTGAACTAAAAACATTCCGAGACAAAGACAGTGCCCGATATACACATATACACCTATTTAACGCTGAATAAATAATCCAGCAAGTTCTTCTATGCGCTATGAGTAATTCATAAGTGTGCGGATTTGGTATTTTAGTAAGGACACTGCTCTCTAAGGTAAACTACAGAATATATAACCTATGGCTGGTCATAAAGATAGCATGTGTGCACGCTCGTGTGCGTGTGTGGGCTTGTGTGTGTATATGTGCGGATGTGAGAGATTTATTGTGTGTATATAGGCCCAAGATCACGAATGCATTGAAGGATTATGTCTGGGTGTCAATGTGTGTAAGTAATTTGTCGCCTTATCGGTAGACAACGATTCATAACCCCTTGATTGCAAACCTCCTCAAGGTGTGTGGAGGGAATAGGCATCGGACATTTTGGTGACTGGTTTTCACGGAAGTTCGTTGCTACTTCAGGTGGCAATGAGCATTTGTCCGGGTCTGTCACTACAATGTCGGATACGGCAGCCTATATGCTTGGTTACGGGAAATTAGATTTCAGTTAACAAATGGTGATTGGCCCATTATCACCAGTGTGTGATAAAGATTTGCTTGTTTACAGTAAGACGACCTGAGCTATTTACATACTGATACATATTTTGAAGCTTGTTTTGACTATGGCTATGAATTGTATTGCCGCGTACCAGTGTCTGGGGGGGATGTTTTACTACCGGCATCAACGGTAGACATATTTTTGTAATTCACTGAACTGTCAAGTTTGCTATTTGACCTGTTACTTTACTTGTAGGTCTTGACGACATCGAGACCATATTACTCGCATGGACACAGGGTTAGGGAACTTGGAATCATAGCCATTGGGAATGGGTGTCTAACGGTGTGGCCACGCCAGTTGACACCAAAATGGATCAGCGACGGTAACGGATGTCCCCTGGGGTGACGGCCAAACATTACTGGTGATCTTATCTCACACGCTTACGGATAGCCTTCCAACGTGTCCAGCCCAGCTAGGCATCTGACAGACGTCGCCAACAGCGCCCGCCCAGCACCCAACTATTGTATTGTGCTATTAATGACTGCACCTTCTCATTGGAGATTCTACTGTAACATGGTGTATCATATCATCTTGTTGCCCATGCGGAACGGCGGCCGAGGTCCATTCCATCACGTCACGCCTCGGGCAAGTATGCTACGCGGGTGGCCCCATCCTTATTTATTCATACTTACCCATGTAGATAGCATTATATGTATTACTACGAGAAAATAGAGACGTCATAATTGACCGCGTCATGTATAGTGGCCGGTATGCGTGTATACGCTGTTGATGGAGCACAGGAGTTGAAGGCTCGTCTGTTCCGGACAGACCGATCATTCAACTTCCGGCGGGTGGCGTGTGTGAAATATGTGGTGTAAATGCGGTGTATATTTCTGAACTGACCTGGAGTCGCGACCAGCCATTGGCGGAGAGATATACATCCATTTTTCATCTCTTTCTCACAGGCCACCAACACCCAATGATTGAATTAATTGGCGTAACCCAAGGGCACAGCCAGAATCCACCCACGGGACTGTAGAACAGTACTACACTAGATACCACGAAGTGGGAGTACAAACACAGTTAGAATGTACTATATCATGACACCTTGGAGGACAGGTTAACTGCATAGATTACAAAACAGGTAAATGGCTCAAGGAACTAGGACAAGTTGGTCAATATCAGTCCGGCTGTTAGTACATTTTAGTACTCACGGATCGGCGAATAACGCCTACAGGTAGGATGGATTATTTTGTACGTTGAATCGATTGAGCATTTTAAATGGAAACTAAGACCATGATATATTATGACGAAGCTGTACCATTCTCCTACAAGAATGTTGGGATCGTGAGAAAGGAATTTGTTTAGTGCTACCATAGTCTCCTGAAAACGGACACCGGTGACTGATTCAAAAGCCAACAACAAGATACAGGGTCTTGACCTTGGTTCACCTTGTGTCAAACTCGTGACTATTATCAATGGTCACAAGACACCATGTGATGATGCATCATCCACTTGATAATCTTGTAATGGTTGTTAAGGTCACGAGGGATCATTAAAGGGCCGCGTGAATGGTGGTAATGCCTAAGAATAGAAACTGACGTAGGAATTTACCAATCAATGACAGTCTAGGGGCCACGAACCAGACTAGTGGTAATGCCCAGAAATCGCAACTGACTTAAGGATCCACCAATCCCGGCATCCCGACATGGCAAGATAACAGTATATATAGCCCGGGGATAGGGACCAAAAGAACATCTTTTCGAACAAGCTGTGATAAGATCCGTTAGTCCATTCCTTCGAGCCAAGCCGTGGTAGAGAAGCCGTTTGTATTAGATGAATTATTAGTCATTCACAGCGTATTGTACAGTTAGTATCATAGGCGATTTTGCCTTGTAAATTTCTGCTTATTCTTCTACGAAAGAGACATTATTATCATCTTATTAAAGAACCATATATTACTCATTCAGAGTTTGAGTTGTCAGCCATCAAGAACAAGAGAATGACTCACCGCCTTCCCGTACCTGAGGACACACCCACAGTCAGATTCAGGCCCAGTGATACATAAATAGTCGACTTCGAGCGACGGCGAGCATCACACCCTTTTACCTCTGAGATACGGAAGATAGAAATCTTCAATATGTATTGACACGATCTGTGTTGTACTTGGCCGATTTAGTTTGGGGGGCGACTTGACATTATGATAATTAGATAACGTCAGTATATAAGATGGATGCCGTTGTTTTACAAATGCTCTTTCCACTACACGTTTTAGAACAATAAATCCCAAATTCCCACGATGTTGTTTTGTAATGCGAATTTATTTAAAAGTACCAGTAAATATTGTTCTCAACCAAGCCGAGAATAGGCTATCTTGCTCATTAGCATAGCTCTCGCTAGAACATAAATGGGAATTCCCCTGCTTCTATTTCTGCGAAAATCTCATATTTAAAAATAGCGGGAGATTCAAAACTTTTCTTCAGCGTTCTTGTACGTAATAATATTTTGATTTAGCCTCTTTTAAAAAAAAAAATGGTAACACAAAATATGTATAGGTTTTTGAAGACGAAAAATGAATCGGAAGCGACGGAACTATCATCTGCTGGTGCAGAAGTGCAACCTGCACTGGCACTTCCACAGCCTCGGCTAGTACATGTAGTGCAAAGTCAGGGTACTGCCAGTGCTGATAAAACAAATGCAAAGAAACCACGTCTATTCAAATTTAACCAGGCATGGACTACAGGCAGACCATGGTTTTGTTTCGATGAAAATACCGAAAAAATGTTCTGTACAACACGTAGAGATTTTGGGGGAAATGTTTGAGAGACAACTAAAGATAGCCAGGTGACAAGTACAAATGAGGTCACTTGTCTCCTGTGACAAGTAATCTTTAACAAACATTTCAAGCCCTGAATGCCAAGATCTACATGGCTGCATGTAAATACATGATCACTAAGCTGCCAATAACCGATGAACTTTTGCGCCATGCGGAAGTGGTAGACCCAGATGTGAAGGGGAAAGAGAATAGCAGCTATAGAAGTTTACTGATGATGTTAAGAATAGTAAAGTTATCTGTATTGTTGCTGTCAATAACCACTTTAATCGACACGCAACACTAGCCCGATGTGCAGAACCAACCAAATGGCGTGATTATGATGGGACGCAAACCGATTTCAGTCATCAATATGGAGTGTGTGGTCTTAGTCACGATCACGTCACCAAAATTTCCAGAAACAACTCAGGATAAATTAAACCCTTCTCACACAAAACTGTGTCATGTATGTGCCCTAAACCGCACACCACGGATCAACATCCACCCGCCATGCCCAACTCATGGACACTAACCGCATCCCAACCGGGTCTACCAACAGACAGGGATAACACCAAAAAATAATGCCCTGGCCCCAACATGGGACAACATGGACATGTGATCAAATTCATCACAAAACCAGGCCAACAAGAACAACAACCAGGCCAACATGCCCACCACATGCCAGATAGGGAAGAATTTGTTATACCGGGTCAACAGACTGGGCCAACATTGATACACATCCACCTCCATCCTGACAACTACAATATCCCAACGGGCCAATACACATGAGGGCCAACAGTGACAACAACACAAGGTCAACATTAATGACTGCCCTAATGCACACACACCAATCTGTGGCACCACAGGATACGGACAATAGGCCAACAAGACTAACACACATGCCAACTTCCCAGTATCCTGACGTCACCGTCATGGCCTAGGACACTGTAACATGGACATCCCAAACCAGCAGGGCAACACATGCCAATACAGACAACAACAAAGGGCCAACTAACTTTTGACATCTTCAACACATGTCCACTGGTTATGACATCACAAGACATGGATACGGGCCAGCACTCGCATCCATAAACAAACACACCAGTATTAAGACATCATCGGGCCAACACAACAGTCCAACACAGGTCAACATCCCAACTGCCACTTACTGCTAAATGGGACATCACCAGGCCAATGCAGGCACATGAACACTATCCATGCCAACACCGGGCCAACAAAGAACATCACAGGCCAACATCGGGCCAACATTTTTAGAACGTTTCCAGGCAACTTGTACACAAACAAATTCACCCAGAAAGGCTATAACAGCAAGCAGCTACAATGGCACTAGCATCCTAGACGCGATCAAACCTTAAGCATCGTCAGGTGAAAGTAGATTTATCTAAGATTCCAAAGTTAACACGTTACGAAGGTAGTTTTATCTTTTCTACCGATTCATGTCTACCCATGTAAATAACATACTGTGAAGGTGGAATGTGTATTGTTGTGGGATATGAGGGCATCATAATTGACCATGTCTTATATAACGGAGATTATAATGGCCCGCTCTGCCATGTGTGCATACCCTGTTGACAGAACACAGGAACTCAATGCTCGTCCAGTCCGGATGAGGCAATGATTCAACTTGCAGCAGATGCCATGTGTGAAATATGTGGTGTAAATAAGATGTATATTTTTTAACTGACCTGGTGTTGCGACCAATTGTCGGTAGAGACATGTACACACATTTTCTCTGTCCTTCCCTCATGCCATTATCACCCATACCTCTCAACGATGAGTGATATGGGATGACCAAAATCTGATTATAATTCTATGACTGTCGATATGACAATTCCTTCTTTCAAATGGGCGTGGCCCATGAGCACGCCCAAGAGATAACCCACAGGACTCTAGAGTAGTATCTGGATGTCAAGGCTAACTATTATGGCGAGTACCATGAAGTGGGATCACAGAACAATTAGAATATACAGTGTATAATTATATGGGGACATTTTGTATGACAACTCAACTACGCAGATTGCCAAATGTTGTGAAATAGATATACGGCTTAAGTAACGAGAACGGGATGGTCAATAGCAGGTCAAGTCGTGAGTACTTGCAGACCAGCAAATGGTACCTACATGTAGGATGAATTATTTGTACGTTGAAACGATGGAGCATTTTAAGTCAAAACCAAGACCGTTATACCATAACGATGCTGGGCGATTCTCCTATAAGAATATCAGGATTGCACAAAAGAAATTAATTTAGTACTACCAGAGTCTCATGAAAATGAATGCTAGTAAATCGTTTCAAAAGCCAACAAGATATATTGTTTTGACTTTGTTTGACCTTGTGTCAAGCTTGCAACGATTACGAACAGTCACATGACATCTCATGGCGATGTGTCATCCACTTACGACGTTTCTGAAGGTTACTAAAGTCACGAGGGCTCATTAAAGGTTCATGAGAACAGTGGTAATGCCTAAGAATAGCAACTGACATAAGAACTGACCAATCCACGACTGCTAAGGGGCCATGAGCTCGACTTGTGGTAATGTCTAATAAGTGACTGACATACATGTAAGAATAGACCAATCCACAAATGAACAGAATGGAGTGACGTGACAGGGAAACAGTACATGTATAATGGCCGAGGTAAGAACAAAAAGGTCATCTTTTCGAACAAGCTGTGACAAGATCCATTGATCCATTCTTTTGAGCCGAGCCGTGATAGAGATATAACTTTTGTATTAGTTGACCCATTAGCCGCTTACAGCATATTGTACACTTCGTGTTATAGGCGATTTTACATCACAAATTTCTGTTCGTTCTTCTATCGAAGAAACCGCTTATTTATTATTAAAGAATCATTTATTACATATCGGAATCTGAGTTGTCAGCCACCAAGAATAAGAGGACCCATACATGAGGATAGGCTGAGGAGTCAGATCTAGGCCCAGTGTTAAACAAATAGTCGACCCAGTTGATAGCAAGTCATCGCATCCTTTAGTCTCGGAGATTCAGAAGATACATGTAGGATTCTTCAAGGTGATGCGTTCTTTCGAGCCAGGCCCTAGTAGAATTAGGACTTTTTCAATAGCTTGAGTTATTCACAGCATATTATACATTTAATATTCTAGGTGATTTTGCCTCACAGATTCTTAGTAATCATTCTGAGGAAGAATATAATTTATCTATTTTTAAAGAATCACTTAACATAAATCAGAACTTGAGATATCAACTACATATATGAAGATCATGAGGACTCATATGCTTTCCATGCTCTTGGATAGACCCAGTGATAAAAGAAATAGTTGATGTAATTGACACCGAGCAATCACACCGTTTCATATCCAAGATTTCACGGTCAGAAATCTTCAACATCACACACATGCAGACACACACGCATGCACGCACGCACGCACGCACGCACGCACGCACGCACACGCACACACGCACACGTGCGCGCGCACGCATGCACACACAAACACACACATGAACGCACTCACGTACCCACCCATGGACATGCACGCACACACACATGAACATAAGTATGCACTTGTACAAGTTTCGCCAACAATACATAGGACTACAGACTTAGATCAAGAAAAACTTCATCTAAAGCCACTAGCAGATAAGTACACATTTTCACAATTATTTCCATGAGCAAAATATGTGCTGACCTAATTTGAATGTGTATGCTATAAATGACATCATTATTTGCGAAAGTTAAAATGTTGATAAATATTGTTTTGAGATCAGATTGCAAGTTGTAAATTGTTGCTGCATAAATATCTTGCGAAACGCTTGTACTATACAAATAGATCTTGATATCAGTATGTAAGTTATAAGCATAAATTAATTCCTAATTAAAGTGAATATATATATTTATGCAAAGGCATGTCCACAGAAAATATACTACAAAATAATGGCAGCTGCCATTACTGTGAATTCCATAACTTAGGAGATGCATTCGTTAGGTTTTCTCCTTACCCCTTTAACTTTCTCGCTGATGTAAGCCACCAGACAATAATTTCAATGAACAATAACTCTGGACCTGATGAATATTTTGAAAACAATTTGACTGAAAACTGTTGGTGGCGAAGCTACCAACAGCTTTCAGTCAAATTGTTTTCAAAATATTTAGCAGGTCCAGAGATATAACCCTAGGAATGTGGCGTCTGCAAAAACTTGGCAGTCAGACGGTTAATGATCAAACCGATCAAAACCACCTCAAAATGTCCAACATTTTCAGGCCATGAGAACATTTTTTTTTTAACTTTACCACTGGCCCAATTGAGTCAATCCAGTGATAAATTTTCAAATATAATCTTCTCTTGGCGTGAAAATGGATATTAATTAATTAAAAGTTAAATTTCGAATTTTCTTAACAAATCTTGACCATTAAAGAATTAATTAATACAAATGAAATCAACATAAATCCTGAGATTTCTGGTCCATAAACCCGGGTGTTGTCTTTTGTTCACGACAGCACAAAACAAAGTTATGTTCATGCAATGCATTACCACTCAAGCCGGCTAAAAACAGCTCTTACAGTGGTCTTTAGAAATGTCCATGAGCAGACCGAGAAGCCTAGTTTTGAAAATTTACCACTAGAATGACTGGCTCGATCCAGTCATTCCAGGGGTAAATTTTCAAAAATAGTCTTCTCTTGGTCTGCAAGTGGGCATTTTCTAAACAAAGATTTAAATTGGCACTGGAGTCATTGCTTAGATTATTTGCGTAGAAAAATGTTGCTCTTTGCTAATAGGTGACCAACTTAGTGCTACTGATGGAAGAATCTAGTTTTAGCTTTGCCCATCTCTAGCTAAGCTCCACCAATGCATTGACCGTGTTGGGATCGATCGATCCATGCACTCCCTGAACCTCAATTTCCAGAAACTATACAGGTAGGCTGGTGAAAATTTTGAAACTAATTTGACCGGCTGCTGTTGCTGCCTATGCCTATGGCAGCAACAGCACCCAGTCAAGTTAGTTTCAAAATATTCAACAGCATGTTTATTAACGCTTACCACTCTGATGTCCAAATTAAAAATTTTCAAATTAAAGTAAACGATGAACTGTTGTTTATTTTTCAACAAATATGGTGGAAGATGGTGCAACATCTTCCATCAAAATTGTTGAAAAGTGTACACTAGTTTCTTTGCTATTGGCACAATAAAAGATAGAATGTTGACAGCAGTGTGCTATGGGTTAAATAGCATAGACATACAATTCGTACAAAGCTTAGTCCATCATCAATTAAGCGTTCATGATGAACCTATCTACGTCATTCATGACATAATTGATTATGACGTCATCCTACATGTAACATAATTGATTATGACATCATATGATTGATGGATAAACTGGAAAGGTCCATTCTTGCCCAATGGCCATTAAACAATTAATTAATTATAAATGAAATCAACATAAACCTGTGATCAATCCTGAGATTTCTGGTCCATCAACCTGGGTGTTATCTTATAAATGATCAAGACAGCACAGAATAAAGTTAATTTAAGATGATAAGGCTGTCATTGGTTAGCTTACCTGCGTAGATAAATGTTGTTTGGCATAATCTCCTAGGCACAGTACAGCTCAGATATGCCTTAACATGATTCCCAAAACAAAATAAGATGTACTGTTAACCCTTTAACCCTCAAATTTGTTCATGAAAATTTCAATTTTTTTTAAGGAAAATGTCCATTTGTAAACCAAGAAATTATTTTTGAAAATTTACCACTGGAATGGCTGGCTCGGTTATCGAGCCAGTCATTCCAGCTGTAAATTTTTTTTAAAGTCTTCACTTGGTCTGCAAATGGAAATCTCTCGAGAATACTGCTGAAGCCGTTTTTGACTGATATAAGTGTTAAAGGGTTAAATATTAGAAATATTACTGTTAAATATTTTTAACATCGCAGCAATGTCTCCTGATTATGTTCAAAATATTCAAGAAAACATTTCTTACTATAAACTAACATGTTTCTGATTTGTTTTTGGAAACTTGTTAACTTATTTATGAGCTGTACTGTAACTAAGCACAACATTATGAAGCATTTTAAATGGAAGTTCTTGATCCTTTCATCGATTAATTCCCCACGACTCATTTTCAATGCTACTATACAGGAAAACTGATGAATATTTTGAAATTAATTTGACTTCCAGTCAAATTATTTTCAAAATATTCAACAGTATAAGTTGTATATCGTAAGGAATTTATTTTTTTCAGGCATTTGTTGGTTGAAAGGATTCATTTAACACGTTAATGATCTAGCCGGCCAAAATCGGCCTCTGTCTTCAACAATGTCCATTTTCAGGCCAAGAGATCATTTTTTTTTAATTTACCACTGGAATAAACAGCTCAATAAACGAGCCAGTCATTCCATCGAGCAATTTTCAACGAAAGGCCTGGGCCTGAGCATCCGGAACCAGCTGAGTAATTAGAAAAACGTTAACATTTTATCTAATTTTTGTACGCAAGCTGTTATATGATGCCATTCAGATTGCTAAGTCCAGCCGTCTTCCACATAATGTGTGTGGGGTTAGACAAAAATAATATCTTCGCCTCCAAATGAACATTCACTAAGCAAAAATTCTCATTTTCTGGACCAATTATTACCATGAAAGCGACAAGGCATCACTTTTTTACATGGAAAGGCAAGTCAGTCTGACTTAAGCAAGTTTGTAATAATATATAAATACATATATATATATATATATATATATATATATATATATATATATATATATATATATATATATATATATATATATATATATATACATACAGTACTTAACCCCTTATTGCCAAGGCCGTCCAAAAAATGTCCCCACAGTAGTCTTGGGAAATGTCTATTTGCAGACCAAGAGAAGGATATTTTTGAAAGTTTATCACTGGGATGACTGGCTTGATAACTGAGCCAGTTATTCCAGTGGTAAAGTTTCAGAAATAGTCTTCTCTTGGTCTGTAAATGTGTAAATGGACATTTTTATGAGAAAATTGAAATTTTCTTGAACAAATTTGAGGCTTAAAGGGTTAAAACGTCAAGCCATGACCTTGTTTTACATGGAAAGGCAGGTCAGTCTGACTCAAGTAAGTTTGTAATAATATATATAGTACTTAATGTTATTGCGCCTCAGATAACACAGATGAGAGTATTGCCTTTCAAGATCTCCTCTTCTACCTTCTGACTCGATGTAGCCGTGTCTGCTTGAATAGAGAGTATTGCACAAACAAATACCATCACCGTCCCGCCGATACCAACGTAAAACGACCAGCCTAAAATGTGAAACATAATTAACCCATTAACAGTATTGAGAAATGATCATTTGCAGATGAAGACTTAATTTGGAAAATGTACTACTAGAATGACTGACTCGATGATTTGTAAATGGTTCAAGTAGTTTTTCTTGCCAAATGCACTCGTACAGTATATCTTGTATTAAACAAGGTACTATGCTTCAAATTAGTTATCAAGGTGTGTGCAAAATCCTGCAGATTAACCATTTTCATTAACATTATGGTACAAGGCATGCAAGGGAGATAAATGTTGTTTTATAAGAACTGTCTGAGCATATAATTTTATTCGCGTGATTACGTCCATACATGTGATCAATTTTGTTCGAAACAGATTAGTATTCATCCAATCGAACTTGAGTTGTTGCGTCACACTATTTTCGATAATTTTGACCGTTGACCTCTTTTTACCCTTTGTCCACAACCCAAAAATAAAAAAGCCGCTTCAGGACTACAAGAACTCTCCCTCAAGTTTAGTGACGATTCCTCCAGCTAGCACACTGGACATACACAAGGTACTACATGCATGCACGCATGCACGCACTCACGCATGCATTCACACGCATGCATGCATGCACACACACACACACACACACACACACACACACACACACACACACACACACACACACACACACATACACACACACACACACACACACACACACACACACACATACATGCATGTACACACACGCACGCACATGCACGCACGCACACACATGCATGCATGTACTGATAGACACACAGACATCCAACAGCTTTGGCTATTAAAATAGCCTTCCAACAATTTGTGGTGAGTGGGTTTGCACAATTATTGCTTTGAGTGATCAGGTTCGATTATTTAAAAATAATTGTGACTAAATTAATCAGCATGGGTACAAATTACTCAGACAAAAGTAACAAAAGCATGTCCATAGTAACAAAAGCATATCCATAGTAACAAAAGCATATCCATAGTAACAAAAGCATATCTATAGTAACAAAAACATATCCATAGCAACAAAAGCATATCCATAGTAACAAAAGCATATCCATAGTAACAAAAGCATATCCATAGTAACAAAAGCATATCCATAGTAACAAAAGCATATCTATAGTAACAAAAGCATATCCATAGTAACAAAAGCATATCCATAGTAACAAAAGCATATCCATAGTAACAAAAGCATATCTATAGTAACAAAAACATATCCATAGCAACAAAAGCATATCTATAGTAACAAAAACATATCCATAGTAACAAAAGATCCAATGGTGTTTAGAAATGTTCATTTGCAGGCCAAGAGAAGATAATTTTTTAAACTGTATCGCTGGACAAATGCTGTAAAGCCTGGTTCAATGCTCGAGCCAGTCATTCTAGTTATACCATTCCAAAATTAGTCTTCTCTTGGCATTAAGGTGTAATTAAATGATAGGTTTAGAGCCATAATTTATGCAGTAGAAATTATTCACGATCAATAATCTAATTTTAATTGATAAATTAACAGTCAAAAAAATAATCACGAGTCTACATTTAATGACGTAATCGCACAAGCCCAGCACTGGTGAGACTAAGAAACATGCACATATGTACCGTACACAACAAAGAATACAAAAACATGTACTTACCGACTTCACACTGATCAATCGTGTAAGCCTCCGCATTTCTGCCACACATGTATTTAAGCTTCTCAGAGCCCCAGCCAGCCGGGTACAATACCAGACCCAAGATACAGAATAAACCTGATTAGCAAAAATGACATCTTGTCAAGTATCAGTTACGTATATCACCACTAGTATTGGTGTCATTAACAATGTTTATCATCAATAAAGCTTCATCATATCCATCATCATCTTTATTATCATCATCAAATATATAATTATTATAAGCATCATCATCACCACCACCACCACCGCCGCCACCACCACCATCACCATCACCATCACGACATCAATAAGAGAAGAATTCGTTTCTAGCTTAACCCTTTAATGGTCAAATTTGGTCCAACAAATTTAAATATTTTTTTATTGAATGTCCATTTACAGGCCAATATAATACAATTTTTGAAAATTTATCACTGGAATGACTGGCTCGGTTATCGAGCCAGTCATTCAAGTGGTAAATTTTCAACAATTGTATTCCCTTGACCTGTAAATGGACATTCCACAAGATCATAGCGGAGAGCGGTTTTGGCCGGTGTTTACCATTAAGGGTTAAAAACCCGCCATTTCTAGCTAAGCTCCGCCCACACTTTGCATGTGTTAGGATCAATCAAACACTGAATTCCCAGAATCCCAATATCAAGCTAACTATACAGGTAAGCTGTTGAACAGTTTGAAAATAATTTTATTGGGTGGTTAGTTTCAAGGTATTCAAAAGAATGTCAAAGACATACAATTCCTACACTTGATGGCCTAGCATAAATTCATGAAAGTGTATTTCTGTCAATTATGATTGTGACATCATCATACACGTGACGTAATTGTTTTTGACATCATATATTTGACCGACCAATAGGATTCATCCATTTCCTCATCATTTCACCTACATCAACACAAATGTAATCATCATTTGAGCCTAATATATTTAAGCCTTGTTAATAGAATCTACATTTTCAAGAGGTTATTTTTGAAAATGTATAACTGGAATGACTGGCTATGACTTGGTTATCGAGCTAACGATTCCAGTGGTAAACTTTCAAAAATAGTTTTAAGAGCTCTTTTCTCGTCGGTAAATGGACATTTGACCAGAAGCTATTTTATTTTCAATCAAGGGAGATAAACTCTCATGGTTTACCAACAACTGCAAATCTATCAGGAATTACTTCCCCTTTATGATAAGATTTCATTTTAGATATAAATACTATAGCAGTGTGAATGGGACCTGTTTAACAAGGTTAACAGGGACCTGAACTACACGCCATCCAAACTTCTGTACTGTAGCAGATAAGAGACAATCAAATTTCAATCCAACTGACATTCTACAAAACAATTGTGTTAAGTATTTTTTAATTAATTTGACTGGAAGCTGTTACTGATGAAGGCAACAAACAGTTTCAAATAAAAATAATCTTCAAAATATTCAAGATCCTACATGTACATTTTGTGATAAAATTTAGTTATTGGATTCAAGCCAGTCATTCCAGTGGTAAAATTTCTAAAATAGTCTTTTCTTGGCTTACAAATGGACATTCCACAAGACCGTTGCAGCGGCCAGTTCTGACCACCTTGACCACTAAAGTGGCTAAGTTGGCCAAAAGCGGCCTATGCAGTGATCTTGCGCTTGATTTGTAGACCTAGAAAAGCTGATTTTTGAAAATGTACAACTGGAATATCTGGCTTGGTAACTGAGCCACTCATTCCAGCGCTAGATTTTCAAAAATAGCCTCCTCTTGGTCCGGAAATGAACATTCAATAAGTAAAGATCTTGTTATAAAATGGTTAAGAGACCAACTTACCAGCTATGCTCTGAATAAGCCCGGAGACGGTGAATATACTCTTTCCACAGATTGACCTAAAACATAAACTAGTCGTTGCTGTGACAACTGTAAATATTAACATAATTTCAGCAAAAACGAAGAAGATTAATGCGGCTTTCCAGAAGTTTGGAAACTGTTCCGGCGACATGTTAAACCCAGTGACAAAATTTGCACAATTATCCATGTATAAATTGTCGAATTGTTGCACCTTTGTACATCGGTTAAAAATTCCAATTGTAGGTCTAAATGTTTTTGGTTCCTTCTTTTGAGTGTAGAGATCATACGTGACTTCTGCCGTGCGATTTGACGTTAATCCTAATGTCAGAGTCTGTCCGATAAGCCAGTAAGGGGAGATCACTGAGGAAACCATCGCTAACGTAGTTAGTATGGTGAGCAGAGTCCATAGAAACGACCTTGTGGTGATGATAACGTGACACATGGTGGTGCAAAGTTATTCAATGTCGTTCTAAAGCAGTTGCTTTTCTGTACTCATACAGTCAACAGGAGAAACTATGTCTTCCCTCTGAACTGGACCTCTAGGGTGTCTGCTAGAATTCCTAATGCACGTCTGTCTATTATGCAGTGTCTTACCCCTGAAAAATAAGATATTAATTATATTTAGAAAAAAAGTGAATACATAATTCAACATCACAACTAAAACATTATATTAATTTATATGAAATGAAATCATCATACAATGTATATGTGTATGCTAAGATATATTTCGCTTCATTACATTCGGGTACACAATTTAACCCTCTAAAGGTATGTAATTTTAACAAATTAAACTTTCAAGCGTTTAACTGTGGGTGTGAATCAATGGCCTTTGCAGCTCTCACGTTGACACTGTAAGGAGCACACTGCGAGGTCCGTAATCCGTACCTCCGCTTTCACCTTCCCAGGATTCCAAAGTAAATAATATGCAAATCCAAACTAAATACCATACCGAGTCTGCATATAGGCCTACATCCTGGCTACATGTCAGAAGTTTGTTCCAACAATGAGAGTTTTAAAAATATAACATACATTTATTCGATGGGTGTTTTTGTCCCTTAATTAAAGACAAATTGTCCAAGTCATGAACCCTTTATGAGCCAAAAAACTGGCTTCACCAGTGGTATTGAGAAATGTCCATTTGCAGACCAAGAGAATATTTTTGAAAACTTATCACTGGAATGACTGGCTTGGTAAATAATCTTCTCTTGTTCTGCAAATAGGCATTTTCTATGAGAAAATTTAAATTTTCTTTTAAACAAATTTAAGAGTTAAAGGACTGCAGTGAGTGACAGGATCTGTTTCCTCATTTTAATCATCCTTTAACCCTTCCCAATCTGGTGTCCAAATTTTAAATTTTCAAATAAAAGTAAAAGATGAACTGGTGTTTATTTTTCAACAAATTTGGTGGAAGAGCACCATCTTCCACCAAAATTGTAGACAAATTTACAGTAGTTTCTTTGCTATTGACATTGTAAAAGAAAGACTATTGACCCCAGTGTGCTAATGGGTAAGAAGATATGGTGGTTCTATAAGACAGGTGGTAGAATGACCACCTGTCTTATTGTGTCTACTTGTTTGTCTCTATAGTTTGATTGCTTAACCGTTTAACCCCCGATTGTTTTAAAACATTCAATTTTTTCATAGAAAATGTCCATTTGCTGACAAATAGAAGACTATTTTTGAAAATTTATCACTGGAATGACTGGCTCGGATATCGAGCCAGTCAGTCCTGTGGTCAATTTTCAAAAATAGTCTTCTCTTGGTCTGTAAATGGCAATTTTTCAAGACAATTGCAAAAACTGTTTTGGGCCGACGAGGGTTAAAGGATTAATAGTCAATACAGATCTAAATTTTAGTAAATTTCCATTTTCAGGCCAAGAGAATATATTTGATATATTATACTAATTTTCTGAGCGAGTCATTCCAATGCTAAAATTTTGGAAATAATCTTCTCTTGGCCTGCTGATGGACATTTGACAATATCACTGCCGGTTAAATCACTACCGGTTTTAACCATATTTCTCTATGTTATATATAATGAACCAGAAAACACAGTACTAATACTGTACCTGTAGTCAAAAGCCATGGAACATATACTCTTCATAGACAACTAACTATTGCTAAATGGTATTTATAATGTAAGCTAAAGGAGTTTAAACTCCCCCATGACTATCAGCCAGAAATGGTGTGCATCTTGCTTGCGACTTGACTTGCAAAGAACTAAAGCAACAGCCAATTTAATAGTTAACTAGTGATATCGCGAGATAATTTCTTATCACAAAATTAACCACTAGGTGGAAATTTACCTCTTAGGTCAATAGGTGGATTATATATTCTATTCATTCTAATCTTATACCCAATGATTGACACTTACTTCCTTTTAACTTTATAAATGTGAATTATCATGTATGGTCACCACCCCACCCCAATCCCTATTGATTATGGAAAATTTATAGGTTAAATTTGATCAAGAATATCAAAATAATTGCTTAGCAAATGTCTACATGTAGTTGCAGGCCAAGAGAAGATTATTTTTGAAAATTTACCACTGGGATGACTGGCTCGGTTATTGAGCCAGTAATTCCAGTGGTAAATTTTCAAAAATAGTCTATTCTTGACCAGCAAATGGACAATCATCAAGCCCACCACAGGGGCCAATTTTGGTTGTTATCGACTTGAAAGGGTTAAAATTCTATATATCTGTAATATCACATATCTGTATCAGTTGACACACCACTCAATCATTAAGCTACCTAGACATTAGCTTAACCCTTTCACTGACAAATCCCTGAAGAAGCCGTTGCTGCCTTGGTTATATTAATTTTAAAATATTCAACAGCTTTCCTGTTTGTTTGACCCGAGATTGAGATATTGGGAATTTATCGGTGAACAGGTTATTATACTAACATATTTCATCCTAGATATGAAATTTATTGATCAAGTTCAAGTTCATTAATTTGAATAAAATGTACAATTTACAGTAAAACAACAGGTGGTCCACCAAAGGCAGAGCCTATATAACGGTGGACCCATAGTAAAATTTCTATGGGTGGACCCATATATAGAATAAAGAGGTTTAAGACTGGTACAGATACAACATGTACTTCAAGTTTAAATGTCTGATTGCTTAGCCACCAACAACTTTCAGTCAAATTGTTTTCAAACATTCAGCAAGTCCAAAGTTATTGCCCACTGAAATTGAAGTCCGCAGAAATTCAGCAGGGCGAGAGTTACGTTAAAGTCCTATATTTCTATATTTAGAACATATCTTTAGTACTACGCAATAACTATACAGTGTATATGTGTTGATAATCAACTGTTGTAATTTTGAAAATTACTTTGCTCTGAAGTAAATGTAACTGTTAATCAGGGTCACGGCAACACCAGCTTTCACGGAATGATATTTACTAAAACTTTCTTAACCGTTTAACACTCATATCAGCCAAAAATGCCTTCTGTAGTGGTCTTGAGAAATGTCCATTTGCAGACAAAGAGAAGACTATTTTTGAAAATTTACTACAGGAATGACTGGCTCGATAACCGAGCCAGTCATTCAAGTGGTAAATTTTCAAAAACAGTCTTCTCTTGGTCTGCAAATGAACATTTTCTACGAGAAAATTTAAATTTTCTTGAACAAACTTGAGTGTTAAACGGGTTAAGCCTTCAATAGTAAAGATTGTTCAAGAAACATGTAACACATATACATATCATTTTGCAACAGCAAGTTTTTTTCTCGGTTCCCGGGCTGCATTTACTTTGAAAATGCCCAAAAACAGAAAACAATTTTACAATCATCTAATTACATTTTTATTTTTACCTCCTATGAGGCAATATCAAAATTTGCAGGTATTCCTGTCCCCGGGCACAAACGTCAAAAATATATATAAATTGTTATATTTTCTTTCACGTAATACTAGTATGCTATGCCATGCACATAAATAGAAGGAAAAAAGGTGATAGCTCCATCGGGTTTGCATCTAAGTCCCCAGTACAGTCTGCTACAATATAGTAGTGAGAAATTAATATGTCTGGTGGTTTTCACAGCTAATTTCTGTCCTATATCTATGGTATATAAGCCTAACTCTAGCACAGAGTCTTTAGGAAATACAATACCGTGGTGGAATTTAGAAAATCTCATTTTATGCCACCGTCCCACATATTTAGGTCCATCCATTTACACATACACAAATATGTAAAATACTAATTACTCCCTCTGTTGTTATTTATGCAAATTTTGTCTATACAACCGCGTAATATTAGGTTTGGTAATAAAACCATTTTTATCAAGTTTAACAAGAACAAGGAGGCTGCAGCAAAGGATTGGTAAGTTAACTTGATCTAGTATACTTTTTGCATGTCTTTGCTGTTACGGGTGTATTTTATTAAACTCAAAAGTTACATTTAGCAATAATAGAATTCTTGGAAGATGAAGTTGATACAATACCACATGCACGTGTTCATTTTTTTTTTAGGGAGCACTCATTAATTTATTTCAACATAATTCTTGATTGGTCCTTCTTGTAACAATCCCTCCTGTTGCGCAATATTATGTTACAGGAGTGACTGTTTTTGTAACAGGATATACTAAATAAGTCGTCGTTCTCATGATTCTTGTCATTGCTAATATTTTTAATAACATTAAAATATTTTGGCAGGTAAATGGCAATGTCAAATGCGGAAAGACAGCGGAAATACCGAGAAAAACGTGATGCTGACGCTGCACGTCGACGAGCATACTTAGAAAAGGAACAGCAAAAAATATAAGGCTGATAAAGAGCTTGGAAGGAAGAAACTGGTGAAAGACATGACAGATAGAGTGTCTGAAAGTGAGAAAACAATGGCGAAAACAGAAACAGAAAATTCGCGAATGGCAAAAGGATGTGAAACAGCTACTTCTTCAAACACCGCCCTGTTCACCAGATGCAATGAATCAAGAACCCGAGCATGTTGAGAGAGTGGGACCGTCTCGACAGAAAGCTCAAAGTTTGAAACGGAAAGCCCGAGAGGATGCTAAATGTTACCGCGATAACAAAACGCTAATGCAACAACTTGCTTTCCAGAAACGGAAAGTGGAATTGTATAAGAAAAGGTGGACTCGAGAAAAGCACAAACAGAAAGTATCTTGCAATGACACGCCAAGGACCAAAGCTTGGCGTCTTTTAAGAAATTTTTCCAAGAAAGTGGTTAATAGAACACTTATTTTCCATAATGCACTTGTTGATCAGATAAGAGAGTCGTACAAAAACAAGCGAGCTAACGGACAGAGTATTTCCAAACTTCTGGCTGGGTCTATTCTGCATAAACATAAACTCAAATCGCATGCATACAAACTATGCGGAGTGAAAATCAGGTTCAAAACTGGTGTGAAAACATGTCTGTCGGCTAGAGTATACCAGCAAGTGAGAGAGTTCTATTTAAGAGATGACATTTCCAGGATTACCACTGGAATTAAAAATACAATCACTCTAAAACAACTGAAAAAACAGCGCAGACTATTAAATGACACTCTACGAAACCTACATTTGAAATATACAAATGAAACATCTTCAAAACTTAGCTACACCACATTCTGTAGGCTTCGTCCATTTTGGGTGGTTTATCCTAATGCGAGCGACAGGAACACATGTCTGTGTAAAATATGTGAAAACATCAATTACCTGATCATATCATTAAAGATAGCCACAAATCACGTGGATGATGTCGTTAAAACCGTTGTTTGTGACACAACTTCTAAAGATTGCATGTACGGAATTTGTAAGAAATGTAAAGATAAAGCGGTGATAATTAAGGAAATTGACCCAGCTTTGATATTAACCTGGCAACAGTGGAAGACTAAGAAAGAAACCCGAGTTATGGGCAACATTGGATCAAAGACAGAAGAAAAGGAGGTTACTGTTACTCTAAGAGAATTAAAGACAGGGGACATTTCACAGTTGGTCAGTGAATTGCAAACACAGATTTCGAATTATAAGCGGCACATGTTCACGCGAACAAACCAGTTTACGTATTATAAGGAGAGGAAAGAGTCATTGGAAGAAAAAGAGTGTTTAATTCGTGGACTTTTCAGAAAATTATGTCTGCAAAATGGCCTCAGAGGTCCACGCCATGCACTTTGGGGCTTCCAAGAAACAATTATCCTTGCATACTGGAATATATTATATTGGCAAAACCATACAACAAACCTTTTGCACTGTATCCGATAATATATACCATGGTCCCGCAGCTATCTGGGCACATTTGAAACCAATTTTGACTGATATAAGAAAACATAAGCCAGCTGTCCGTAGAATCGAATTTTTCAGTGATGGGCCTACAAGCCAATATCGACAAAAGGCTAATTTCTTTTTACTCGCTACCGAGATTCATAAAATGGGGTTTAATTCTGCCATCTGGAACTTTTTCGAAGCAGGTCCCGGGAAGGGTGTCCCAGATGCTGTGGGTGGGGCAGTGAAAAGGAATGCAGACCAGAAAGTAAAATATGGCAATAACATTCTTTCTGCAAATGCATTTAGTCAAATGATGAAAAATAGCCAAACTGATACAAAAGTGATTAGCGAGAATGAAATTATCTTGGTTCAACAAAATTTGGAAAAACAAAAATTACACCCAGTTCCTGGAACCATGAGAATACACCAGGTAATTACATGCTCCAAGGGCAAAATGTCTTATAGAGATGTAAGTTGTTATTGTATCCAACCAAATGAGTGTACAGAACATGCATTAAAGCATACCCAATTCACAGAGGTAACACATGCAGAAAACATCTGAACATAATACTGATCATGGTGAAGATGACAATGGCTCTAGAAATGAAATAGTTGATTCTTGTGGTGATGGTATTCAAAGAGAGATTGTAAACACCCATATTGAAATTAGTTCATATCAACCTATTCCTGCCTCACAGTACACTGCTAACTATAATAATATCCCAGAACCACACAGTTTTATTGGAAAGCATGTTATTGTAACATATGAGCATAAGTTTTACCCTGGGTATGTTGAGGATGCGGATGAAGATGATGTGTATGTTGAATGCATGCATATGATAGGCAAAGGGAGCAAAAACTGTTTCTACTGGCCAAAGAAAAAGAAAGATAAATGTTGGTATGGCAAAGAGAATATTGTGTCACAATCATTCCCCCCTCCTATGAAGATACAAGGCCCTGGAGCGCAGTTTGAAACTAATCACAGTATTTGGGAATCTGTTAATAGTGCAAGTCTTAATGTGATGAGTGAGCAAGAAACGTCGATTGTTAGTGACGAGATTCAGAATGATTGTATTGCTGTTGGTGATATGATAGAAAACGGTGGCATGGTTGTTAACGCTATAGTGAAGACGGACCACTTGGTTATGAATGACCTGATAGAGCATCATGGTATGGGTGCAGCAGATGCAAATGCAATGAGTGAGCAAGACATGAGTGTTGATGATGCGATGGAGTGTATACTCGAAATGCTTGCTGGTGATGTGATTGAGAAAGATGACATAGTTGCTAGTGATATGACTGAGAAAGATGATGTAGTTGTTAATGATATGATTGCGCAAGATGACGTAGTTGTTAGGGATGTCATTGAGAAAGATGTCGTGATTGCAAATGAAATGTTAGAGCAAGGGTGTCGGGTTGAGGCAAGTAATGACCTGGCTGAGCATGGTGGCGTGATTGCTAATGATGTAATAGAGAGTGATAGCATTCAGGCTGATGTGGTGATTGAGCAGTGACGATGGTGTGGCCACTGATGGTATGATGGAGAAAGATGGGATGCATGCTAGCGGTATTAGAGAGGAGTGTTCCTTGGTTACAGATAATGTCATAGATCAAGATGTTATTACTGGACATGCAATTAAAATGATTGAACAAGATAGTTTGAAAGCTAACGATGTGAGCATCATGACCATTGAAGAAGAAGTAGATCAAGTTGGAGTGAATGGTTGTGATGCACGGGGGCAATATGATGTGTTTGTGAATGATTTGATGAAGCAGGATAAACATGAGAGACATGGTTGCAAGTGGTAGCAAGTGCCCTGATGATGTGAAAACTACCCAAGGTGTGGATCAGAATGCAATACCTGTCATTGATGACGTCGGTCAGTGTGTGAAAGCAATATTGAAAGACGGTGCAGAATGTGTTGGGAAGTATGTTGTTGTAAAGTATGAAGGAAAGCTTTATCCTGGCTTTGTTGAGGAAGCGGATGAAACCGATTTGTATGTTGAGTGCATGCGCACAGTAGGCAGAGGTAACAAAAACTGTTTCATTGGTCTAAAAATAACAGGGACATGTGCTGGTATGACAAAGACAGTGTGGTAGCAATTATCCCTCCTCCTTACAAAATGCCTGGTTCAGATTCACACATTCAGGTACAAGTTACGGTTTGGGAAGCTGTAACAAAACATAATTAATAATTCAGGTTCTGATTTGCTCAATCCTCTATATTGAACATGCAAGTTAATTGTTTGGAAGAAGATAATGTGTGAGATGCATTAATTTACACACCATTGTCTCATCTACTGCAAGACCGGTTTCTACCTTTTGGGTTTTATCAGGCGCAGGCAGAATTCAACACAGGACCTAGGATTATTATTATTATCAGACTCATTATATCTATGCTACACGTATCACATGGGCTAGCTATAAAATGCATTCAGGCTAGGAGTAATTTGTCGCAATATATTCGCATAATTGTCACTGCTTTGCCATTAGTCCATCATGGGTAGCTGTGCCTAAATGAAACGAGTCTGTCTTGTAAGCCATTGGTTATAGGTTCAGCGACTGCCTGCACATTATGAGACCAAAAAGGTTGAAATATGTCATGCAGTGAATCCGTCTATGTTGTGTAAAATTAATTCATTACAATACCGGATTACCAAAGATAATTGATATATGATATGTTAGATGAATTTCATGTTTTCTGTTTCTTTCCTGTTACGCGTGACTGTCTTTCCTGTTACGCATGTGGGAAATGATATAGTAAGAATTATGTTTACAAATGTGTTTTACAATATATTCTGTGTGAAATGACAACTTCAGTGTTCTACATTCCTGAATGCAGTAATCCTACAGCAGTGCTACAAATCCCAAGAGCAAATTCAGCGAACTATGGGCGAAAGTCTGTCGTTGCAAAAACATGTCCTTACTGTAACACAATTGTCCTTCCTGTTATAAAGCTTCCTCCCCCAAAATACACAAATATAATATTCCTCTGGGCTAATCTGGAATGGAGATCGCATTGCAATAACAAATCATTATTTTAACAAACAAGTGTTTACCACTATGACAGCAAGTCACTTAGAAATCAGAAAACCCAATCCAAGTCAAATGCACTTTACATAAATGTGTTGCATAATACTTGAATTAACTAAAATTATGTTCACTCATACCAATTTTGTCTACATAAATCACAAAATTGTAGTTGTTTGGACTTTTAGGCATTAAGAACGAAATGATTCTAATTATATTTTCATATTAAGCTTCAAAATACATTTGTGTTACAGGATGGACAAAATCCACATGCTCACAATAGTAAGGCACCAGTAATTATTTAAAAGGGATTATGTTAAGCTGCCATTTTATGTTTTCTGGCACCTACTTTGATCATTCAATTGAGATACTTAATAAAATTTGTTCTTTAAGTAAATAAATTTCTTTGTTTTACTGACCCAAAATACCTGCAGATTTTGATATTGACTCATATCTTGCCCAACCAGAAACTATACAGAAAATAAATAAATAAAACAAAATATAGCAAATAATTGGAACTATTTTTTAACCTTATTTGACTGGAAGCTGTTGCTGCTTTAGGTAGCAACACCTTTCAGGTTAAATTAATTTTTTAAAGAATCAACAGTTTACACATACGGTTGCTTTGAAATTGAGTTACTGGAATTTCAGACTACAAAGACTAACAGACTAACCCCCCCCCTTGGTAACTGAGCCAGTCATTCCAATTGTAAATTTTCAAAAATAGTCTTCTCTTGGTCTACAAATGGACATTTTCTATGAGATAATTGAATTTTTAAAACAAATTCGAGGGTTTAAATGCAATCAAACTATAGAGCACATTTTAAAACAAGTACACACAATAAGACAGGTGGTCTTTCTACCACCGGTCTTATAGAACCACCATCTTTTTGCCTCCAAAATGCAAGCAGTCACTGGAGCAGATTTGACTGCACATAAAATTATTGACCGAGTTTCATTCCCTGGCCACCATCCCAAGAAATGTAGACAATAAATGTGTCAAAAAGCACTCTTGTGACTGATATTCACATGACAGTGATAACACTTGTTAATTAGTCCAAAGGGCAATATAACAATGACATTGATAAATGTGGAGGCATGTCGTGATTTAATTCAAACCACACACATGCATACACAGTCATGCACTTGTGCACAAATGCACACACATCTTGGTACATGTTGAAGATTTCGTGACCCCACAAAGGTCAGGGTCAAGGTTGTTCAGGTTCGGGAAGAAGGTTGCCTTCTCCTCTTGCACTCCCGAGGTGATGATTGAAATGAAACTCGAAACGCGTCGTCTAAATTTCAGATTATTATTTCTTTCTGGATAACGGTTACTGACTTTGACTTTTTACAATATTTTCACTGAATATGTTGTCTTTAAATGAGATATAGATAAAGATTCGAACTTAATGCTTAAGCTATCTAGCCTGACTGAGAGAGCAACAATCTATTGCGAGAATTTAGAATTTAGTTCTAGATAAAAAATGAATAGAATTCTTTTCCCTTCATGGTCGCTCATATTTATACCAGGAGAATGTGTTCCAGTCCGCTCTTCTACTATTCCTAAATGACGCCAACGGCCCATGACTGACAGTGTTTACAATTTCTGGGATCCCTTCATCCATACAAAAGTTGTGCACCGTCTTGAGAAGAGTTTTACTGAACGCTGGCTTCCAACCGTTTTGTGGCTCATATAGAATATTGCACCACCAATCTTAAGTGTTGATTCCACTTATCAAATTCTATTTTCAGAATTTAATATAAATTTCTGAGTGGTATTGAGAAGTTGAAGTGCTTAACAATCTGATGTCAGGCGCCAAAACGTACTATCCACAATTTGCCAATGCTTTAAGCAGGCCCGCAAATGGACTGAAAAATATCCTCTTTAGTTATTGTATGACTACTAAACAATGTTCTCGTGACTTTGGTCTCATGATGTCTTGTGACAAATTCTCCTGGTAACACGACCATGTTGGGTTTTATTGAATTTCAGACACACTCACAATTGTGTTTCCAATCCTCACAATTTTGCTCCGTTTTAATTCAATTAGAGTATAATTTCTTGGAAATTGATTGTTGTTGGTTGCAGCAACAACTTTCTGGTATTGCTTGCATTATCCCAACATCAGTCAGCTCTCTCATTTCAAAATTCATCTTACGTCCTATATCTTAGGATTCCCAGCTTGACGTAAATACACCTCACAGCTTGATGCACATGAGCTGTGATTTTAATTCATAAAGGTTACATGATGTTCCACATAGGTTCGAAGTATAATGAGAATAATATCCGTCTGTCCGTCTGTCCAACATGCCTTCATATCCGTCCGTCTCTCTGACTCTTCTGCGAATATGGTTGCATGATGATCGTGCCTATATTCGTGAGGGGCGAAAATGGTATCGGCGAGGTTATAGGGCATCCGCAGACATTAGCGGATCAGATGGTAGCTATTCCATCTATCCATATCTACAATGTGTAGGCTTGCCTGATTATTCCTTTAAGTGATCGTGACCGATTAGTTAAAAATTATTGTGATTACTCGATTAATCAGTCTGGGCAAAAATTACCCAGATATAACGATAAAGGATGTATCAATGACGAAAGCTGCAATGATTTTTAGACATGTTCATTTGCAGGCCAGGGAAATATTATTTTTGAAAATGTATCACTAGAATGCCTGGCTCGATGCTCGAGCCAGGCATTCTAGTGATACATTTTCAAAAATAGCCTTCTCTTCTTCTCCAAATGGACATTTCTCAAGACCACTGTTTGGCCGATATGAGTATTAAAGGGTTATTTATATAAATTCACGATTTAAATAGTAATCGTGATGTTCGATTTTATCACGTAACCGCGCACTTAGCCTACTTCTTGGTTAAATCTTTAACGCCTTAGAACCGCCAAACAAACCATAACAAATTCAATGAGGCAAGAAAAATTATGAGAGACCAGTACTTCTGAACTTATGTAAAATGATTGACTCAATAGAAAAACCCACAGACCCCCCTTGCGGGTTGGTCTGTTGTTTAATTAACCACTATAAAAACATACTTACCGTTCAATCACTACTTGCTAAATTAATTATCTGCATTTTGCTATCAGAATAAGATTTTTATGCCTGCCTACACACCTCCCCATGCCTAATCCTATTCCTATGGACCCTCAACCAGGCTACTGGTTGAGTCCCATCTCCAGCCTACCATCAGGTATAGACTGGCATCAGTCTATACTCACTTCATAGTGACGCTTGTCGCTAAGCGCGCTCGCGCATGCGCATTAGAGCCCGAATAGGAAACAGATTCACTTTTCTAAATTTAAGTGCAAAATATTTAAAGTCTGATTCTCAAATCTAACCACGCGGGGTGGCTGAGGCCGGGTCGTAATGATTGAACGGTAAGTATGTTTTTATAGTGGTTAATAAAACAACAGACCAACCCGCAAGGGGGGTCTGTGGGGGGTTGTTATTACACCACAAAAACATCCATTACCATTCAATCACTACTTGCTAAACCCGTAGATTTGCTCAGTGCCCCATGTCCACATAAGGTGGGAGGAGATTAGAGAATCAATAAACCAGGATAAAAATCAAACCAATCTTATCCCAATGTTAATAACATAACATAATAGTGCATTTAGCTCAATCACACTGTGATTAGCACATAAGAACAACTTGAACTTAAAGAAATAACTAAAAACCAAAAGAAGACTCTCACCATTTCTCACAGACGCATAGTCCTAACGAAAATGGTGGGAAGTGCTTGGTAAATAGTCTTCGGCTTTTTTAGTTAAAAGTGGAAATGTTACGAAAGAAGGAAGCTGCTGCACTCTGGTCTTTGAGATAAAAGGATGTAAAGGTGTATTCACATTTCCCTCCTGCCACCTGCATAATCTCATCTAAAGACGAACCCTCAAAAAGAGCGAAAGAAGTAGCCATACCTCTAACGTTATCGGCTTTAATAAGGGAGAGATTAATTTGATCCGGTGAGGCTATCTCATAACAAAGCTTAATTATTCTCTCAAAAATCCATCTGACAATCGAAGAATTTGAGACCGGCTTAGATAACTCTTCCTCGTAGGAAAAACATAAATGAGATGGATCGACTCTTATAACCTCTGATCGCTGATTGAAGGTTCCTAATACCCTAATAGGACACCAAAATTTTTCGGATGGCGACAGACGAAAAAGATTTTAAAATGATCGGACTAGCAGGATAGCGGTTAGTTTGAGTTTTAGAAAAAAAAATTCCTTCTGGGATATAAAACCAAGCCGTCTCCTGAAACTATAAATCTCTCCTTTTCAGCAGAAAGAGCATGAATCTCTTGAACACCTTCTAGCAGAGGCTGTAGCAACAAGAAAAAACAGCTTTGACAATTAAAAACAAAACCAAGCTTACTACTGGTAGAAGAAATATGTTCAAAATGGCAACCTGCCAAAACTTGAAGAACCAAAGCCAAACTCCAGGAAGGTAAAGGCTTAGCAATCGGAGGACGAATATTACTTAGACCTCTAATAAAGCTATTAAAAGTCTTAGTATCCTTGACATCGGCATACAGAAGACAAGGAAGGGATGACACCAGAGAAAATCTATACTCCCTGAACGTAATAACTGACAAATGAAAATAACCAAACAGATAAGATAAAAAACTCTAATAATTTGGGTATAGAAACAGAATCGGGCACGAACCCTTGGTCTGAACATCATTCGCCTAAATTTTTACGTCGACCCTTGTAAACTCGACGGGTCGAATCCCTTCTGGCAGAGTCAATCATTTCCTGAGATCAGAAGAAACCTTATTCTCGAGGACTTCAGACTCGAGATTCTCCAGACACACAGACTAAAATTTATTGGATTTGGATGCACACAAAGACGTCTTACTTGAGAAAGAAGATCCTGGTATACTGGAAGAAGAAGAGGGAAATCTACCAGAAAATCTAGAAGGTCTAAAAACCAAATCCTCTTTGGCCAAAAGGGAGCTATCAGAAGAATTTCGCAAACCTGATCCTTGACCCTCTTCAAAACTAACTGAATCAAAATCGTTCGAGAGAAGGCATAGGCGAACATTCCTGTCCACTACTGAGACAGAGCATCCACCACCAGGGCTTGACTGACCGGAAAAGGGGACATGTAAGAGAAGATCTGAGCATTCAGATGCCGCGAACAGATCTACTAGAGGACAATCCATAAGACTAAACCTCATTCCTCCTTCTAAAAATGAAAGAAAAGCCCCATGGCAATGACTGAACGAATCGAGATTTAGAAGCCTAACAGACAATCCAACCAATGAACAGAAGCCTGGATCTACTTTCCAATGAATAGCCTCTTCTATAGACTCCTTGACAATCATAGACAAACAACAACCCCTCTAAAGCTAATAGCTTCTAATAAGAAGGAACAGAAGACCACTTTGGAAGAAGAGACTACATAGAAGGATTCTAGATCCAAGAATATCTAGCCCTTTTAATAAGGGCCACCCTTAAATAAGTGTCAAACTTACTATATGCTAAAGAGAACTGCTCATAGAAAACACATAAATTACATATGCCATGATGCTCCAACCAAAAATCCTGGGCTATATCCTAATGCTTAGTACTCACTAAATAGGTAACTCACGTTTATTATGGATATTTTAATAATACCGCATACTCTGAATGGAGACCCAAAAAGGGTCATATCAGAATAGTCTAACTTATTAATAATGCTAAAGACTCTGCAAAAATTATAGATAATTTTATTTACAGAGATTTAACCAGAGATTGTGGCAAACCAAAACCCCATAGTAAGTCTATGGGAGTACTTAGAGTCGAGATATAGCCAAATCATGTGCTTGAGATCTACATGAACTAAGGGAAAGTTACTAGTGATGACCGTCATCACAATTCTATGAATAGAATACATGACAAGGTCCTGATAAGAGAACTATGGCCAACATTAGACTATCTAATTTAAAAATCGTATAACAATGGAGATTTAATAAAAAATGGTATTGAATACATCAACGGTTGCCTAGCCGTTCGGGCTAGCTGATAAATTAGATATCCTAAACAATTCGATATTTATGCCAAGAAGCAGAAAACTTAAAAGATTTTAATAAATTTATTGATTCTTATATTTATAGTCTTAGCATCAATAATATCATCTTTGTAATAACAAATTACATTGTGTTAGAAATCCCAATAAAAGGAAAGATTGAACACTGATACTAGATATTAACTGACTGACTACTGAATTTTGCAGACGACATATTACAACTGTAATATCTCTGGACTTGCAAAGATTTAGAAAACATTTTGACCGAAAATAGTTGGTGGATGCTTAAATCCAAAGATTCTCGGCCGCTCTTCCCCCCTCCAGCGCAACCCCAACCCCACTCCAACCGGCCCGCCGCCAGCCCCCAGAGCACAACCTCAACGAGCAAAAACCCAAGACTCACCGAATAGTCCGGGAATAATCCGACCGAAAATTGCCGGTGGCATCACCAACAACCCTCAGCCAAACTGCCCCCAAAATACCCAGCAAATCCCGAGCCCCGCCCCCTGAAACCACCGTCCGAAGGCCCGCAGCAACCCAGTCAAAATAGAGCAAAAATTACGCTATAAAAGGGAAAACACACAAAAATCTGGAAAAAATGAAAACAAAACGAACTCACCGAAACTATGTCAACGCAGAAGAAGAATCCGACTCATATTCCTCCTTCCTGTCCCCTTATCCGATTGATTATCTTTTCTAAGCGAATAATTTTACTTGTAGACATTAATCCTGTACTCATAATGATCCTATGAAACCTTTACTGAATCTAATTCTTTTCAGCGACTGACAAAATTATACTACGATTTACTTAAGAATCCGGGTTATCCCATCCACAAATAAACTCCCTTTGGTTAAATAAATATGTCAACCTGCCGACATAAGAGGTAAAAGGAGCGAGAAAAAATGCTGAATGGCCCGAAGACAACTGGCCATCTAAAGTTGGATGAAAGCAAAAATCGTATCTCGAAATAATGCGTAGAATACAGACTGACTTATCGGCTGATGAAATGTGCATATAAAATAATCTGCAACAAAATCCCATACGGTAACCAGTCAGGAGTCTTTAATTACGTTGAAAATTGTCACGAATTAAACGAATAAATGTCTGAATAGACTACAATTCAAATAGAGACTACAAGACTGGCAATGACTTGGTATGAATATTTTCAGCCATTAAACATTCCCAATATTAAACAAATACGGAAATAAGACTAATTCTTAAGCAAGAAGATGACTAGATTCTAGGAAAGCGGATGTGGAAAAAGGGAAACGGAAATGCATAAACGGGAAGTATGCTACCGGAAACTGATCAAAATCCTACAACCCGGATGTACAGAATTACCGGAGGAGGAAGCTGAAAAACCGGAAATGGATGAACAATGTAATGCCGGGTAAAACCGGAAATGACCCTAACCCCGGCTGTACGAAATCCGGATGTGGAAAAAAGGAAAAGGAAATAGATAAAACCGGAAGTAGACTACCGGAAACTGATCAAGATCCTACAACCCGGACGTACAGAATAACCGGAAGAGGAAACTGAAAAAACGGAACCGGAAATTGATGAACACTGCAATGCCGGGTCCAACAGACCCGGATATGCATTCTTCCAGAAGCTCTCATGAAACCAGAAATGGAAATCGGAAGTCTATCCAGGTCTGGACGACCCGGAAGTACACCCCTAAGACCGGAAGCGGAAGTGTACTGACTAGCGTCCAAACCGGAAACGGAAAAGCCTCTACTGGAATTCGAAATAAAAGGAGTCCTCAGACTCCGGATATCCGAAATGGCCGGAAGCGCTAATAGAACCGGAAACGAAAGTAGGTACCAGATCTCTAGGACCCGGATGTCCTACATAAACAGAAGACAGACCGGAAGTGGCCAGAACGGAAGTGGTAACCGGCTCTTGCCGACCTGGATTACCCACTAAACCGGAAGTCCTACCGGAAATGGAAACCACCGAAGGAACCAGATCTTGAAGACCCGGATGTCTTGCTAGACCAGAAGTTCGGACGGAAAAAGACTGAGATGCGGAAAACGGAAGTAAACCCGAGTCCACCACAACGGAACCGGAACTAGCAAGACTAGGGATCGAACTCTTAGAAACGGGCGATCTAGACACAACCTTAACGACCGGAACTACCGTAAAACTGGCATTAGCATAAGGACTGGCCTTATGGACGTCGGCTTCAGCCGACGCCACCAATGCTTGAGGGTTATGCCCGTCACCCTCAAGTCTTATGTGGATTTTATCTGGTGCACTGCTCGAGCACACCTTCAAGAGCTTGGATGCTCTTGACTTCTGCTTTGGTGACACTAACCTGCCTCGAGGTTAGAGGGGCCGGCATTCCCCATTTGCGGGAACGCCCGCTAGCCTTCGGGCTATCCTCCGAACTTGAAGAACTTTCTTGCTTTTTTGGCCTCCTTAATAGCAGAAGATATTTGCTCATCGAGAGATTTAGTCAGCACTGAGGCAAAAGATTCGAACCTCGCAAAAAGCGCCATCACGGCGTCAGAATTTCCCGACGAGTTTCCCCCCTCCGTTGCTACCGATAAAGGAACAGAAGATTGAGCAAAGGAAACAGCCTTTGCCTTGCTAGCAACTGAGGAAGGGGAAGGACGACCAGAGGGCAGCGATTATGACAGACATATCTTTAAAAATAAAATTTAAATGCTTTCGCTACCGAAACCGGCCACCCTTTACAAATTCCACACATAGAATTGGGTGTACAGGATGTACACTTCGCACAGATGTGCCCGGCGAACTCGATAGAGTGATGACGATCACATTTTGACGATGAACATTTTGCCTTATCTGACAATTCGTTACAGGCTCTAGAAATGGACTGGACATTATTAATGATGATGATGAAGTAAGGATAGGCATAATAATCAAGATACCACGAAGCCAAACGATCTTCGCGAAAACCGGTAATATATAAAATTCGTCTATAAGATACCATATAAACACAATTATACTTCCTAGACGTAACTTAGGGAGGTTTGACTTCATATTGTGCATATTCATCCTATGAGATATAAAGTCAAAAGGTATCACTGACACAGCGCAAAACACAAAAACTTATACAAATATTTTAGGCTGGAGATGGGACTCAACCAGTAGCCTGGTTGAGGGTCCATAGGAATAGGATTAGGCATGGGGAGGTGTGTATGCAGGCATAAAAATCTTATTCTGATAGCAAAATGCAGATAATTGATTTAGCAAGTAGTGATTGAACGGTAATGGATGTTTTTGTGGTGTAATAACAACTGTCAGATAAGAGTGCTGAAGTCAACCTCAATATAAAGGTCACCTCTATCTAAAAGCCACCTCAATAAAAGGTCACCTCAATATAAAGCTTAGCTACCTCAATTTAAAATCCACCTCAATATAAAGCCACCTCAATATAAAAGTTACCTCAATATAAAAGCTGGCCACCTATATGGAAAAACCACCTCAATATAAGAGCCTGCATGTACCTCAAGAATTCTGCAGAATTACTTGTCTCACCTGTCCTCATTGCTGTTAACTGTCACCGGTCAGTGACCCTGACCTTTGGTGTTTTGACCTCAATGAACAGTATCTAGATATCCAGGTTGTGATCTGATAGGTTCAATCATGCCAAAATTTAAAGCGAAAGTACACAAAATGTAACACCGCCCCTGTGGCCCGACCATCGCCGTCGCAGATGTAATACATGTTTCACTCATAGAAAGTTAATAGTAAGATTTCTATGGTCTCACTTCCGCATTGCAGTTGGGGCAAAGATATGGATAAATTTCATTGAAAAATGTGCTCACAATAAAGCTCTGGCTACATACAGTAGTGGTATATATCCAAGTTTACAAATATTAACTAAGAAGTTCAAAGGTTATTCCCACCACCCTGAAAGAAATACAGATGTATGCACAGATGAACGCACAAATGAACAAAGCCTAAACCTACCCAACCACCCCACACCCGCCTCACTCACACACACACTCACACACACACACACACACCCCACACACACACCCCCCCCCCCCAGTTCCCCAATTGGCTGACAACAACAACAAACAAATAACCTTTAACACTCATATCAGCCAAAAATGGCCTCTGTAGTGGTCTTGAGAAATGTCTATTTGCAGACCAAGACTATTTTTGAAAATTTACCACTAGATTGACTGGCTCGATAACCAAGCCAGTCCTTGCAGTGTTAGTTTTTCAAAAAAGTCTTCTCTTGGTCCGCAAATGGATATTATTGTTTATGAGAAAATTAAAAAAATTTTGAATAAATTTGAGGGTTAAAGGGTTAATTATGACACATCAGATTAGGCCAACACATAATAATGTTACTTACAAACACTTTAACCGTCACACACCATAAACAATACATTCTCCATTCTTATCATCGAAGGAACTATTCTGCTGAATATTTTGATACTAATTTGACTGGAAGCTGCCTATAGGCAGCAACATGTTCCAGTCAAATTAGTATCAAAATATTCAAAAGATACTGTGTACATTTGTCTTGAAATTGAGATACTAGAATTGCAAGGGTTTCAAGATTCAAGATTCAGGATTCAAGATTATTTGTTTCATGTTTAACATAGACTATATACATCACAGTTGGGCAGGCCATCAAAGGCACAGCATATGAATCGATGGAACCCCTACAAATAAGACAAGCCATTACAATATATGAGGTGACAGCTGATACAAACATCTGTAATATAATAATAACGCCTGTATTGGGTTAAATCCTGTTGATTACTTTAAAAACAATTTGACTGATTCAGTTAAATTGCTTTCTAAATAACCAACTGCTTCTAAAAACCAAACCTCCATTGAAACGTCAGATTTTAGTCATAATAAAAAGGGTTGATAAAAATTGCTTAATTTACTCACCTAAATTTCAGATTGAAAATCTCTCAAAAGTATTTTTCATCACAAACTGCTCTATAATCCTACATAATGTGAATAGCAGTCAAACCAGTGTTTTGAACTTTTGGAAAGAAAACTATTTACATTCATCACACACAAACTAAAACACTTGTTGAACAGCGGGGACCTCCTTCTGTTTTACAGCAATGTGAAAATCAGCTGTCAAAATCTGGCAACACTGCAGGGCATGTCAGCCAATGAGCTACAAATTACAAATGAGGCTGTCAACTCTCCCTGTGGTGTGATCCTATAGTAATGGGATCCTTAGATGTCAGCAGTCACTTTGCTTTAAATCATCACTGCTTTAAATTACTACCCTATAACACAATAATGAGCACATTCCTTCTGTGATAATAGGTCAGTTTATGACAAATATTAGGTGTCCTTTATGTTAACTCTTTAGCCCACATATCAGCTAAAAATGGCTTCTGCAGTGGTCTTGGGAAATGTACATTTGCAGATCAAGGGGAGTATTTTTGAAAATTTACCAGTGGAATGACTGGCTCAATAACCCCTCTCGGTAATAGGATTAAAATTGCATAATTCGAGGGTGCAAAATTAACTCTTTCTGAATTACTTATACCAAGCGAGATAATCAATCTGTCAATGAAAATTCCTTTACTGGCATATAATTTCTTACCCCCTGTTGTGATAAGCATGGGGGGGGGGGGGGGGCCGTTAACATGGGGTGTGTGGGTGGAGCTATATGGTGTCACACCTTTTAATTGGTGTAAACCTTCATAAATTAGAAATTGACGTAAACAAATTTGAAAGAAAATCTAAATGTGTACCCGAGTACTCTTTTTTGAAAATTTACCACTGGAATCACTGGCTCGATTATAAGAGCCAGTCATTCCAGTGGTAAAATTTCAAAAATAGTATTTTCTTTGCCTGCAAATGGACATTACTCATGATCACTATCGAGGTTGGTTTTCACTGAATTGCCTTTGACATCTGAGTGTGCTAAGGGTTAATTTGGAGATTATGACTGACAGATGTGCTGATTAGATACATTTGAATAAACAATTGATTATTATGAACTAAAGAGTAGAGTACACTCAGTGCTGAAGGTCCCATGTTAACTGTCTGCCTGCTGAATTTCTGCGGAGTACATCTTCCATGCCTTTTAACTCTGGATACACTGAATATTTTGAAAACAATTTGACTGAAAGTTGTTGGTGGCTAGGCCACCAACAACTTTCAATCAAATTATTTTCAAAATATTCAGTCAGAACCGAGTTATCGCCCGTTGAAATTATCATCTGACCAGTGACTTGCAGTAATCAGATAGTTTAATGATACACGTAGATAGCAGGTTCAACAAGAGCAATCAGAGATTGCAGAACCTCACTAGCAGATTTTCTGACTTTGTAAAATCTTAAGATTTGTCAGATATTTTTTTTAATTTTCCTGATTATAACCGGTATTTAGGATTTTCCAGATCACACCAGAAGAAGTGGCATGCTAGTGTACTGTCACACCCACAGCTGAATCTTCTTTAGATAGTTCTTTAGCTACATCGCCGGACACACTCGCACGCATGCAAGCATTCATGTACTGACAGACAGATGTACCCACAGATGTACGCGCACACACACACGCACGCATTCACGCACATACGCACACACATACGCACGCACACACACACATGCATGCACGCACGCACACACACACACACACACACACACACATGAATGCAATCGCTAGCTCTTCCCATTTCATCTTTTATCCCTCGAATTTGTTCAAGAAAATTTTGATTTTCTCATAGAAAATGTCCATTTGCAGACCAAGAAAAGACTATTTTTGAAAATTTACCACTGGAATGACTGGCTCGGTTATCGAGCCAGCCATTCCTGTGGTAAATTTTCAAAAAAATAGTCTTCTCTTGGTTTGCAAATGGACATTTCTCAAGACCACTACAGAAGCCGATTTTGATTGATATGTTAAAGGATTAACTGGACCATGGTAATAGAGATAATAAAGAATAATAGGGCATTTGAATTATTGATGTGTACCAGTGAAAGTAGTTTAAAGAAGTTAGCGGCTTTTGCTTACAATGCTTTTCTATTACATGACGAAAGCACGTAATTGCATTTTCTCCACTATAATCCATCGCATTTTCTTCTATGCCAATTTGGGAGGATAATTCTTACTTTTAACAGAATGCATTTTCTCATCACAGGCTCTCAATATACAAACCTTTACTAAACCAGTGGCTATTCCGCCTCCATTGTAAAAGTTATACATTAGAGTTTTCAATTTTCAACAATTCGGTATGATTGTGTGTGTATACGGGTGTATGAGGACGTGGATGTGCGTCTGTATATATGGGAAGTGGATATGTATGTACGCGTGCGTGCGTGAGTGTGCCTTTGTTGTGTGTGTGCGTGCATGCGTGCGTGCGTGCATGTGTATGTGGATGACCACGAGAACGTGTGAGCGTATATGTACATGAGCATTGGTAAGTCGATAAGAGGAACCAAGAAAGTTATTTATTAAAACAAGAGGCCCAATGGGCCTGTATCGCTCACCTGGAACATTGGCATATCAAACTAATCTTACTTAAGTTTTACATCTATCGGTGTCACTTCCAATGACTTTCAGTCAAATGATTTAGTTTTCGAGATATTGACAACAATCTCTGGACTGGTTTTTTTTGCATTAGTGATTTTGAACAATGTTTAAGTGAAAATAGATGATATCAGTGCTAACAACAGCTGGTTTCTTAACTGTCTCACTGCTGCAAGCCAGTGCAGCCAATAATTTCAATTTTCAAAAGCTCTTGACTTGTTGAATATTTTGAAAACAATTTGACTGAAAGTTGTTGGTGGCGTAGCCACCAACAACTTTCAGTCCAATTGTTTTCAAAATATTTATCACGTTCAGAGATATAACCTTTGGAATATGTCGTCTGCAAAAAATCAGTCAGACGGTTACTAGAGGTTTAAATACAATTTGAAGAAAATGGTCTCTAAAGGCAGGTAGGTGGTCTTTATAGCAGGTTATTCCCCACCACCACATAATCCATTTAACACATGCACATCTGGCTGAATCACCGAGTTAGCAGCAGGGGTAGGGTGAGCTGGAGTTGATTTAGAAAATAATTTGACTGAAAGTCATTGCTGCCTTAGGCAGCAACAACTTTCATTCAGCAACAAATTTCAATCAAATACATTTCAAATATTTTTAAGAGCATAGATGTCAGAGCACATAATACATATCTTTAATATTTCTGCAGTATTGGAAAGGTTAATCTATTAATTGGAATTTAATATCTAGTTTGGCAATAAAATCTGATATGGTGATAAGACTGTGGGAACAAACCATTTGCCCTATGAAAGTGAGACTGCAAATATTTAAGGAGTGATAACTCTGGCATTTGACGTCCTATCAGTTTCATTTTCACAACACAGATATTAGATGCCATCATTAACATTGTGACCAAGTTTGGTGTCAATCCATTAAGAAATAACAAAATGAGCCGTCATTGTTGGTGATGGACAAACAGATGGATGGACGGACATACAGAAGACAGATAGGGTTATCGCTATAGCTGACTGACAAGTAAGCGGAGTTAAGAAAACCAATTTCGGCTTCACAATCCATCAAATAAAAAAATTGAATATGGCAGCCAAACACGCTAAAATTTGATTGGTCCACGGCGGCCATGTTTTTTACCTATCAACTTCCCATGAACAAACTTTAATGGCCCTTAGTCCATAATCATATCCCCAAAATTTCAGCCTGATCCGTTCAGTGGGTCGGGTCTGCAGAATAAGTCGTTTTTACGAAAACTAAGTCATCCAAGATGGCCGCCGAACCATTTGGCCAATCAAGTTCCTTCGAACAAACTTGGTTCAGCTCTTGCCCTATATGATATTTCATGAGTTTTGAATCAATCACCCAAGCGGTTTTGGAGAAGATTTTTAAAGCCATTTCCTAAAATCGGCCAAAATCCAAGATGGCCACCGGCCAAATCGGCTGATCGGCTTTGTTTGAACAAACTTGGATCCCTATGCCCTAAGGATACTTCCTGCCAAATATAATTGAAATCGGCCCAGTGGTTATTGAGAAGTCGTTTAAAGGAAAAAGTTGACGGATGGACAGACGGACGGACGGATGGATGGACGGATGGACGGACGCCGGACAGACGCCGGACGGTTGCCATGGCATAAGCTCACTTGGCCATTCTGGCCAGGTGAGCTAATAAATGCTAAACTAGTGCCCTCATGCCATTACATGGGGGAGTCAGTCAAACCATCCCCGTCACGTTGGAGAATGCGGTACTATTCTGATGGTTTATCACTGGAAGGACTGGCTCGATAAACAATCCAGTGGTTCCAGTGATGGAGTGTCAGAGTGGTCCTCTTTCAACCAAATCAACGTTTCAAAACTCAATTTTAATTTCTAGGCATGACTTTGTGAAGGTGTGCGAGCGAAAGTGATTGTGTGAGCGCGTGCATCCTGGTCTCACTCCTCGCTTTTCTTTCGACCCGCTATTTCGAAAGCGAGGAGTGTTGACCGTGAGTGGTTTATATACATGTACTTAGACTGGATCCCGCTCTTCGTTTCCCTTTCGACTTAACATATTTGGAAACGAAGGGTGGTGATATTGGAAATGGCATTATACTGTCTGAGTGTGGGTGAGAGAGAGTGTGTGTGTGCGCGTGTGTGTGTGTGCGCGCGTGTGTGTATGTGCGTGCGTGCATGCGTGCGCGCGTGTGTGGTGACGTTGTTTTCGTTTATCAGTATCTTAGTTGCAAATCGGGCTATCGTGTGACCAGCCTCGGTCTGTTGATGGACTACGGTCGATTTCCGCGGACAGCACACCTGAGCATTTGATAATGTAGCCCCAAATACCTAGGTGTCCCTTTGTCTGCTAAGGAAATTGACCCATGGTTCATTGATGGATCCGCCGCTGGCACGGTGGTCCAGATGTATATGAACCAAATTAGCCTGCGAACATTACTGATTTAATAACATATAAAATATGAGAATGAATATGTTCTTGCAATTGTAATGCACTTAGTTGATTTGTCCGCCATATCACATTATGTGTAACCATTTGCACTCAAGGGTCAAATGGCCTATTGTGTGAATAAATCTATCTGTTATTCAATGTTATTCACAGGAAATAGTTGTGAACTAAATAGAGGAACATGCAATGGGATGCCTACTGAGTGTTTGAACTCCATCAAGCTTATAGTCTCACACATGCTTGTATACATGCATTCAAGCACATGTGCTGAACTACAGGCAGGCATGAGTGCATGCACACTCAGACATTTCATCCTGCATGTGAATTGATTAGCGAAATGTGTTCGTTACCTTGAAAACAGTTTGCTTGAAAGCTTAACTCCTTCATGGTCAGAAAATCTCAAATTTGCTTATTGAATGTCCATTTGCAGGCCAAGAGGACTATTTTTGAAAATGTACCACTGGAATGACTGGCTCGGTTATTGAGCCAGGCATTCCAGTTGTAAATTTTCAAACATAGTCATCTCTGGGCCTCCAAATGGACATTCCTCAAGACACCTGCAGAGGGTGGTTTGGGCCGGCTTCACCATTTTAAATGGTTAACTGACCTGTGGTCAAGCCCATTTCATTCTTTATATTACATAGAGCTAGAAATCGATAATGCTATTTTGAATTTGACATGAGAAGCTTATAAATTAATAGTCCCTGCCAAATATTTTGAAATCAGTTTAACTGAAAATTGTTGCTGTCACAGGTGGGCTTGGGACTTCAGTATTAAATACTTTATTAGCAACAAGAGGCCCAAGGGGCCTGTATCGCTCACCTGGAATTATTGGCCACTGGCACAACCGAAGAAAATGAGATGACATTTTTCCGGAAATATTTACCAATCAAATTTCTGTGAAGAAGGTTTAGCCACGTTGTATTAAAATTGGCCCAGTTTTATGATTTTCTCAGAAATTTGCAGAAAATACAAGATGTCAGCCAAAAACACTAAATGTTGATTGATTCATGACCGACACGTTTTTTGACATATCTACTTTCCATGGCGTTTCAGCCCTAATCATAAGTGCCAAATTTCACACCGATCTGTTCAGCGGTTCTGCGGAAGAAGTCGTTTTCGCGAAAACTAGATCATCCAAGATGGCCACCAAACTATTTAGCCAATCAAGTCACATTGAACAAACTTGGTTCACCTCTTCCCCATGATCATATTTCATAAGTTTAGAATCGATGCCCCAAGCGGTTTCGGAGAAGAAAATTAGATATTTTTTAAAAAGCGGCCAAAATCCAAGATAGCCACCGGCCAAATTGGTCGATCAGGTTCCTTTTACCAAACTTGAATCTCTATTCCGTAAAGATGCTTCCTGCCAAACATAACTGAAATCAGCCTAGTAGTTCTCAAGAAGATATTTTAACTTTCCCATTGCTTTAGTGTGGGAGCCTTTGGCAGGAAAATAATCCAAGATGGCCACCAAATCGTTTATCTGACAGTTTTGAAAATGGCAAATTTGAGCTCAGAATATCTAAAAAACACATACAAAACCAAATTCGGCCTCAAAATCCATCAAATAAAAAAAATCTAATATGGCCGCCAAGCATGCTACATTTTCATTGGCCCACAGCGGCCATGTTTTCTTACGGATCAGCTTCACTTGAACAGGTGTTAATGGCCCTTAGTCTCTAATCATATCTCCCAAATTACGGCCCGATTCCTTCAGCGGTTCTGGAGAAGAATTCGTTTTCAGGTAAACTAGGTCATCCAAGATGGCCACAGAAACATTTGGTCAGTCCAGTGTTCTTGAACAAACGTGGCTTACCTCTTTCCCTAGATGATGTTTTATGAGTTTTCAATCGTTACCCCAAGCGGTTTTGGAGAAGATTTTTAAAGATGTTTCCTAAAATTGTCCGAAATCCAAGATGGCCACCGGCCAAATTGGCCGATCGGCATTATTTGAACAAACTTAGATTCCTATGCCCGAAGGATGCTTCCTGCCAAATATAATTGAAATCAGCCCAGTGGTTCTTGAGAAGAAGTCGTTTAAGGGTTAGTTGTCGGACGGACGGACGACGGACAGTCGCCATGGCATAAACTCGCTTGGCCTTCAGGCCAGGTGAGCTAACAATGGCTGTAATCTTATAACCACATCCTTAAATATTTTATCCTATAACCACATCCCTATATCACAAGCAATATTTTTATTTATCAGTATATCATTTGGCAATTTGACAGGAAATGCCTAGGAAATGCAAACAATTATCTCTAACAATGTAAACATCATAAACAGACAATTCACCATTTAACTATTTAACCCTTGAATTTGTCCGTTTGCAGACCAAGAAGACTATTTTTGAAAATTTACCACTTGGATGACTGGATCGATTATCAAGCCAGTGATTCCAGTGGTAAATATTCAAAAATAGTCTTCTCTTGGTCTGCAAATGGACATTTCTATTCTAAGACCTCTGCACAAGCCGTTTTTTGCTGATATGAATATTAGAAATGACAGTTCTAAAAACAGAATCTGCAGTAGGCTTGAGAAATGTCCATTTGCAGAGAAAGAAGACTATTTTTTGAAAATTTAGAACTGGAATGATTGGCTAAAAAATCAGATAATCGTCAATTTCGTTTGGTTTCTTCTCCAGACCTAGTCCATTACCACCCTATGAAGTTTCAAAGTAATCTGATACAGTTAACGATAATGGTTACAAAGTTATCATCCAGACCAACCCCCCTGGTTAGTGGCTCTCAATGCTGGCTAGTGGCACTCGGCGCTGGCTAGTTAAGCTCAGCTCTGGCTAGTGGGGCGCAGCACTGGATAGTGACACTCAGCGCTGGCAAGTGGTGCTCAGCACTGGCTAATGGTGCTCAGTGGTGGCGCTCAGTGCGGGATAATGGTGCTCAGTGATGGCTAGTGGTGCTCAGCGCTGGCTAATGGTGCTCAGTGGTGGCGCTCAGTGCGGGATAATGGTGCTCAGTGATGGCTAGTGGTGCTCAGCGCTGGCTAATGGTGCTCAGTGGTGGCGCTCAGTGCGGGATAATGGTGCTCAGTGATGGCTAGTGGTGCTCAGCGCTGGCTAATGGTGCTCAGTGGTGGCGCTCAGTGCGGGATAATGGTGCTCAGTGATGGCTAGTGGTGCTCAGTGATGGCTAATGGTGCTCAGTGGTGGCGCTCAGTGCGGGATAATGGTGCTCAGTGATGGCTAGTGGTGCTCAGTGATGGCTAATGGTGCTCAGTGCGGGATAATGGTGCTCAGTGCGGGATAATGGCGCTCAGTGTGGGATAATGGTGCTCATAATCATGAGAAAGATCAATCTGAAAACATGCGGCTCTCTAAAGTCACTTGGTTTCATCCTGTATCCTAACTGAACTGTGAACTTGTCCTCTGAAGATTGGCTGGTATGATAAGAATCAAATTTCCTCTCTCACTTTAGCCTCATTTAACACGTATATTTAAGCGGGTCATTGACTGTCAGAAATTTGATACAAAGAGTAATTCAGATAAATTTGAGCTGTAGATTTGAGTCATGATGAAGTGTGAGAAACCATAGTCGTGACAAAGGCACCATTGTCAGAAATGTGAAAAGGTTAATCGAAAGACAGGGAGGCAGCCAAGCAGCAGGCAGGCAGGCAGGTAGGCAGGCTTCCTAATTGTGAGTCACTGAAAATGATATTTGAACTAAAATGACGCAAATCACAAGATCATGCAGTTGTACCCACACACCATACCCACCACCCACACAAACCATGACTGTAATTATATAACAAACAACCCAAGTTAAATTGAAGCAAGCCATTGAACGAAACGCTAAAACCACATACAACTATCGTAACACTCTGATGGTCCAGGGGGGAACTTTAGCTCTAACCGTGGGTCAGCAGATGGAAGGACTGCCCAATGGACTGATATAAATGTCTATCTTAGTATGACTCTGATGGACTGACTGATGGACTGGCTGATTACTACTTGTTGGCTGATTGACTGACAGCCCCACAGCTGGTTGATTACTTCTTAAATATGAACAACAATGCAGACTAAATGTTAAATAACTTGTTTTTCAGTAAAATTTCATCGTTCAATAATCATCAGTTGTACTTATACATTCAGCAGTTACAGTTTTATTCCGGTCTTACTAGTGTGGTCAAGTTAGAACCAACACACTCTTCTGTCATTCGCTCTCCCTGCACACAACTTTCAGCTCACATTTATACAGAAATTTACACATTCCTCACCATGTCAATAAACAGAAATAGCTTTTACATAACAGCAGGTGGAGAGCCATAATAGAAATAATTAATTATCCCTTTCATTTCCAAGTTCCAGAATCTGATTATTACGCAAGTAATTCCCTGTAAATTTGGATGATTATTTGGAGAATAATTTAATCAAAAGTGGTTGCTGTTTAGACAGCAACAACCCTGAGTCAAATTACTTTAGCAATTAATCATCAGAGACTACATGGATACCAATATGGCCAGTATATATTGTTTGTGTTACTTAGAGAATGAAAGGGTTAAAAGCAGTTGGTCAAACATTACATAAATTATAATATAAGGCATACAGGAAAATTCCACCTGTGACATGTTTACATCTAATTCTGTAAGTATTCTTTTATCCAGGTATAAACTTGTAAAACCTAACTTATGCCCTGCGAATTGCACACCTGCCTCACCATTTTTATCCATTCTTGTTGATTGGGCAGATTACTGGACAATAGGCATAATTATGGCACAGGTCTGGCCTTTAATGGACAATAAGTAGGCTGTATACCTTTTAATGCAGAATGGTTAGTCTACAATATTCAATGCATGGTGTGTTGACTAGCTGGTATCAATTTTAAACTGTGTTGCATTCAGCTGTTGCTGGTATGCAACTCTTTTAGCAACGCCTCTAAAATTGACAGCGGAAGTATTAGAAGGCAATACATAATAATTTTATTTGCTTGATTGAATGTAGAAATTTATGAAACTAGTTTTTATAACTTTCAACACAATAATTCAAGTATCATACAACCATAAACATCTGACAAGACACGGAGATGGATGGATGGATGGATGGGAGGGAGGGAGGTGGGTGGGTGGGTGGATGGGTGGATGAATAGATGGATGGATGGATACTGACCCAAAAAATAGTAGGCTCCTGTCCTTGACACCTAAGCCACCAGTAAAGTGTCATATAATTTATGACTCAAACAAGACTTACACAATGTATCAATTGTTAGCTTTATCCCTCACATATATAATGTGGGTTGTGTAACTTAATATATGGTTATTTATATGCTTTCAATACAAGCTGCAATTGTATAGACAATTATTTGACATTTAACTGACTCGCTGCTGCAAGCCACCAGAAAATAATTTCAATGAACAAAGGCTTGAAAAACTGAATATTTTGAAAACAATTTGACTAAAACTTGTTGGTTGCTTAGCCACCAACAACTTTCAGTCAAATTGTTTCCAAAATATTTAGCAGGTCCAAAGATATACCCAATAGAATATGTTGACGTCTGCAAAAACTCAGCAGTCAGACAGCTATAAGCATTAAAATATATAGTTACACTACCATAAAATTAGAGCTCCACAAACGGCTCATACATGTAATACCCTGCCATGATGACAAATCAATGAATGAGGTTTCAGAAAATATTTATTAATTCTTCCTCAGACAAGTCAAACACAGACCAGCTATCCTACGAAGTGTCAAAGTGATCCGTTAAACGGTCAAGAAGTTATTTTCTGGAAACCAATTTTTAAGATGGCTGCCGGTGACTGGCAGCCATATTGGATTATCGTAAATTTTGATAAGTTTCTTCACCAGACGTTGTCCAACCACCCTATTGAAGTGATTCAATAATTGGTACATGTAACGGAGATAATCCAGAAAACCATTTTCAAGATGGCAGCCTGTGGCTTGCGGCCATCTTAAAGGTCGGATCATCGTCAGTTTCGCTAGGTTTCTTCCCCAGACCTAGTTCAACCACCTAAGTTTCAAAGCGATCCGATAAACGGGAATGGACTTATCATCCGGAAATCAATTTTCAAGATGGCTGCTGGTCTGACGGCCATCTTGAATTTTGGATCATCGTCAGTTGCGTCAGGTTTCATTCCCAGACCTAGTCCAACCACTATGAAGTTTCAAAGCAATCCTACAAACAATAACAGAGTTATCATCCGGAAACCACTTTGCCGCCCGCCTGCCCTACCGCCCCAACCACGCCATCACATAATACCCCGCTAAATTTTTTGCCGTTGGCGGCGTATAAAAATACAAGTACTTTGGATACAAATTATTGCATTGTCAGATGAAATTCACCTCATTTCAGTATAGTCATATGTACAGCAAATGTAGATTTCACCAGAGGTGGATGCCATAAATAAATTACTCTTTGTGCACTAAGTTTAACCCTATAACCCTCGAATTTGTTCAAGAAAATTTCAATTTTCTCATAGAAAACACCCATTTGCAGACAAAGAGAAGCCTATTTTTGACAATTTACCACAGCAATGATTGGTTCCATTGGTATATTTCCAAAAATAGTCTTCTCGTGGTCTGCAATTGGCCATTTCTCTAGACCACTGCAGAAGCTGTTTTTGGCCGATGAGTGTTAAATGGTTAAAGCGGACAGGAAAAACACTTGAGAATATGTGTGATTAATAATAGTAAACCCAATATATACTGACATTATATATCTCACATACTAAAACATTACACACATACACTACTTAACCCATATGACACCAGTTGGTAAAAACCCCGCTTCTGCAGTTGTGCTTAGAAATGTTCATTTGCAGAACAAGAGATTATTTTTGAAAATTTACTACTGGAATGACTGGATCGGTTATCGAGCCAGTGATTCTAGTGCTAAATTTTCAAAAAAATTATCAGTTGCTCTGCAAATTGATATTTTCAATGGGAAAATTATCTTGAGGAACTTTGAGGGTTAACAGATTAAAGGCGTGGTTCAAGTGAATTAACATATATATTTACTTACTTGGTGAGTGCATGAAATTTGAGGCACCCCATAATTCTTCAACCCTATACACACAGATCTCAGATGAAGCAGATGCATGACAATGTATTCATGTACAAATATTCTGTTGAATATTTTGGAACTAATTTACCTGTAAGCTGTTGCTTTCTAGAACAGCAACAGGGTCCAGTATAAATAGTTTCAAAATATTTAATAGCTTAATTTAATTACCTAATTAACTGCCATGAACATTGAAATCTTGGGATTTTAATGATGAAACTAACGGGATAAACACTCTGATGTCCATATTCTATCTGTTACTGTGTCAATAGCAAAGAAACTGATGTACATTTTTCAACAATTTTGGTGGACGCTATACAGCAACTTCTTCCACCAAATTTGTTAAAAAATGAACACCATTTCATCTTTTAATTTAGTTTGAAAAGTAAAAATTTTGACATCTGTGTGGTACGGGTTAACTTTGAAGATTGATAATAATGAGGTTGCGGAGCAATCCAGTGGTTATGGTCACAATCTTTCGTGTGTAAAAATTTGAGTCAAATAAGATCAGAAGTTGCCATGATATCCATCGATCGGATTCATTCCAGAATGTGATCCGATCTGGATAGTGGTTTTTTAATCCAGAGTGATGACCAAATTCGTGTAACCCTCTTTTATTGTAACACCCTTTGCCACACGCACGCATACAGATGTGCATGCACGCATGCACACACATGCACGCACGAACACACGCACATGCACAGCCAAAGCCGAATGCAACACCGCCTTCGCCTTTCAGGGTTATTGGGGTTACACTTCAAGCTGAAACCACCCACTATTTGCTTGGCGCGCAGCCAATTGTACAAGATTTGAAAATAATCCTGCTTTCATAATTTGGCTCATTTGAGATGGTAGAGACTAATTAACCCTTTAACATCCAAGCTGTCAAAAAGAACTATTGCAGGAGGGATCATGAGAAATGCCCCTTTGCAAGGCCAAGAAAAGGCTTAATTTGAAAATGTACCACTAGAATGACTATCAACTATCGGTTATCGAGCCAGTCATTTCAGTGGTAAATTTTCAGAAATAGTCTTCTCTTATCATACCAATGTACATTTTCTATGAGAAAATCTGACCAAATTCGAGAATTAAAATGGTTGAAGAACCACCCGGTTGAGTGGAAAAATTATGAGGGCTACAGTATGGCTCAGAAATAACTTAACAAAAGCAAAATAAAACATATTGTTGAATATTTTGACAAAATTTGATTGGAAGACTATTGCTGCCTTAGGAAGCAATGGCATCAAGCAGATTAAGTCAAAAATAATCAAGAGAACCTTTATTCTTTCATTTTCAAAATTGTACTAAATAACACGTTTCTGTCTTTATTTTGGGATCTTTATGATCTGTACTGTATGTATTTATGTGAGGTTACTTGAAACTGGGGTGGGCTCTAACACTTACATGACAGGTTTTATTTACATGATGATGACCATATTTCACTGTATTTAATGAGCCTTAAACCTTTAAAGAGATGCTAATCTCATCTCAAATGTTGTATTGCACTGATAGAATATGGTTTATAGATTCCATATCATTCATATCTTCTCACATTCCCTGATCTGTATCGCAATTATCTGTTTTGTAATATCGAGTAAATGTTGAACATTGATCGACACCATTTTGTCTCCTCAAGCTATTGTGTGTGATGTCATGTCAGCTCCAAAGCATCACATTCTTTATTATGTAATGCTCATCCCATTGAATATTTTGAAACTAATTTGACTGGAAGTTGTTGCTGCCTATGGCAGCAACAACTTCCAATCAAATTGGTTTCAAAATATTCAAAATATTCAACAGCTTACCTGTAGGATTGCTTTTATACCACATTGCCAAACTATAGCTGGAGCCTCAATGACTGAGCGTATATACCGAGGCGGACACGCTAGGATTTTTCTGATTGGTTGAAAAGTAAATCATGACAGCCATCATAGGGTGTAGAAATCTACCAACATTTAACTACTAAATCCTGAATATCTTTCCTTAGCAGCGTGATGAAAAGCTTAAAATTACCTGGATAGTTTATGACTGGCGTGTTAGACCACCTGAATTGTTATCAAGAGATGGGATTAGTTATCCTTTAACACTCAAATTTGTTCAAGAAAATCTCAATTGTCTCATAGAAAATGTTCATTTGCAGAGCAAGAGAAGACTGTTTTTGAAAATTTACTACTGGAATGACTGGCTCGCTTATCGAGCCAGTCATTCCAGTGGTAAATTTTCAAAAATAGTCTTCCCTTGGTCTACAAATGGACATTCCTTAAAACCACTACAGAACCCGTTTTTGGCTGATATGAGGGGGTTAAAGGCTTAACCCACAGACCTGTTCAAGGAAATTGTATTTATCTCATAGATATGCAAACCAAGAAATGACAGGCTGGTGGGTAGCTAAGGGTCGGTATGAATGAGCGAACGAGCGACCGATGAACCAACTGACTGACGGACTGACTGACTAAGATAAGAAAGAGAGAGGAAGATCAGTAGAACATTAGGTGCATGTATCATCAGAATTCTGAAAGCGAGGACAATTTCTGTAATTTAGTCACCATTGCCTTGACCTTTTGAGCACACAATCAATATAGTCCTAATCAGTCGGCAAGATAAATCGTCAACACAAGTTTGATGAAGATCGGATCGATTCCGGCAAAAGCAAAATAATTTCATTAATTTGAGCCATCAAGACCTTGACCTATACCAGGGCTCATATATCTTTTTGTGTTTAAAATTCCATGATTTGACTTTTCCATGTCTTTTCATGACCAAAATTAACAAATTCCATGCCCTCCAATCTAGATCTGTGTTTATGATGGAGGTCCAAAAATAAGATGCGAGTTATTCTGTAAAATGTCTGAATATTGCCCGTTTCAACAACCAGACAACCAAGCCATACACGTTGTTTTGATAACCTGCAATTTTTATTGCACAGAGGTGATTTATGCCATCAGATTTCTTTTTATTTTACATGATTACCATTTTCCATGACTTTTCCATGACATATGATAAATAACACTGATTTTGCATGACTTTCCAGGCCTGGAATTTAAATTTTCAAATTCCATGCCTTTCAAGGATTTCCATGACCAGTACGAATGCTGTATAACAGTGACTACTTTTATCACAAAATATTTAAATAGATTTCTTTGGAGCCCACGGAAATAAATACATGTAAGTTATATAATTTGGATATTATATAATTCTTTCAATAAAATATTTATAATACTTAATAGTACAAGCCGAATCTGAATTCACCATAGATCTAAATTACTCATGATGTACAATCTGATAAATTGACTGGAATGATGAGTATAAACAAGTATTGTTGGAGGGCTGCCAAAACAAACATGAAGCTGAAATGCCAGGTAATCATTTTACCTGACAGTAGTACCTGATCAAGCTGTGGGCTGGAGTCAGGTAATGCAGATGCCAAACAGGTGTGTATATGCATGCAATGATCCATGCTTCTTCCAATATACAAGGGATTCAAAGCAGGGGTCAATTTTAACACTAACCCGTTAACCCGAGGAGTGTAGAATTTCATAAGGGTTAATAAAACTACACCTGCACTAAGCGGGATGGGTTAGTAGTGCTCTTTAAAGAGGAAATGCAAAAAACACTGTTATAATGACATTATGTTCACTACCCAATACCCATTGACAAAAAAGATTTTTTGCAACCTTGTAACTAATCCCATCTCTTGACACTCCAGTCATAAACTATCCAGGTAATTTTAAGCTTTTTTTCATGCTGCTAAGGAAAGATATTCAGGATTTAGTAGTTAAGTGTTGATACATTTCCACACCCTATGACAGCTGTCATGATTTACGTTTCAACCAATCAGAAAAACCCTAGTGTGTCTGCCTCGGGATATACGCTCAGTCATAAAGGTGCCAGCTATAGCTTGGCAATGTGGTATAAAAGCAATCCTACAGGTAAGCTGTTGAATATTTTGAAACCAATTTGATTGGAACTTCAGTCAAATTAGTTTCAAAATATTCAATGGGATGAGCATTACATAATAAAGAATGTCATGCATTGGAGCTTACATGACATCACATACAATAGCGTGAGGAGACAAAATGGTGTCGATCATTGTTCAACATTTACTAGATATTACAAAACAGATAGTTGCGATACAGATCAGGGAATGTGACAGTAAATGAATGATATGGAATCTATCAACCATATTCTATCAGTGCAATACAACATTTGAGATAAGATTAGTATTGCTTTAAATTGAGTTTATCCTCAGTATTTCTATCCAAGCACTTGGCTGTAATATTAGTCATATTGTTAACCCTTTCAACAACATAAACCAGATAAACTGAATTTCTTAGAATGTAACACATATTCTGAATATTTTGAAATTAATTTGTCCGGAAGCTGGCTTCCAGTTACATTTTTTTCGAAATATTCAACAGCTTTCCTGTATGGCTGGCTGCCTTGGAGTTTTATATAAATCCATCTGTGAATGGATTAAAGAAGTGATGGGGTTTGAGCTTACAAACATCAGGTTAGTGAAATTTGCTGCAGGATCGTAAAATCAATGAAGCACTAAATTTCTGTCTGGGCTAGCTGTAAAAATCTTTAAAACCTACCCCTGCAAAATAAGCTGCTTTTCTTCTAATGACTGCATTGAATCCTGTCTATTGAAGGCACTGTATGCATAATCATACAATGATCACAAGAGACAATAGATGGGTTCATTTCTACCACGGCCAGACACATTTCTAGCCAGGCCACACTCATTTCAAGCTAGACCACACCCATTTCTAGCTAAACTCCACCCACTTTGTATACACACGCATTGGAATCGATTTTACAACTTTGAGCCACATCAATTCCCAGAATCTCAATTTCAAACTACACGTATACACGCAATGACAGGTTAGATGGTGAATATTTTAAAACTAATCAGAATGGGTGCTGTTGCTGCCAGATTTTGCCGCCTAATGGCAGCAACAGTTCTCAGTCAAATTAGTTTCAAAATACTCAACAGAATATTACACAGAATGTATATTAACCATTTTATGCCGAAACTGACCAAAACTGGCCTCTGTAGTGGTCTTGAGGAACATCCATTTGCAGGCCAAAAGACTGTTTTTGGAAATTCACCACTGGAATGACTGGCTCGATTATCATAACCGAGCCAGTCATTTCAGTGGTAAAATTTCAAAAAGAGTCTTCTTTGGTCTGCAAATGGAAATTTCCTATGAGAAAATTGAAATATTTTTTTTTTAATTCAAGGGTTAAAGGGTTAAATCTTAAATCGCCAACATTTGTCTTACTCATAGTTAATTTTAATGTCCGTCTGCAGGCCAAGAGCAGAGTATTTTTGGAATTTTACCACTGGAATGACTGGCTCGATTATCATAACACGGGCACTTATTAGTGTTGAAATTTCACAAATTACTTCTATTCTTGTCACGCAAACGTCCAATTCCACGAGTACACAGCAAAAAACTGAATGCGATATATGTACCCGCTTCCCCTTATTGGCCAACTTAACTGGCTAATTATCTACATGCATCATCATGATAACAGACAGTAAATGGTTGAAATTGGTCCAAAAATATGAAACTTTCCAATAGTAAGTGTTCTAATATATGGGGAGATTATTAAATCTTAAATTAAAATTTGTCAATATGAGCTATGTAGAATGCTTGCTGCAGTCCTATACAATCTGACAATTTTTTAGCATTAATTATCGCTTGATCATAGACAATAAGGTACAAAATCCTTTGAATTTTCTGACATTTTCATGACATAGTACTAAAGAATTTCTTATGGTTTCCCTAAAATTGATGAAAAAGAAGTTTACCTTGCCAGATTTTGCTGATCTTTAAGACTCTTGAAGTGTTTAATTACAGTAATCAAATTTTTACTTACGTTTTTATTCCATAAAATTCCAGAAATTCGTTCCTAAAGTAATCAAATCTCGGTCCGTAGAATACTAATGCAGCAAATGCGAAATAACCATGATTCATTTATCAAGCGCCAACGCATCTGGAAATTAACATAAAATAATAACTGTACAATAAATCAGATACAAACAAGTGTGGGATCAGGATGGTATTGCTACGATGTTGCTATAGGCGGCTTTGTCAGAAACGTAAAAATATTGACAGACACACTGACAGACAGAGACATGGCTATTTTAACACTTTAACACTCATATCAGCCAAAAACACATTCTGCAGTGGTCTTGAGAAATGGCCATTTGCAGACCAAAAAGACTATTTTTGAAAATTTACCACTGGAATAACTGGCTCGATAACTGAGCCAGTCATTCCAGTGGTAAATTTTCAAAGATAGTCTTCTCTTGATCTGCAAATGAACATTTTCTATGAAAAAATTTAAATTTTCTTGAACAAATTCGAGGGTTAAAGGGTTAATAATCTCACCACACTTCATGCTGATCTTAAATATATGGCACAATCTCGGTTTTCTTCTTTTGTGGCGTGATAATTGTAGACAATTTTCACTACTGTCTATAAACCATATGCCATTGGGATCTACACAAAGATGACTGTTCTTTGAGTAACCGGTTATCTTGGTACATGAAAGAAAGGCAATTCTATCTATATGGTAATTAACCCTTTAACATTCAAATTTATTTTCTCACACAAAATGTCTATTTGTAGACCAAGAGAAGACTTTTTAATTTACCACTGGAATGACTGGCTCGGTTATCGAGCGAGTCATTCAAGTGGAAGATTTTCAAAAATAGTCTTCTCTTGGTCTGCGAATGGATATTTCTCAAGACCACTGCAGAAGTCATTTTTGGCTGATATGAGGGTTAAAGGGTTAACTATTTGTATTAGCTGTCTGCCTGCTGAATTTCTGCAGATTACATTCTCCACAGGGGTTTAACTCGGAATCCGCTGAATATTTTGAAAACAATTTGAAATTATTGCCTATCATGGCTTGCGGCTGTAGAGTCGGACAGTTAAAACGTCCCATCGGTAATGTCTGCTGTAACTTTTTGATACACGCACCCCAGTAGAACCTGCACATGACATACGTTTCTATGCCCATCTATATGCAAATGTTTATAACTACGTTAGTCATTACTGTTCTGTCAATTATAACTTCCGATACACAAACCAAACAATGAGCTTTTGTAATCATCCATGATGTATTCTGGGTAAATAACGAAGAACTCACAGTTAAACCATTTAACCCTTACCACTCTGATGTCAATATTTTATCTTTTACTGTCTCAATAGCAAAGAAACCGCTGTACATTTTTCAGCAATTTTGGTGGACGATGTTGCTGTCTTCGACAGCACCATCGTCCACCAAATTTGTTGAAAAATGTACACCAGTTCATCTTTTAAATTAATTTGAAAATTTAAAAATCTGACATCAGTGAGGTAAGGGTTAAACGTCAGTTTTGCTACGGATATTATTTGAAAAGAACATATTAGCGACGTGCAAATAATTGCATGGCTGCATACACTAATTGTACACGCAGGATTTGCATGTCTCATCCTGATGATTGCACTCCGGGTATCATGACTTTTCCTCAGAGTACAGAATCCTGTGAGAGTTGTAGTGATAGCGATATTGATTTTAAAAACCCACTCATCTCCCACGCCATAATAATAGAGGATATAGGGATCCATTTCTAGCTATGTCCCCCCTAGGGCTACAACGATTCCTGAAATTATGATGTGATACGTATCACGATATGTGTGTAAAGATACGATACGAATCACGATGCGTAAATAACCTATTAAAAGTACGTACATGCATTAACAACACAACAGCGGGAACATGGAACAATCTGTTTTGGGAAGAGCTGCCAATTAAATGCGAATGTTAACATACCCCTTTCGCCGATAAATTCCTTGTATCTCAATTTCAAGGCAACCATACAGAAAAGCTGTTACATATTTTGAAATTAATATGACTGGAAGCCATTGCTGCCTTAGGCAGCAATGGTTTCCAGTCATATTAATTTCAAAATAATCAACAAAATATACTTTAACTTGAAAGGGATTTACTTTTTCAGGGATTTGTCGTTAAATGGCTTAAGTTTTCTACTCTATAAAGCCATCTGGTAAAGCAAAGTGCTTGGAGGTAAATTGTTTTATTAGTGTTTCTAAGTATCATGATACTGTGTATCACGTATCGGGATATCACTGTACGCGATAAATCGTTGTAGCCCTAGTCCCACCAATTCTTTGTGCGTGTTGAGATCGATTTATATATTTTGAATCCTGAATTCCCAGAATCCCAATTTCAAGGTAAGTATACAGGTAAACTGTTGAATATTTCGAAACTAATTTGACTGGGTGCTGCTGCCGGCTATCATGGCAGCTTGAACAGCGCCCTGTCAAGTTAGTTTCAGGATATTCAACAGAATGTTTATTAAATTAAGACATACAGTTCATACATCTGAGGGGTGATTCAATGTTCATATGACGGACCTAAATCCATCATTCATTACGCATCTTGATTGCGACATCAGCCTACATGTGACTTAATTGATTATGACATCATATACTTGAATGACAAAATCAGACCAATCCATTAACCCTTTAGTCCTTACAGACTGGAAACTACAAATTATTTATGATATAGGGAATATCATGTTGAATATTTCGAAACTAATTTGATTATGGGAGCTGTTGCTTAAAGCTATGTCAAATTAGTTTTAAAATGTTCAACAGTTTTCCGATATAGTTGTCTTAAAAGTGAGACACTGGAATTTCAAGGGTAATAGGGTTAAGTGACGACCTTTTGGTTATGATGATCCGCCTCACACATGAATGGTACCATTACAACTTTGATGTCAAGGGTTTAAATTTTCAAATTATATTAAAAACTGAACTCAGGTGTTCATTTTTCATCAAATTAGGTGGAAGATGTTGACAGCAACATCGTCTATGACCAGGGTTGGGTCAATTCCGATTGGAATTGGAATTGATCAGTAAGAGAAACTCTACGACAGCAACATTATACACCAAAATTGTTGAAAAACGTACACCAGTTTCATTGTTATTGATTAAGAAAATTGACCTTGGAGTGCTAATTCAGAGTTAAAGGTGAGCTAATAGTCATAATACATGTACAGTACAGCTATAATAATAACTTAACACTAGGCTTGTGCGATTATTGCATTGAGTGATCGCGATCGATTATTAAAAAATAATCGCGATTACTCGATTAATCAGCTTGGCTACAAATTACCAAGACATAACAACAAAAGCATATCAATGACAAAAATTGCAATGGTGTTTAGAAAAGTCCATTTGCGGGGCAAGAGCAAATGGACATACATTCACTAAGCAAAATGTCATTTTTCATGACTGAGTAATTTAAAGTTAGGTTTTGAAATATTTTGTGCAATAGAAAATAGTCACGATTATTCGATTATTTAATTTTTAATCATATAAATTCACGATTTAAAACATAATCACGATTTTCGATTTAATCACGTAATCGCGCAAGCCTACTTAACACGTTTACAAAATAAACACAAGCTCAGCAAACTGTGCATAATACCATGACATGATGACAAACGATGAATGAGAGCAGATCAGAAAATAACGATTTCTTCCTCAGAGCCAACCACATGGTCAAGGACATAAGTCGGCCCGAAACCAATTTTCAAGATGGCTACCAGTAGCTGGCAGCCACCCAGGCCAGAAAAAGCTTGGATATTCATGAATATCCAAGTTCTGTGGAGCTTGAATATACTAGCTAATCCAAGCTTTTAATAACTTGGAATAGCTTGAATTAGCTTTCTGGTACTCGTCACATAAAATTCAAGATAATTCATGAAAATCCAAGAACACTGATAACACTGGGGATCATTAATCTAATCAAGAACTGTTGTATACTTTAGAGTTAATTATTACAGTCACAAGATATTGCATTTGAGATAATATTCAATTTTGGACCTGGTCCCTGTGTGGGTGGTCATAACCCTTTAAAGCCTTTAAAGTCAAGCTGACCAAAATCGGCCTCTGCACGCAGTGGTCTTGATGAATGGCCATTTGCAGGCCGAGAGAATTTTTTTTTCGAAGATCTTAACACTGGAATGACTGACTCGATAAGCAAGTCAACCAATCCAGTAGTAAATCTCTGAAAACTCTTGTCTTGGTCTTCACCTGGATATTCAGCACGCAAATATTTTCATTGTTGGTGCTTAAATTTTGACCACTAAAATAGTTAAGGAACCGCCATCTTTAGGGGCCATTAACACTAAGTTTCTGTCACATAGACAGAGCTTCACTTTACCGTATATATCTAGACATTCAAAAATGACCATTTTGAAATTCACTGACAGAAAATACATACATGTAATTCACAGTGAAATATTTACACCATATTTTTTACATCTGCCCTAGAATTTAGTGAATTAAACTTTTAATAGTTATAGTAAAGACGGCCTCGGAAGTGGTCTTAGAAATGTAGCTTTGCAGACCAAGACCATTTTTGAAATTTTACCACGTACCGAAATGATAAATTCGCCAGTAATTCCAGTGGTAAATTAAAAAAAATATCTTATCCGTATCCTCGCCTGCAAATGGATATTCACAAAAGCAAAAATATCAATTCTCTTGACAAATCTCGACTCTTTGCCACCCTAACCCCTCCCAAGGATCCACCAACCCAGAAATAGTTTTACCGGTACTTACAAGATCCCGTGTATAGAATCAGAAATCATCCACAATAAATATATCTAAATCACCCACTATTAACCCTCAAATTTGTTCCAAATTTTTTTTAATTTTCTCACAGAAAATCTCGATTTGCCGAGACCAAGAGATTCCTTTTTGAAAATTTATCACTGGAATGACTGACTCAGTTACTGAGCCAGTCACTTCAGTGGTAACTCTTCAAACATTGTCTTCTATTGGTCTGCAAATGGACATTTCCCAAGAGCGCTGCACAAGTTATTTTTGGCTGGCTTCAGTGTTTAATGGTTAATCCACTATACAAAAATATAAAACAGTATACCCTATAAAATCTGCCCTATCTAACTAACCACAGCTCCAGACAGCGGCAGCCTCCGAACCTAGGAAATCAAGCTTGTCAAATGAAAACCAAATGCTTCACCATTCACACCTAAACACTAATCTGGTTGGATGCAATCACCATCTGGCAACTGTGTTTTAAATTAAGCTTAACCCTTTTCTGTCTAAACATGATTCTTGTCTTAAACCTTTAACCATTGATCAAGACAATTTCTATTTTCTCATAGAAAACATTCATTTGACGATCAAGAGAAGACTATTTTTTTTTAATTTCCCACTGGAATGACTGTCGAGCCAGTCCATTTCACTGGTAAATTTTCAAAAATGGTCTTCTCTTGGTCTGCAAATGGACATTTCGCTAGATCACTGCAGAAGCCATATTTGGCTGATATGAGTGTTAAATGGTTAAGTGACTGATTATCATGCTTCTCATTGAAAATTCTGAAAAAGCGGACATTAAACCAACTATGTGGTGCCTAGAAAACAAAATGACTTAGCGAGTTAGTCATTAAGCACGTTCTAAAAAAATTGTGGAAATAAATTTCAGTAAAATCGTTTTCAAAATATTCAGCTGTAAAACAACGGTAGTAAAAAAACACACCTCAGAGCTATGATATAATACAGAATGAAATGAGTTTTAACCCTTTAATGGTCAAGTCAGCCTCTACAGTAAGGTCTTGAGGATTATATTGCATTTACTGGTCAAAGGAATATGTTTAATTATCCTCACCATGTGTCTGTCTGTCTGTCTGTCTCCGGAGCTGTGTCTCAAACACTGCTGATCCGATTTGGAATTGGCTCAAAATTTTAACACAAAGAAGGAACTTGCCTTGCAAGAGGACTTCCTGATTTATGTGTAACAAAAGTAGGTCGATGCAACCACAGTGTGGTCTACTTTTCACACTTGAAATCAAATAACATAAACTCTACCAAAATCATTTTAATCAGGCAGTCTCTGAACTATTCTGTTACACGTAAATATTTTAAACTGATTTGACAAGAAGGATAGCTGTTGCTCCCTAAGGCAGCAACATCTGTCAATATTAAACCATTGAAATGGAACTTTGAATTGAATTGACATAGGAAATGTCTATGTAGAAATTATAGAACATATGGGTATTATAATGCCTGTTGTTTTGGTTCAGCAAGGAATATTTATAGTTTTAGGAAAACATTAAATTCCTGTGAATTAGTATATTAATCACCTTGTTGGCTGCCACTGAATGAGTAATGATTAATGGTTAAACAACCACACACCAGAAATGTCAAATTCCCTTCTGATGTAAGGAATTTCCTGTTGAATATTTTGAAACTAATTTGACTGGGAGCTGTTGCTGCCAATGGCAGCAATAGATTCGTGTCAAATTAGTTTCAAAATATACAACAGCTTTCCTGCGTAGTAATTTTGAAATTGAGATACTGGAAGTAGAAGGGTTACTGGCTGAGGCCTGATGGTAATCCATGACCTATGAAACCAGGAGGACCCATGCAGGGAACATGTTTATATAACCTTAAATATCAACATCACACCATTGCTCCCCCAGTTTTGTAAATACTGGAGAAACTGTGATGGTGTGAATGTAAACAGACTGGTCCATGTTGGTGAAATAGGGGGCAGTACATTGTTTTGGATGCAGCAGTAACAACTTGATTTTCTCAAGAATTGTGGTAGATTTGAAAATGGTGTTACGTTGTTGCTGCTGCATAAAACCAAGGCAAGAATCAACCCTTTAATGGTCACACCAGCCAAAATTAGCTTCTGTATCAATTGGTCTTGAGGAATATTCATTTGCAGATGAAGACAATTTTTGAGAACTTGGTTGACTGATTTAGATTAACCGAATCGGTTATTTTAGTTGTTAATAAATTTTCAAAAATACTTGTCTCTTGGCCTGCAAATAGACGCTTAGCATATTTGTAATATTTTCTCGACCAATCATGACAAGTTAACCACACTTGTCAATCTAAAAATAGAGGCTATGAGAATCATATTTGTAAAGTTTCCCTGGGATCAAATAAGCCCTTGATAAATTAAAAGACCATTGAAACACTTTAACAGTCTTCTAATTCTGGGGTTAAGCGTAATATAAACCTGACACACAAAAATAAACAAAGTCTAAACCCTGTAAAAATCAGGAAGAAATTAGAAACTCTTATTTATTGTCATGTAGATTAAATATGATGATGGTATAGAACAAAACTGTGAAGTTTTAATGGGATTGTATAAGTCCTTCATTGATTAAATGTCAACTGAAAAACTTTAACATTCTTCCAATTCTTGGCTAAGCAGCATTATAATATATCACACCAAAATATTTTAAGCCATGGACAAACGCCGTAAAAATATGGAAAAGAATTGAAAATCATTTCAATTATAATGGAGATTAGATGCAATGATGGCATAGATCAAATCTGTAAAGTTTTATTAACATCAGATAAGTCCTTGATGAATTAAATGTCCACTGAAAAACTTTAACATTTATCTAATTCTTGTCACGCTATGTCTATATCCTCTGCTTCACTCTGGGCGTGACAAAAATAGTCTTAAATTGCCCTGCAAATAGACACTCAAAGGGGAAATCTTTTAGATTTTCTAGACCAATTTTGAAGACTAAATGGTTAAACATCACGCCTTATCACCTTAAAAATGTAAACACTTAATCAGTGAATGTCCATTTGCAGGCCAAGAACGCTATTTTGGAAATTTTGCAACTTTAATGACTGGCTTGATTATCGAGCGAGTCATTCCATTTGGAAAATTTAACATATACATGTAATTTTCTCTTGGTCTGCAAATGGACACTCCTCAAGACAAAAGAAGCAATTTTTGGCCCACTCGACCACAAATGTGTTAAAAATGCATGTAGTTACCGTAATAACACTTACATGTAAGTCTAATGGTCTAATGACCAAACGAAAAATATTTACCTACACTACACCTGATAAAGTGGCAAAACAGTTTTACCAAAAGTAGCTAATACCGCAACACCACTCACACAGATAAATTGTTTTCAAAATAAAACCAGCACACGATATCACATAAATATATCTCACATGAACCATACATATCACTCAGTCAATATTCAGAATGATCTTCGAATCAAACTGCTGGGTCAAGATGTTTACATGGACCTCTACCAATGGCTGAATCAATATCTCCATTCTCCCCGCGCTTATTTATTCAGTGAAACAGGCTGAAGTTATCACCCAGATCCTCTTAGTGAAACAACAAACATCAGGAGCATGTGGCTCTCTTAACACTGTAACTCTTAAAGCTGTCTAAGAACATTCTCAACTTTTTCACAGAAAATGTCCATTTGCAGTCCAAGGGTGGTAAATCTTCAAAAGATAATGATGACTGGAATGACTGGCTGTTATCGAGCCAGTCATTCTAGTAGTAAATTTTCAAAAATTGTCTTCTCTTGGTCTGCACAAGGCATTTTTGGCCACCTTGAGTGATAAAGTGTTAAGGGGTTAACCCAGAAATGATAAATTCTTTAAGACATAAGAAACATTCTAATGATTATTCTGTAACTAAAGCAACAGCTTCCAGACAAATTAGTATCAAAATATTTATAGTTGTAGTGTAATTCAGACATCGCAATTTCATGAATCAAACGGTTATAAGACATATGCACAAAGGCTTCTTAACCCTTCAAGTACATTAAAATATCTGCTTATTGAATGCACATTTGCAGGCCAACAGAAGAATATTTTTGAAAACTTACCACTGGAATGACTGGCCCGTTTATCGAGCCAGTCATTCCTGTAGTAAAATTTCAAAATATTCTATTGATCTGGAAATGGTTCCACAAGCGGCCACTGCAGCTCAGGCCGGTTTTGGCCGGCTTCGTCATGACAGGGTTAAGCCATATAATATGGCATATTAGACCACTTTTCCAGTGATCATTAACTCCTTTATTTAGTTGCCACTGATCAGTTCTCTATCTTCTACAGGGTTCGTACACCATTCTTAGATGTTTGAAATTCCATGACGTTTCCATGACTTTTCATAACCAAAATTAACAAATTCCACGACTTCCAAGAATTAATATCTAGTTGATTTGTGTTATGCTGTAGCTACATATTTTACGATCCGAGTTATTCTGCAAATATCTGAATATTGCATCTTGCAACAACCAAGCCAAATCCTTGTTTTGATAAGCTGTTGCCATAATTTGTACTGCATAGAGGTGTTGGTGGTAATTTATGCCAACATATATCTTTTATTTTTCACCATTACCATTTTCCATAACTTTTCCATGACCAATGATAAAAAATGTGGACACCGATGGTCAGACAGCATAATTTCCAACGATGCACTATACAAGATGTGTAATACGTCGCCGCTGTCTGTAAAAGTCGCCCAGCAAAGATGGTCCATGTTTGGCCATGTGCTAAGGATGGCAGAAGGGACACCAGCACAGAGAACCTTGGAATTCGCCCTACTCGGGCATAAATCTGATAAGCGTGCTACAACGTGACCTCAAGAAAGCATAACTCGGTACACTCAAGTCAAGAATGGGCTTTAAAAAAACGTAATAAAGTTAATAAAATTCATCTGTAAAAGTCGCCCAGCAAAGACGGTCCATGTTTGGCCATGTGCTAAGGATGGCAGAAGGGACACCAGCACAGAGAACCTTGGAATTCGCCCTACTCAGGCATAAATCTGATAAGCGTGCTACAACGTGACCTCAAGAAAGCATGACTCGGTACACTCAAGTCAAGAATTCGCTTAAAAAAACGTAATAAAGTTAATAAAATTCGTAGCAGCGATGTAAAACCAGCGTCGATGTGTTAGACAGATATAACAGACATGATACGCCGCCATCATCCCGAACGGAGAGGCTTAGAACTAACATTTTTGCTCTGTTTTTGTTCATGCGTACTGTGTTTCTGTGATCTTCGTTGACCACCTTGTGTATTATATATATAGTAGTATATGAAATATGCTAATAATATGAAATAGGGGGGTAAACTTCAAATGCCATCACAGATGGCATACAAGTATATTGAGCAAACAAATTCGAGACACCGCTGGAGATAGCTGCTTCGAGACACAATGCAGAAGTTTTACTAATGAATATTGAAGCTGAGGATCTGGACTCATAGGCATAGCCTTTCGTCCAGAAACAACATACGGTAACGGTATGACTACATTCGATAACAGCCGCGGTTGAAAACAGATGCCAGTAGACCCAAAACAGCCGCTGGTATATCGATAACAGCCGCCGCTGCGTGTAGTGTGTTGTGTCTAGTTACTTTATCATCTAAGATTATAATTATGTTTTTACTGTGAGAATTATATCATTTGATAACTTATTTATGAGTTGTATAACGTAATAAGTGAGCACATATTTTAGCAAGAGCCTTGCCGTTATAATCAATTGGCCGCCCCCCCCCCACCACTGGTATGGTGATGCCACAGTCAAAATATGTAATGACTGGCGTAGCCAACCGGAACAAGAGGCCAAAGGGGCCTGTGTCATTCACCTGGAGCACCATCAATTTTTGTCAAAATTGTTGGTGGGTGGTTTAGCCGTCTTTTAAAAACAGACTACATTTTGATTGGCCCATGGCGCCCATGTTTTTTTGATGGATCAACTTCCCTTGCACAAATCTTAATGGCCTAAATTTTGGCGTGACCCCTTCAGCGGTTCTGAAGGAGTCATTTTCGTGAAAACCAGGTCATCCAAGATGGTAAATCAAGTCCTCTTGAACAAACTTGGATTACCTCGTGGCCTAGATGAAGATTCTGCACATGGTTTCGGAGAAGATTTATAAAGACATTTCCTGAAATTGGGCGAAATCCAAAATGGCCGCTGGGCAAATTGGAAAACTAGGTCATCCAAGATGGCTGCCGAACCATTTGGTCAATCAAGTTGTCTTGAACAAACTTGGCTGACCTCTTTGCCTAGATGAGGTGTCATAAGTTTTGAATCGATTTCCCAAGTCGTTTCGGAGAACGAGATTTTTCAAGACATTTCTAAAAATCAGCCAAAATCAAAGATGGCCACCGGCCAAATTGGCCGATCGGCTTCGTTTGAACAAAATGAAATCTCTATGCCATAAGGATGCTACCTGCCAGATATAATTCAAATTGGCCCAGTAGTTTTCGAGAAGACATTTTAAATTTCCCATTGCTTTAGTATGGGAGATTTTGGCAGGAAAATGATCCAAGAGGGCTTCCAAACCGTTTATCCGACAGTTTCGAAAATTGCAAATTTGAGATCAGAATACCCAAAAACCCATATCGAAGGAAATGTCAATTTCCCTTTCTCCGAGATCTAACAATACTCACCATTCTGTTACTTCGGATATACAGCTGGCCTTGACAGCTGGCTCTAGGACTATAGACTTAGAAAGCTTTACCGACTCCTTGGAACCGGGTACTCGGCTCCCAACTGTCGAGTACCCGTCTACCATAGAGCTCATATTGTTTGCATAGCCACCAAACAAGAGAAATCCATGGCTTGCCTCCGTGGGGCTGGGAGGCTGGGTCCGTAACAGAATGGTGAGTATTGTTAGATCTCGGAGAAAGGGAAATTGACATTTCCTTCATTCTCCTTCGATCAATACTCACCATTCTGTTACTTCTGATATACACCAGATTTGATCAGTAACCTGGTGGGAAGGAACAAGCCATCAATGCTACTTTTGCCCCTTGGAGAAAGAGTTAGACTTAAAACTTGACTAACGGAGACCTAAAAAGGACCGTCAAGTTAACGGAACCGAATCCCATTCGCATCACTGCCCCCCAACCTTTTTCCTCCTAAGAAAAGGGAGAGAACTCACGAACATGTAGCTCGCCTGAAACACAAATATGCCAAGAGGGTTAACTGCTCCTTGCATATCCACATGTATTAGCCTGGGAATGAGCATGAATATATAAGATGAATGAACATGATATATAGACATAATACAAAAAACTCTCACTATTGAATTACCTTATGATAATTGGACTTCAGAGTCATACCGCCTCCAACCATTCACTGGTCCGGCCATCAGTGACACAATCTGGTTGTCATCCTCTCGCTCGACCATGCCTGCTTTAGATTCTTTTCTTACCAAAGTGAAAAAAGGGTGAAGAGCAGTGTAGTCACTTAACTATCGTCTCAAAACAGCTAAAGCGAGTGGATTGGCTGAGTCTGACACATCCCTCATATAGTAATCCGTAAATGAGGACTCACAGTGCCATTGTGCAACGGCCATGATGTCCTCTAACGGAACACCACTGTAAAGGGCGGTCAAGGCGGCTATTCCTCTAACATTGTGTGCCCTTGCGCCTTGCACCTGGTGCCCAGTCGCCATCTCATGAGTAGTCTGAATGCATTCGACTACCCAACGAGAGATAGTATCCATGGATGCGACGCCATAAGGCTTCTTATGGCAGATCCACAGATGTCTATCGTTCGACCGTAACGAGTCAGTCCGTTTCTTGTACTTAGTCAAAGCACGGACCGGGCACCAGACACTGGCATCACAATCAAACCTTGTTAACTTCGGTATTATGATCAGTTTGCCGGGATATCTCAAAGATTGATTCTTTGACATAAACTCTGCTCTTGGCAGAAGACGCAGACCTTCTCCGGAGACAATAAATCGGTCCCTCTCTGTCGAAAGCGCATGGATCTCACTGCGCCTTCTAGCTGAGGAAGCTGCCAATAGAAAAACCGCCTTTAGAGTCAAATGCTTTAAACTAGCCGAACGCAATGGTTCGAAAGGGTGCTTGGCCAGTACATTAAGCACTAAAGATAGACTCCAGGCTGGAATGACTACAGGTTGTCTCGGTCGGAGATTGCTCATTCCCTTCACCATCACATTCAACTGGGCCACCTCTGGACTATCCCTGTTGGCTAGACAAGGGATAACTGATGCCAAAGCTGACTTGTATCCAGCAATTGTGACGGGAGCTTGTCCTGAAAAGAACAGCTCACAGAGAGTCTGCTATTTGCTGAATAGTGGATTGAAAGGTATCAATACCCTTTTCTTCACACCAGTCTGCAAATCTGTTAACCTTGTTGTTATATGACTTGAAGGTTGACCTCCTTCTCGCAGCCGCGATGAAATCAGCAGCTTGTCGAGAAATGCCTTCCGACGTGGAACCTTGTTTGATAACATCCACGCAGTCAATTTGAACATTTCGGGACGCTCGTGTAGGAAGCGTCCCTTGGCCTGGGAGATTATGTTCGGAATCCCGGCCAACTGCACTGGGATTTCCACCAGCAGATCCGTGAACCATGCCCTGCTGGGCCAATACGGCGCTATTAGCAGGACCAGACACGGTTCCTCCCTGATCTTCACCAATACCTTCGGCAGAAGAATGGTGGGTGGGTACGCATAAGCGTGCATCCCTCTCCAGCTTATCGCTAGAGCGTCTGTATCGACGGCATTTGGATCTGGAATCGGCGTGAGACATAAGTCATGATTTGAGCGTTTTCCCTTGTGGCGAACAAGTCCACGTTGGGTTTGCCCCAATGCTCGAAGATCCTTCGCAGAACTGAAGGGTTGAGGGCCCATTCTGTTGGCAGAATTCTCTGTCTGCGAGACAAAGCATCCGCCAGAATGTTCAATCGCCCAGGAATGTGAGCTGCTTTCAAAACAACCGAGTAATTCCTGCACCATTGAATCAAGTGCCACACTTTGATACACAGCGTGGGTGACCTGGTCCCGCCTTGGCGATTTATGTATGATACTACCGTCAAATTGTCCGACCGTATCAATATCACCTTGCCCCTGATCATCGGAAGAATTTATTCCAACGCCAGTTCCACTGCCATCATTTCCAACAGATTGATATGCAGCTGGCTCTCCTGGAGAGTCCATGTGCCCGAGACCTGGTACTCTCCCAGGCAGGCCCCCCCACCCCTCCAGCGATGCATCCGTGTACACGGACAGCTGGGGTGGGGTAGGTGCAGCGAAACCCCTACTAGGAGATTCTGACGCTCTTTCCACCATACAAGATGCGACATTATCGGCTCCAAAACTAGCACCAGCCTTGACAGGGGTTCTGTTCTCTGTTTCCACAGAGACATCAGATACAACTGGATAGGTCTTCGCATTAGAGCAGCGTACGGGATCACCTGCTCCATGGAGACCATCATGCCCTTCTGAAGAAACCGCCTCGCCTGAATGTGGTTTCCCACTCGAAAACTCTTGAGGATGGCTAACAGAGACACCACTCTGGGCTCTGAAGGGTAAACCCTGCCTTCCTCGAGATCGAATCGCATCCCCAAAAAAACGAAATGTTGAGTGGGTGTCAACTCGGATTTCTCCTTGTTGACTATCCACCCTAGATCTGAAAGTAACCTCAAGAGTCAGAGCAGTATCCACGTTCAGCCTGGCTGCCGAGTCTGCTTTGATCAGCCAGTCGTCTATGTAGGTGTGTAGCGCCACGTTCTCTTTTCTGAGAAATGCTGTCACCGCATGGACCACTCTTGTGAAAACCCTTGGAGCTGTCGACAGGCCAAACGGGAGAACAATAAACTCCCATACTTGATTCTGAAACGCAAATCTCAGAAACCTGTGACAACTCCTGTTCATTGGAATGTGGAAATATGCATCTTTCAAATCGATCGACACACACCACATTCCCTTCCTCAACCCCGCCATTACCGACCTCGGCGTTTCCATCTGGAACCGAGGCGTATGGATAAACCAATTTAATGGCCTGAGATTGAGTATGGGTCTCCATCCCCCTGTGCTCTTGGGGACAAGGAACATATTTGAATAGAAGCCTGGAGTTTTCTGGTTCGCTGGTTTTATTGCTCCCTTCAGAAGCAAACCCGACACTTCGTTTTGAATGGCTTCTAACTTGTCTGGTTCCCTTGGTACAGGTGTCCAGACAGGTGCCAAAGACAGATTCTGTGGCGGAAAGTCCCACCACTCCGGCATGTAACCCTGGGATAACCATCCCAGGACCAGACTGTCTGACGTCACACCTCGCCAGGCCTCGACGAAACGCATGAGCCTTCCACCCACCATAGACACCTCGACGTCTAACGGGGTTGTCCGGCTCGCGGTCCACTCCCCCCCCCCTTTCTTAATGAGAGAGAGAGAACCATTTCGGTCTTGGCTCAGCAGGTCTAACTGGCACCGCTGTTCCTGTCGCACAGGTGCGGTCCAGGCAGATACGAAGGGAGCTCTCGTACCCTCAGGTACGATCCGCTCCCTTCTTTCCGCCCTTTGAGGACTTACCCTTTCCCTTCCCATTCCCGCCTCTGGGCGATCAGGAGCAACATTGGGGAGGGTAGGGGCCTCCACAACCTTCCTGGCTTTCTTCGCCGGCGGTGGCTGAGAAAAACCAGATGAAGCAGAAGTCGCACTAGGCTTAGCTTTCGCCTTGCCTTTATGCTTCTTCTGCTTCTTTGAAGGTTGAACAGCTAACGACTTCCCTACAGCCCCTAGTGCGTGCGCTTGCCGCACTAGCTCCAGCTGTAGGTTTACCGCCAACCGATTCTGCGCAATGCTAGCAGTGTCCTCTAGGATGGCCCGCGCCTGGCCACCGAAGATGCTAGGCCCTGTCAGGGGTGTCCCAAGAAGATGCTCCCTGACTGCCGTAGCCGGACGCATATGGTCAAGAACCATTTGCCTCCTGGACTTTGTAACACGCGCCTGCACCTTTGCCAGCGCATCCATAGCCAGCACCAAGCCGTCAATGACGCACGAATGCGCCACAGGTGGCACAGGGTGGCCTGCCCCCGTTTCAGCCCACACCGACTGAAGAAGGCGATAAGAGTGGTTGACAGCACTCATAGCTGCCCTCACACCCTCATCGCATAGGGACAGGACTTCATCCTGGTGTGCCTGGGACTTGTCCACAAGTGCTGGACCGGGGCCACCCGCTCCAGCACTCTGGACACCCAGAACCCATCGGTCATCCTCGGTGACCGATGGTACCACACCATACCTGTCGTATTCCCCCCGTGGAATACGACACCTCGCCCGCACCTCCCTGGAGGCCGCAGGGAGCTGGCCCTTGGTCATGAGCTGCTTGCTATAAATAGCCTCAAGCAACTCGATGAACCGTAGATCCAGTCCAACAGACTGGATCCGGGCTGCGGGCAAGATCCCCGTCCTAATCGATGCAACCGACGGACAGGGCGCATCTTCCTCGGCCGTGGCCGAAACCACAGACGGGTCCACCCTGGCTAGCCAAGCCAGAGCATCCGACCAGTCTACTTCCGAGGAAGACACACCCGTGAACACGTCACCCGTTGACACGTTCACGGGCCTACCTGACATGGCCTCCCGGCAAGGAGCCGCGTCTGACACGCTAGGTACTCCGGTACCAAACGGTTCCGCCGCCACCCCATGAAACACACCAGTCCATGGGGTAGGCCTGCACGGAAAACCGTGTGGACCCATAGCAGATGCGGAACCGTGGCCAGACACGGGCGCCAACGGCACCCCACGTCTGACCGCCGGACCAGGCGAGATAGGTGAGTACCACGCCTGGCCCGGCACACCCGTCACCATGTCGGCTGGCGTCAAACCAACCGTCACGGGACCGGTGCCTGGTACCAGATTGGCCTCAACCACGGACGGAGCCGCTGCCCTGGCTTGCGCCAAGCCAAACAGATGGAGGACGGTTCCGTCCAGGACGGAATCGACCTCCATATTCTCCACCCGTGGCATCACAGGCCGCAGCAACCTCTCCTCCTCAGCCTCCTCGTCTTCAGACGGCTCCCATGCCTGACGGACCGGCAACCGCTACTGGACCACCCGGAGGTGGCCGCAGAGAGACAGAACCTGTCAGGCCGGAGCCCGACGGGACTGCCAGGGGGCCGTACGAGACGGCTCCCTCGGTGACCAGTCCTGAACCCTGTCCATGGACAGGGTCCGTACCAAGCATGGGGAGAAACTGCCCCCCAACCTTCGGCAGCAGGGACGACACCAGCGTGGGCAGAACGCTATGCAGAAAACCCTGCATAGCCGGACCGAACCACGCCGGCGGTGCCATCTCTGCCACCTCCAGCTGGGGACGTGGAGCGCCCCCACCGGCCGAACCGGATGCTCCACGATTTAACTTCGAACCGCCTGACCCCGCGTCAGACCCAGCCACATCCTTCTGGGCAAGGAACTTCAACATCATATCCGCGGACCACACTGCACACACATTACACCTACTATCAAGGTTACACGGAGTACATCTAAAGCAGACATGGTCCTTAAATAGGACCCGTACGAACTTGTGGTACTCGTCACATGATGGCGGGGCTGGCTTGGCCTATAAATAAGCACAAACCTACAATAAGCAAGCGGAACGAGACACGGATGGAAGGCAGACAATTTTCAAATATATTGACCATAAATTACAAATGTAACTGTAACCCTCCCGCACCCCACCCCGCAACGTTACAGCAAAGATTGCATTGATTATGACGACAAGAACGAAGCGGGCATAAATACACCCCTAATTGATCCTCCAGGATGTATAACGGAACCAGGAATCATATCGCCTAGCATTCGGGGTATATTTACCAATCAATATAAATTATACTCCTAACAAAAGCCAAAACGATTGTGAAGAAACAACAAAATGTAAACAAACTGCTGTAGCACACGGTAAAACCGCAGACCACACATCTAATCAAGAATTTTGAAACCACCGATCATTGCAAACAGATCGTGATAACACGCAAAACTTGAACATTCCAAAGTTTTCTGGTACCATTTTTAGTACGCAGCACCCAGAACAAGATGCGCGAATTAATGGAAAAAAATTTCTTCACATAAACATCCGAGCACCACGGGTGTGACGTCACCCGCTCGGATCTTACGGAGAATGACGTCAGCCGATATTCGTGTTACAAATACCGTAGCAAACACCTATTTTCATATCTGCCGATTGCCTGTTGGGGTTTAAAGAAGGCGACCATCCGGCATATCTCGTTGTTAACACACGTCCCAGTTTCTTTGGGATCAGAAATTGGAACATGCGACACTACGAAATTTAGAGACCTAACTCTTTTCACTATGGAATAATAAGGAAATATACGACCTGGTTATCCTCGGCGGTATCCATATTATCCAATTATCCGTGCAAGAGAATCACTAGCTATCACAATCACAGACAAAAAGACTTAGATTCATTTCTTAATCTCTCCACTGCGAAAAGCATGTATAGCTCTTGTTGCTATGCAAACAAGAATGAGCTCTATGGTAGACGGGTACTCGGCAGTTGGGAGCCGAGTACCCGGATCCAAGGAGTCGGTAAAGCTTTCTAAGTCTATAGTCCTAGAGCCAGCTGTCAAGGCCAGCTGTATATCCGAAGTAACAGAATGGTGAGTATTGATCGAACGAGAAAAAACGAATTTCGGCCTCAAAATCCATCAAATAAAAAAATCCAATACGGCTGCCAAACACACTATATTTTGATTGGTCCACCGCGGCCATGTTTTTCGATGAATCAACTTCTCTTGAACAAATCTTCATCGCCCTCAGCTGCTAATTATATATCACAAATTTCGGCCTGATCGCTTCAGCGATTCTGGGAAAGAAGTCGCTTTTGTGAAAATTAGGTCATCCAAGATGGCCGCTGAACCATTTCGTCAATCAAGTTCCCTTGAACAAACTTGATTCGGCGCTTACCATAGATCATATTTCGTGAGTTTTGGATCGATCCCTCAAATGGTTTGGGAGAAGAAGATTTTTAAAGACATTTCTAAAAATCGCACAAAATCCAAGATGGTTGCCGGCCAAATTGGCCGATCAGGTTCGTTTGAACAAACTTGAATCGCTATGCCTTAAGGAGGCTTCATGCCAAATATAATTGAAATCGTCCAAGCAGTTCTCGAGACGATATTTTTAATTTCCCATTGCTTTACTATGGGAGCTTTTGGTGGGAAATTGATCCAAGATGGCCGCCAAACCGTTTATCCGACAGTTTCGAAAATTGCAAATTTGAGATCAGAATACCCAAAAACCTATACAAACCCAATTTCGGCCTCAAAATCCATCAAATAAAAAAATCCAATATGGCCGCCAAACATGCTATATTTTGATTGGCCCACGGCGGCCATGTTTTTTGACGGATCAACTTCTCTTGAACAAACTTTACTGGCCCTTAGTCCCTAATCATATCTGCCAGATTTCGGCATGATCCCTTCGGCGGTTCTGGAGAAGTTATTTTCGCTAAAACTAGGTCAACCAAGATGGCCACCAAATTATTTGACCAATTAAATTCCCTTGAACAAATTTGGTTGAGCTCTTGCCCTAGATCATATATAAAGCAATTTTTGCCATCAAAATACATCAAATACAAAAAAGCCAATATGACCAACAAAAGCTATTTTTTGATTGGTTGATGGCGGCCATGTTTTTTAACGTACGAACTTCCCTTGATTAAACTTGAATGGACCTTGGTCCCTAAGCATATTTACTAAATTTCAGACCTATCCCTTCAGGGGTTCTGGAGTAGAAGTAATTTTCGTGAAAACTAGGTCATCCAAGATGGCCACCAGGCAAATAGGCCAATTAGGTTGCCTTGAACAAACTTGGGTCTACCGTTGCAATAGATGATGTGTTATGCGTTTTGACTCAATTCATCAAGCGGTTTCGGAGAAGATTTTTTAAAGGGTTTCTAAAAATTGGCTATTTTGGCCAGCGGCCATTTTGGATTTTGGTCGATTGGCTTCATTTGAACAAACTTGCATCTCTATGCCCTAGGGATGCTTCCTTCCAAATATAATTGAAATCGGCCCAGTGGTTCTTGAGAAGTCATTTTAAAGGAAAAGTTGACGGACGGACGACGGATGGACACATGACGGACGGTTGCCACGACATAAGCTCACTTGGCCTGAAAGGCCAAATGAGCTAACAATGAACAGTCCTTCAGCTGTATGAATTGAAGAGCTTTACTATTTAATGAGCTGCAGCACCCAGTCAAATTGGTTCCAAAATATTCAACAGCTCACCTCCATAGTTACCGTGAAAAGGGGATTCTGGAAAATCATGGTTCAAAGTATGTATATAAATCATGATGACTACGACTGACGTGCATATAGGCCTATCATCTCTCCGTGGCCGCTCAGCATTACGGATTCACTTGGTTGTGTCTAGAATGGACCTTTCCACATTATCCATCCATCACGACGTCGTAATCAACTACGTGATGTGTAGAATGACATCATAATCAATGCCTTCATTATGACGTCATGAATGACTTAGACAAGTATGTCACAAACGCATAATGGGCCTTTCCAGTTTCAACTACGCCCCGCCAACCTCTAGCTAAGCTCCACCCACACCTCACTCATGTTGTGATCGATCGTTCCCTGAAATACCTGCCCATCGATTTCCAGAAAACTATACAGGTAAGCTGTTAAATATTTTGAAATGCAGCAACAGCGCCCAGTCAAATTAGTTTCAAAATATTCAAGAGAATATTAAATAGGCCTAGTAAATACATACAATTCGTACAACAACGCTTAGTCTGTCATCAATTACACATTCGTGACGACTTATCTACGTCATTCATGGCGTAGTTGATTATGACATCATCCTACACATCACGTAGTTGATTATGATGTCATATGATGGATAATCTGGAAAGGTATATTTAGAGCCATGCACAATATCATGCATTCGGGTGCTGTGATATATGTTGATTGTTATGCATTTGTGTGCTATTACGTTAGTTTGTATTTTATTTCAATCAATTATACTTTATTGGCAATTCATCAGAAAGTGCCTTTCTTCTTCAACTAGTATATTAGCATGCGTTAGTAGTATAACTTTATTGTAATAAGAAGTCCACAAGGGACCATTACACATTCAATACAATACATATCTATTATAATAATAAACACAGTTATATAACAAAAACAGTCAACACTCAGTCTACCATACAGGCATAAAAAGCACGAAAATATGAACAATGTGAACATCCCACTTGGGTAACATTTCATCCCGCAACCCAATACCTGGCAATTCCATACAATATATGCATACTGTGGTGACTCGACATCTTACATGGGCGGGGAGCTAGGTAGCTGTGCCAGTCTGTACAGACAGTAAAACACGATCCCAAGGCAGTGTCCTCCAAGACCAATCAAGTTCGTCTCGACAAAATCCTCGCACACAAACATGCCCCGATCATCAGGCCAGGTTGATGCTGCAGCAACACATCTGTGTGCAATATCCCGGCAAAAAACAAACTAAGCTAGTCCCACAAGACACCACCTGTCATTAGCAAAAGCGTTATTGATAATTAGTAATATGTGCAACATATATTTTATGTCTGACGATGTTGTCTGGTCTCTCACATATGTTGGCCTTGAAAATGGTCGTTGTGACAAATCAATTGTCTGACGATGTCTCGTCATCCGCATATTCCGCTACAGATGCTTTGGACACATCAGGTGAGCTGTGGTTTCAAGACGCATACGAGACACTGTCCTTATCAATAATGATATAACGTGGTTGTCATCACTGGTGGTGTTGGTTCTAACTATGGACACCTGTAAGTTGTATGTGCAACACAGATTATTAATCTTATAACAGGATTGTCATCACTGCTGGGGGTGGTGGCAGCGGCTGTAACTACGCCTGTATAATAAGTTTTACATATTTAATGTTTACTAACATCAATCTCGTATGTGATGTTCAACTAGACTGCATCATCATCTACAACAGCATCAGCTACTTCAACATCCACTTTTTCTGCTTAGGGAACAAATGTGGGGGTGGAAAGAAAGTAAACAGGTGTTATTTTGAAACTAAAAACATATTATTACATGACGGGATGGAGAGAAAAACACCTTGAAAATTAATATATTAGAAGCCCCCGCGTGTCTGATGTAACAATAATAAGGGAGATAAATCCAGAAAGTTTATTTCAATTGTCACTAAACCTATTGGGAGCAATCTCCCTTATTATTGATACAACTAAATGACTGCGGTTTCTAGTTGGTAATTAAAATGTGTTCATCTTTGTAGATGCATAATAAGGGTTCATACACCTTCAGCAGAATTAAATTCCATACCTTTTCCAGACTCAATTTCAAATTTTCCAGACCTCATTTTGGGACTTTCAATCAGACAAAAAACAAACACAGTTAGTAAGTTCATCATATTATCATATATAAACTTTATAAAACAAGAATATCAAAACACAGCGTGCGCACCTTTGCCTGTGGAACTGAAGCAACCGCAGTAGTGGAAGACCCGAGGACAATAACAAACTGCATATATAAATAATTGTTACAAGAATATCAAAGCACAGTGCGCGCACACACAGATAAGAATTTCATTACAGCAGCATATTTTTTATTGAATATTTTGAAAATAATTTGACTGGAAACTGTTGCTGCTTTAAGCAGCAATAGTTTCCAGTCAAATTATTTTCAAAATATTCAGCAGCTATCCTATCAAAACACACTATTAAAACATCATAGGAGTTATCTTAATCTAATATAGCCAGAAATATCAACATACACACAGACACACAGTGTGTCACACATACACAGGATTTTTCATTATAAAGGGACTTTTTGAGGGTATATAGCCCCAAAATCTAGATTGGGAACCGCATATTGTCTATGAGTGGCGCTTGGAACCCTATATTGTCTAGGAGTGGCTCAGTGTTTTTCAGGATGCAAACCAGATATGAATTTCATTACAGCAGCACATTTTTTGTTGAATATTTTGAAAATAATTTGACTGGAAACTGTTGCAGCAATAGTTTCCAGTCAAATTATTTTCAAAATATTCAACAGCTATCATGCAAAGTTGAGCTTGAGACACCCGCATTTATTTGTTGAGGGCCACCCCCACCCCACCACCCCCACCTTTAGATAACAAGTTAAACCCTGCACATATACACATACACTAATTTATTTTTAATTTACTATAGCTGATCCTATCGCCATAGCAACAGGAGGAATCCTCATTATTTTCACTTGATAATGCGGCAACATAAGAGGCCTCGCGATACGAAAGAGTTGTCGGGCAGTCAATATTTTACCATGACTCAGCGCAAAGTTGGGATCATCTAGCACTGGCCGATATAAAATTGCTACACTTCTAAATGATCGCCATAGCAACAGGAGGAATTCTTATTATTTTCACTCGATAATGTGTCAACATAAGAGACCTCGCGATACGAGAGAGCTGCTCTGAGCAAAGTTGGGATCATCTAAGGTTGGGCGATATAAAATTGCTACGCTTCTAAATGATTCTGGTACTATCAATGTGAAAATGTAAAATATTCTTACCTGGAACCAAAGAAATCTGTAACTTTCGGCACTGGCTTTAGATGAACTTCTGACTGTGTCTCATGGGGGTTTTGTTTTCCCGACATGTGGTTAACAAGAGCCACTTCACCCATATTCCCGATGTCAAAAGACTTATTGCAAACATTAATTTGGCACGTGAGTTTGATGTGTTGTCTGGTAAAATCCATTCATTATATTTATCGTTAGTTTCCCAAACACTAGAATACTTGCACGTTCCCATATTTACTGTATCACAAAAAATGGCAATCTCGCAAATTATTTCATTGTTTTGACTTCTCACACTCTGTACTATTTGACAGACGACTGCCGATTCGCTCATTTTTATTGCGTTGTAATTGAACATGTTCAGACACGTATTGCTCAACAACCGCGAGATAGTCCCGGTCATAGGTGGTTTTCTATTGTAAGACGCGACTGGGACCCAATCGAATTAGATTCTCGCGAGACTGGCGGAAACGCGAGATTTCGTTCATAAACAAGAAAATGGCGGTCTGAAAAATTAGGATTGCCGATATTTAAATTTTCCATACATTTTCCATACCAGTTGGCCCAAAATTGGAATTTCCATACTTTTTCCAGCCCTGGAAAAGGCTTTCCTAAATTTCCATACTTTTTCCAGACTTCCATACATGCATACGAACCCTGATAATGTCACTATGTAAATCACATATATGGTTATGACATGAGATGTGGTGTTTATTATTGCTGTGAATTTGCGTAAAAATAGGTGATATGAGATGCGGGTTATGAATGTTAGCATGCGGAAGTCGAAACCACGTAGGCCTACTGATCCGGCGTATCGGATGTACCAAACTGAAACATATATTACAGTTACGTTTTCTCACGTATACTGAACCAAAAAAGTTTAGCAACACTGAGAATATTACTGTATAAATGTTATTTAACAAAAAGAATAAATTGATTCAAATACATTAATTAATTGATAGGTCATTTTCCAATTTGAACAACAGTCTCTTGTTACTGTAATGCTAGCATCGCGCCTTTAACACGGCATCATTCAACGGAAGGGGCCAATTTAAATAATGACACTGAGCTGTCAATACTGGTTGTGACCTCCGCGCGCATTAACCACCGCCATATATCGCTTTCTCATGCTTCGAATTAAGCACCTGATGTCACGAAGAGGAATCGCATCCCATTCCTGGAGCAGTGCAGCTTCCAGCTCCCGCACGTGAAGATTTGGATGGTTCTCACGCACCATACGGCCAAGAATGTCCCACACATTTCGATAGGAGACAGGTCCGGTGATCGCGCTGGCCAGTCCTACACTGGAACGTTGTTAGCCTCAAGGAAATCACTGGTGACCCAAGCTGAATGAGGACAGGCATTGTCTTGCTGGAGCAAATAGTCTGCATGATGCTGCATAAAAGGGATGAGAACAGGGGCGACAACTTCTTCACAGTAACGTTGAGCCGTTAAATTTCCGCGAATTAAAATAAGATGTTTTGCCATTTTCATGGATTCCAGCCCACACCATGACACTGCCGCCACCGAATCTGTCGTGCTGAATGATGTTGGCTGCATCATACCGTTCTCCTAAACGTCGCCAAACCCGTTGCCTACCATCCGCCACATCCACACAAAACCTCGACTCATCACTGAACACGCTGATGAGTTCTTACCCATGCAAACCGATTCTCGATGTGATGCTCTGTAAGCGGAACAGCAACAAGTGGACGATGGGCATGCAGTCCAGCATCATGGAGTCTGTTTCGCACAGTTTGTGGATGCGCTGTAGTGCCGGTAGCGGTGTGCAAATTATGGGACAGCCGCGGCGCAGTCTCAAACCTGTGACGTCGTGATGACGTCACTAAGTAGCGGTCTTCTCGTGGTGTTGTTGCTCTCGGTCTGCCAGATCGTGGTCGGTCATTAATGTTAACATAATCATAAACCAGCAATATTTATTTAGTTGTATTTCACACAAACTTTTATGGATCCGACTTTTAGACTTAACCAAGCAACTTCCTGTTATATTTCTAACGTGATTGACAGCAGTTCACAGCTCGTTTTGCACGTTTTCTTTGCGTGGATATACAACAATATCACGAGGATGGAGAGGTTTAGGGAGTCTAGTTTAGTAATTCTCTTGAGGAGACATCTTAGTAAATGGTCTAGAGGACAACAGAGAATTTCAGTTGGAATAGGATGAACAAAGAACCAGTTTCCGTGAGCGCTCACTCGGCATCAGTCATTCATCATCATCATCATCATTCAACTCTATCCTGCCTGTCTGTCGATTTCTTGACATGATTGTGGCTTGCTACACCCACGGACTTCGGCAAAAACTGTAAGTTTGACTAATTTTACATGGTAGCAGAGCGTGGTTTAGCCAAACTTAATCATGGCACAGAATTACAAGATACCGCCCAAGTTTGATGACAAAGTGACTTATGAAACGTGGAGGAATGAAATTAAAATGTGGACATTAGTTACTGATTTGGATCCTAAAAAACAAGCGCTGGCTGTCGCATTATCGTTGACTGGAAGAACGAGAGAGACTGCTTTAGAACTGAAGGCTGAAGATCTGAATGATGAAGATGGAATGGATATACTGTTAAATGCCTTGGACGTTGTCTATAAAAAAGATATTATTGATAGTGCTTATGAAGCATACACAAACTTTGAAAGTTTCAAAAAAATCGACACTATGATTATGAGTGATTACATTAATGAATTTGAACACAGATACACTAGAACTAAAAAACATGACATGTCATTACCTGATGCTGTATTAGCCTTTAAACTGTTAGACAATTCCAATCTCAACACAAAAGAGAGACAGTTAGCATTAACTGCATGTCCTGATATTAAGTATGATACTATGAGATCAGCATTAAAAAGAATTTTCAGCGAAGATCATTCATGTACAGCTGTTAATAGTAACACACCTTTTAAGATAAAGCAGGAGCCTGTTGAAACCATTTTCGCTACGGAAAGATCTACAACTGAATTTAGACCAAGAAATATGACCTATAGAAATAATAATAATACTAACTTGAAAGGTACAAATCCTTTGAATAAATTTGGACGACGAACCAGATGTGCAATTTGTGAATCAGTTTTTCATTGGGCTAAGGATTGTTATCTAAATGAAAGAAATAAAACTGAAAAGTCAGAATCTGTCAATATTACATTATTTACAAATGAGAAACACAAAGATGAAATTTTCATGATGGAAGCCTATGGTACAGCAGTAATAGACACCGCGTGTACAAGAACAGTTTGTGGAAAAAAATGGTTAGATGAGTACAGATATAGTTTACGTGAGTCGAGTGATAGTATGTTTACTAGAACTGAAAGTAATCAGCAATTTAAGTTTGGAGATGGTGGTGCGGTGAAGTCGATAGAAAACATTATGATCCCAGCTTTAATTGGTAACACAAGCTGTAATATTTCTACTGAAGTAGTTAACTGTGATATACCCCTTCTACTAAGTAAAGATTCTCTAAAGAAAGCAAACACTGTATTGAACTTAAGCAATGATAGCGCTACAATGTTTGGTGAGCCAGTAAGACTGAATTTCACTTCCAGTGGCCACTACTGTGTTAATTTAAAAGGGGATAATTCATCAGTTGAGGCTAATCAAATTGAAGAAGTTCTTACTACAGTAAACACAAAGAAATATGATAAATGTGAACTTGTCAAATTGCATAAACAATTCGGACATGCTACATCAGAAAAATTGATTATTCTACTAAAAACTGCAGGTGTAGGTTTGGATATCGATATCACCAATATGTTACAAGACATTGTAAAAGAGTGTGAGACTTGTATGAAGTTCAAACGTCCTTTACCTAAACCCGCAGTTAGTGTGCCATTAGCCACTAAATTTAACCATATGGTAGCTATGGACTTGCATGAGATACAGTCAAATGTGTGGTATTTACATATTATTGATTTATTCACACGTTATAGCGCTGCTGTTGTGATTTTTAGTAAACGGTCAGACATTATAGTCAAACAGTTTATTCAAATTTGGATTAGTGTACATGGGCCCCCCAAATTTGTTCTTACTGACAATGGTAGGGAGTTTGACAATAAAGAATTTCACGATATGGCTGAGAACTTTAATATAACAGTTAAGACTACACCAGCGTACAGCCCCTGGAGTAATGGGATTCTTGAGAGACACAATAGGACTCTGAGTGAAATTCTTTCGAAAGTAAAGCATGACACTACACTGGATTGGCAAACAGCGCTTGCATGGTCAGTGAATGCAAAAAATTGTTTGTGTAATGTGCATGGCTTTAGTGCACATCAATTAGTTTATGGTGAAAATCCCAATCTCCCATCAGTTTTGATAGATGATTTGCCTGCTTTAGAAGGTTCATCAGAAAGTAAATGCGTTACTGAACATTTAATTGGTCTTCATGAGGCTAGAAAAGCATATATTGAAGTTGAAACTTCTGATAGAATTAGAAGGGCATTACGGAAACAAACTAGAAATTATGACAACTATATTACAGGAGACATTGTCTATTATAAGCGAGATGATAGCAATGAGTGGAAAGGGCCAGGTGTTGTGATCGGTCAGGACGGAGTGGTCGTCTTTGTACGACATGGAGGTTCATACATTCGTGTTCACAAATGCCGTTTAACAAAACTTTCATGTGAATTGTCAGATTTAAATGAGCATATGGAGCTTTCTATTGACTCGAGTATTGACGAACAGTCAGCTAATGATAATAAAAATAGTACTCATGAGGATGTTAATATAGATGACTTTGATGATGATCAAACTGTAGAACTCAATGAACAATCAGTAACTGTGCAGAATTCTGTAAGTTCTAATAGCGAACCTGACTTGTCTAGAATTTGTCTCAAGCCGAAGGTTGGACAATATTTGAATTTTACAGAAGAGAATGGTAATTCATGCGTTGTCAAGGTGCTTTCAAGAGCTGGGAAAGCAACCAGTGCCTTGAAAGACTGGTACAACATTGAATATATACAACCAGCCTCCAAAGAAGGTGTTAAAATTTCAGCGGACATTAGTCGACTTAAAGATGTACAATTTACAGATTTGAATAGTTCTGAAAGTAGCGATAGCTGTTTTTACATGGTTGAAGATGTGTGTTTTGACCAGGCAAAAATTGATGAACTTAACAAATGGATTGAATTTGATGTGTATGAGGAATTACCTGACACTGGTCAAAAATGTATTTCTACGAGATGGATTTGTACAGTGAAAGGAACGTCTACTGGTGATATTTGTAAAGCTCGTCTAGTGGCTAGAGGTTTTGAGGACACTGATAAGAACAATGTAGAAAAAGATTCCCCAACTTGTGCTAAGGAATCTCTTAGACTGGTTTTAGCTATAATTGCTCAATATAATTGGAAGCCCAAATCAATGGACATTAAGACTGCTTTTTTGCAAGGTCAAGAGTTATCAAGAGACATTTATTTGAAACCCCCTAAAGAGGCAAATGTTGTTGGTGTGGTTTGGCATCTTAAGAAATGTGTATATGGTTTGAGTGATGCCTCACTTTGCTGGTATAACAAGGTTAAGGAAGTAATGCTTGACAGTGGTTCACAAGTTTCAACAGTTGACCCTGCTGTGTTTTATTGGGTTGATAAAGATGGACTCAAAGGTTTATTAGCAAGTCATGTTGATGATTTCATCTGGTCTGGAAGTGATAATTTTGAGCAGAATTTTATTGAGCGGATTAGGAAAAAATTGAATGTAGGCCGTGAAGAGATAGACACTTTCAAATATGTTGGTCTTAATCTAACTTCAGATGAAAACAAAATTACACTGGATCAGCATCATTATATCAAGTCTCTTGAACCTATTGAATTAACCAAGCATCGAGCAATTGACAAAGAATCCTCATTGACTGTGTTGGAAAAGTAATGCTATGCGATCAAAAATAGGTCAAATAATGTGGATAGCAAGTCAAACACGACCTGATGTGATGTTTGATGCCAGTTTGTTAGCGTCATCGTTTAATCAAGCCAAAGTTAAGGACTTAGTTGAAGTTAACAAGGTCATTAAGAAAATTAAATCTGAAAATGTTAATTTGAAATTTCAACAATTAGGAAAAAGTGATTCATTAAAGCTCTTAGTCTTCAGTGATGCTTCTTTGGGTAATCTTCCAGATGGAGGTAGCCAAGGAGGTTACTTAGTATTTCTCGTAGGCGATAATGGTAAATTTTCATTAGTATCATGGCAATCTAAAAAAGTTAGAAGAGTCGTACGAAGTACATTAGCTGCAGAAGCGCTGGCCATGTCAGAGGCAGTTGATGAAGCTATATTCTTAGCGTTTCTGTACACTGAGATTACTCTGGGACATGCTTGTCCAACTTTGTTACCTTTGGAATGTATAACAGATAACCACTCTTTACACCAGACAGTGCATTCTAATAATCATGTGTCAGAAAAACGTTTACGAATAGAAATAAGTGGAATCAAACAGTTGATGAATTCAAAACAAATAAGCGCCTTGAAATGGAGTTCTTCTAAGACTCAGATTGCGGATTGTCTCACAAAGAAGTGATCGTCTTCTCTAGTCCTTCTAGGCTTGCTAGAGAAAGGCACACTTCAATTATAATCAGTCAGTTTAAATTTGTATATATGTATAAAAAAAGAATTTTACGTCCTGTGATTCTAACAATAAAATAAAAGATAGGGAATTTGTTAACATAATCATAAACCAGCAATATTTATTTAGTTGTATTTCACACAAACTTTTATGGATCCGACTTTTAGACTTAACCAAGCAACTTCCTGTTATATTTCTAACGTGATTGACAGCAGTTCACAGCTCGTTTTGCACGTTTTCTTTGCGTGGATATACAACAATATCACGAGGATGGAGAGGTTTAGGGAGTCTAGTTTAGTAATTCTCTTGAGGAGACATCTTAGTAAATGGTCTAGAGGACAACAGAGAATTTCAGTTGGAATAGGATGAACAAAGAACCAGTTTCCGTGAGCGCTCACTCGACATCAGTCATTCATCATCATCATTCAACTCTATCCTGCCTGTCTGTCGATTTCTTGACATGATTGTGGCTTGCTACACCCACGGACTTCGGCAAAAACTGTAAGTTTGACTAATTTTACAATTAACATGTCCAGTTTCCTGCTCACGTTGGCGGAGACGGGAAATGGTTGAGGCGTGAACACTAAAATGTCGAGCAACAGCGCGAACGCTCTGCCCAGCAGCGAGTCTTCCCATTGCTTCATGGCGCTGATTTTCGGGTAGCTCTGGGCGGCGGCCCATGTTCGGTAGGGTAAACTTTTAAGCGGTTTCTGTTAACGTTCGTTATCTGCTTTTGCAATATGGTGAATGTTTGCCTTCGCAACCCACCAATGTGGGCCAGTGCATGAAAAATGCATTTTCACATGCATTAAGCCTGCGGGCCAAGAAATGCAAGAAATGATTTGCATTTCTTCATGATCAGCGAGACATTACATAGACGAAACATGCCTGCAAATTTGGTTATAAATGGACGCATAGTTCTAATACAACAAACCAAACTTCACTGTTGCTAAACTTTTTTGACTCAGTAGATATACAATTTCAAGCTCACGCACGCACGCACACAGGCGATATGTGATGCGGTGCCTGTTCATCTTATAAGCAGAGGCCTATATATATATATATCTAATTATGCAACCGTTTTTCTGTATGACAGCATGCAGGAAATGTCAATTTCCCTTTCTCCGAGATCTAACAATACTCACCATTCTGTTACTTCTGATATACAGCTGGCTCTGACAGCGGCTCTAGGACTATAGACTTAGAAAGCTTTACCGACTCCTGGGAACCGGGTACTCGGCTCCCAACTGCCGAGTACCCGTTTACCATAGAGCTCATATTGTTTGCATAGCCACCAAACAAGAGAAAACTATGGCTTGCCTCCGTGGGGCTGGGAGGCTGGGTCCGTAACAGAATGGTGAGTATTGTTAGATCTCGGAGAAAGGGAAATTGACATTTCCTGCATTCTCCTTCGATCAATACTCACCATTCTGTTACTTCTGATATACACCAGATTTGATCAGTAACCTGGTGGGAAGGGGCAAGCCATACATGCTAATTTTGCCCCTTGGAGAAAGATTTTAGACTTCAAACTTGACTAACGGAGACCTAAAAAGGACCGTCAAGTTTACGGAACCGAATCACATTCGCGTCACCGCTCCCCCCCCTTTTTCCTCCTAAGAAAAGGGAGAGAACTAACGAACATGTATCTCGCCTGAAAACACCAATATGCCAAGAGGGTTAACTACTCCCTGCATATCGCTTGTATTAGCCTGGGAATGAGCATGAATATATACGATGAATGAACATGATACATATACATAATACAAAAAACTCTCACTTGTTGAATTACCTTATGATAACAGGACTTCAGACGTACCGCCTACAACCATTCACCGGTTCGGCCATCAGTGACACAATCTGGTTGACATCCTCTCGCCTGACCATGCCTGCTTTAGGTTCTTTTCTTACCGAAGTGAGAAAAGGGGAAAAGCAGTGTGGTCACTAACTATCGTTTCAAAACAGCTAAAGCGAGTGGATTGGCTGAGTCTGACACATCCCTCATATAGTAATCCATGAATGAGGACTCACAGTGCCATTGTGCAACGGCCATGATGTCCTATAACGGAACACCATTGTAAAGGGCGGTCGAGGCGGCTATTCCTCTGACATTGTCTGCCCTTACGCCTTGCACCTGGTGCCCAGTCGCCATCTCGTGAGTAGTCTGAATGCATTCGACCACCCAACGAGAGATAGTATCCATGGATGCGGCGCCATAAGACTTTTTATGGCAGATCCACAGATGTCTATCGTTCGACCGTAACGAGTCAGTCCGTTTCTTGTACTTAGTCAAAGCACGGACCGGGCACCAGACACTGGCATCACGATCAAACCTAGTTAACTTCGGTATAATGATCGGTTTGCCGGGATATCTCAAAGATTGGTTCTTTGACATAACCTCTGCTCTTGGCAGAAGACGCAGACCTTCTCCAGAAACAATAAATCGGTTCCTCTCTGCCGAAAGCGCATGGATCTCACTGCGCCTTCTAGCTGAGGAAGCTGCCAATAGAAAAACCGCCTTTAGAGTCAAATGCTTTAGACTAGCCGAACGCAACGGTTCGAAAGGGTGCTTGGCCAGTACATTAAGCACTAAAGATAGACTCCAGGCTGGAATGACTACCGGTTGTCTCGGTCGGAGATTGCTCATTCCCTCAACATCACATTTAACTGGGCCACCTCTGGACTATCCCTGTTGGCTAGACAAGGGATAAATGATGCCAAAGCTGACTTGTATCCAGCAACTGTGACGGGAGCTAGTCCTCAAAAGAACAGCTCACAGAGAAAGTCTGCTATTTGCTGATAGTGGATTGAAAGGTATCAATACCCTTTTCTTCACACCAGTCTGCAAATCTGTTAACCTTGTTGTTATACGACTTGAAGGTTGACCTACTTCTCGCAGCCGCGATGAAATCAGCAGCCTGTCGAGAAAAGCCTTCCGACGTGGAACGTTGTTTGATAACATCCACGCAGTCATTGAACATCTCGGGACGCTCGTGTAGGAAGCGTCCCTTGGCCTGGGAGATTATGTTCGGAATCTCGGGCAACTGCACAGGATTTTCCACCAGCAGATCTAGAAGATCCGTGAACCACGCCCTGCTCGGCCAATACGGCGCTATTAGCAGGACCAGACACGGTTCCTCCCTGACCTTCACCAAAACCTTCGGTAGAAGAATGGTGGGTGGGTACGCGTAAGCGTGCATCCCTCTCCAGCTTATCGCCAGAGCGTCTGTATCGACGGCATTTGGATCTGTAATCGGCGAGACATATGTCATGATTTGAGCATTTTCCTTTGTGGCGAACAAGTCCACGTTGGGTTTGCCCCAATGCTCGAAGATCCGTCGCAGAACTGGAGGGTTGAGGGACCATTCTGTTGGCAGGATTCTCTGTCTGCGAGACAAAGCATCCGCCAGAATGTTCAATCGGCCAGGAATACGAGCTGCTTTCAAAACAACCGAGTAATTCCTGCACCATTGAATCAAGTGCCACACCCTGATACACAGAGTGGGCGACCTGGTCCCGCCTTGGCGATTTATATATGATACTACTGTCGAATTGACCGACCGTATCAATATCACCTTGCCCCTGATCATCGGAAGGAACTCTTCCAACGCCAGTTCCACTGCCATCATTTCCAACAGATTGATATGCAGCTGACTCTCCGGGAGAGTCCATGTGCCCGAGACCTGGTTCTCCCAGGCAGGCACCCCACCCTTCCAGCGATGCATCCGTGTAAACGGACAGCTGGGGTTGGGGTAGGTGCAGCGAAACCCCTATTAGGAGATTCTGACGCTGTTTCCACCATAGCAGATGCGATATTATCGGCTCCAAAACTGGCACCAGTTTTGACAGGGGTTCTGTTCTCTGTTTCCACAGAGACATCAGATACAACTGGATAGGTCTTCGCATTAGAGCATCGTACGGGATAACCTGCTCCATGGAGACCATTATGCCCAGCATCTGAAGGAACCGCCTCGCCTTGAATGTGGTTTCCCACTCGAAAACTCTTGAGGATGGCTAACAGAGACACCACTCTGGGCTCTGATGGGTAAACCCTGCCCTCCTCAAGGTCGAATCGCATCCCCAAATAAACGAAACGTTGAGTGGGCGTCAACTCGGATTTCTCCTCGTTGACTATGCAGCTTAGATCTGAAAGTAACTTCAGAGTCAGAGCAGTATCCACGTTCAACCTGGCTGCCGAGTCTGCCTTAAGCAGCCAGTCGTCTATGTAGGTGTGTAGCGCCACGTTCTCTTTTCTGAGAAACGCTGTCACCGCAAGGACCACTCTTGTGAAAACCCTCGGAGCTGTCGACAGGCCAAACGGGAGACTGTAAACTCCCATACTTGACTCTGAAACGCAAATCTCAGAAACCTGTGCCAACTCCGATTCATAGGAATGTGGAAATATGCATTTTTCAGATCGATCGATACACACCACATTCCTTTCCTCAATCCCGCATTACCGACCTCGGCATTTCCATCTGGAACCGAGGCGTATGGCTAAACCAATTTAATGGCCTGAGATTGAGTATGGGTCTCCATCCCCCTGTGCTCTTGGGGATAAGGAACATGTTTGAATAGAAGCCTGGAGTGTTTCGATTTGCTGGATTTATTGCTCCTTTCAGAAGCAAACCCGACACTTCCTTTTGAACGGCTTCTAACTTGTCTGGCTCCCTTGGTACGGGTGTCCAGACAGGTGCCAAAGACAGATTTTGTGGTGGAAAGTCCCACCACTCCGGCATGTAACCCTGGGATAACCATCCCAGGACCAGACTGTCTGACGTCACACCTTGCCAGGCCTCGACGAAACGCATGAGCCTTCCACCCACCATAGACGCCTCGACGTCTAACGGGGTTGTCCGGCTCGCAGTCCGCCCCCCCCCCACTCTTTCTTAACGAGAGAGAGAGAGAACCATTTCGTTCTAGGCACGACGGGTATAACTGGCACCGCTGTTCCTGTCACACAGGCGCGGTCCAGGCGGATATGAAGGGAGCTTTCGTACCCTCAGGTACGCTTCGGCCCCTTCTGTCCGCCCTTTGAGGCCTTACCCTTACCCTTCCCCTTCCCACCTCTAGGGCGGTCAGGAGCAACATTGGGGAGGGTAGGCGCCTCTACAACCTTCCTGGGCTTCTTCGCCGGCGGCGGCTCTGAAACCCCAGCTGAAGCAGAAGTCGCAACAGGCCTAGCTTTCGCCTTGCCCTTATGCTTCTTCTGCTCCTTTGAAGGTTGTCCCGTTAGCGGTTTCCCCACAGGCCCTAGTGCATGCGCTTGTCGCACTAGCTCTAGCTGTAGGTTTACCGCTAACCGATTCTGCGCGATACTGGCGGTATCCTCTAAGATGGCCCACGCTTGGCCACCGAAGATGCTAGGCCCTGTCAGGGGTGTCCCAAGGAGACGCTCCCTGACTGCCGTAGCCGGACGCATATGGTCAATGACCATTTGCCTCCTGGATTTCGTCACACGCGCTTGCACCCTTGCCAATGCGTCCATCGACAGCACCAGGCCGTCATTGACACATGAAAGCGCCACAGGTGGCACAGGGTGGCCTGCCCCGCTTCAGCCCACACCGACTGAAGGAGACGATAAGAGTGGTTGACAGCGCTCATCGCTGCCCTCACACCCTCATCGCATAGGGACAGGACTTCTTCCTGGTGTACCTGAGACTTGTCCACAAGTGCCGGACCGGGGTGACCCGGCACGGCACTCTGGACGCCCAGTACCCATCGGTCACTCCGTGACCGACGGGACTACACCATACCTGTCGTATTCCCCCCGCGGAATACGACATCTTGCCCGCACCTCCATGGAGGCCGCAGGGAGCTGACCCTTGGTCATCAGTTGTTTGCTATAAATAGCATCCAACCATTCTATGAACCGTGGATCCAGTCCCACTGACTGGATCCGGGCCGCGGGCAAAATCCCCGTCCTGATCGACGCAACCGACGGACGGGGCGCATCTTCATCGGCCGTGGCCGAAACCACAGACGGGTCAACCCTGGCTAGCCACGCCAGAGCATCTGACCAATCTACCTCCGATGAAGACACCCCCGCAAACACGTCACCCGTTGACGTGCTCACGGGTCTGCCAGCCACGGCCTCCCAGCAAGGAGCCACGGCCGACACGCCAGGCACTCCGGTACCACACGGTTCCGCCGCCACCCCATGAAACACTCCGGTCCATGGGGTAGGTCCACACGGAAAACCGTACGGACCCGTAGCAGTCGCGGAACCATAGCCGGACACGGGCGCCCACGGCACCCCACATCCGACTGCCGGACCAGGCGAGATAGGTGAGTACCACGCCCGGCCCGGCACACCCGTTCCCGTGACGGCTGGTGCCAAACCAAGCCGCACGGAACCGGTGCACGGTAACGGATTTGCCTCAGCCACAGGCGGAGCCGCTGACCTCGCTTGCGCCAAACCAGACAAATGGAGGCCGGTTCCGTCTAGGACGGAATCAACCTCCATATTCTCCACCTGCGGCTTCACGGGCCGCAGCAACCTCTCCTCCTCGGCCTCCTCGTCTTCAGACTCCGAAGAGTCGTCACTAGACGAGTCAACCGTGGAACCGTCATGGCGGACGGCTCCCACACCTGACGGACCGGCCACCGCTACTGGACCACCCGGAGGTGGCCGCAGAGAAACAGAAACCCGTCTGGCCGAAGCCAGACGGGACTGCCAGGGGGCCGTACGAGACGGCCCCCTCGGTAACCAGTCCAGAATCCTGTCCGAGGACAGGATCCGTACCAGGCATGGGGAGAAACTGCCCCCCAACCTTTGGTAGCAGGGACGACACCAGCGTGGTCAGAACGCTATGCAGAAAAAACCCTGCAGAGCCGGACCAAACCACGCCGGCGGTGCCATCTCCGCCACCTCCAGCTGGGGACGTGGAGCACCCGCACCGGCCGAACCGGGCGCTCCACGATTTACTCTCGCCCACGGCACCCCACATCCGACTGCCGGACCAGGCGAGATAGGTGAGTACCACGCCCGGCCCGGCACACCCGTTCCCGTGACGGCTGGTGCCAAACCAAGCCGCACGGAACCGGTGCACGGTAACGGATTTGCCTCAGCCACAGGCGGAGCCGCTGACCTCGCTTGCGCCAAACCAGACAAATGGAGGCCGGTTCCGTCTAGGACGGAATCAACCTCCATATTCTCCACCTGCGGCTTCACGGGCCGCAGCAACCTCTCCTCCTCGGCCTCCTCGTCTTCAGACTCCGAAGAGTCGTCACTAGACGAGTCAACCGTGGAACCGTCATGGCGGACGGCTCCCACACCTGACGGACCGGCCACCGCTACTGGACCACCCGGAGGTGGCCGCAGAGAAACAGAAACCCGTCTGGCCGAAGCCAGACGGGACTGCCAGGGGGCCGTACGAGACGGCCCCCTCGGTAACCAGTCCAGAATCCTGTCCGAGGACAGGATCCGTACCAGGCATGGGGAGAAACTGCCCCCCAACCTTTGGTAGCAGGGACGACACCAGCGTGGTCAGAACGCTATGCAGAAAAAACCCTGCAGAGCCGGACCAAACCACGCCGGCGGTGCCATCTCCGCCACCTCCAGCTGGGGACGTGGAGCACCCGCACCGGCCGAACCGGGCGCTCCACGATTTACTCTCGGACCGCCTGACCCCGCGTCAGACCCAGCCAAGTCCTTCTGGGCAAGGAACTTAACCATCGTTTCGACGGACCACACTGCACAAACATTACACCTATGATCTATATTACACAGGGCACACATAAAACAGACATGGTCCTTGAACATTACACGGACAAACTTATGGCAGTCGTCACATGATGGCGGGGCTGGCTTGGCCTATAAAATAAGCACAAACCTACAATAAACAAGCGGAACGAGACCCGGATGGAAGGCAGACAATTAATTTTCAAATAATTTGACTCATAAATTAACCGTAACCTCCCCGCACCCCACCCCGCCACGTTACAACAACGATCGCATTGATTACGACGACAAGTACGCGGCGGGCACAACACACCCATAATAGATCCTCCAGGATGTGTAACGGCTCCAGGAATCATATCGCATAGCATTCAGGGTATATTTACTAATCAATATAAATTATACTCCTAACGAACGCAGCACGATATGTGAAGAAAACAACAAAATGTATAACAAAACTGCTGTCTCACACGGTAAAACCGCAGACCACACATCTACTCAAGAATTTTGAAACCACCGATCATTGCAAACCGATCGTGATCACACGTAAACTTGATCATTCTAAAGTTTCCGGTACCATTTTTAGTACGCAGCACCCAGAATAAGATGCGCGAATTAATGAAAAATTTTTCTTCACATAAACATCCGAGCGACCGGGTGTGACGTCACCCGCTCGGATTCTACGGAGAACGACGTCAGCCGATATTCGTGTTAGAAATACCGTAGCAAACACCTATTTTCATATCTGCCGATCGCCTGTTGGGGTTTAAAGAAGGCGATCGTCTGGCATATATCGTTGTTAGCACACGTCCCAGATTCTATGGGGACAGAAATTGGAACATGCGACACAACGAAATTTAGAGACCTAAGTCTTTTAACTATGGATAATAAAGAACAATACAACCTGGTTTTCTTGGGCGGTATTCTCCATAGTCCTTAGTTAATCCTTTCAGAACACACAAACTATCACTGATTAAAGACTTAGATTATTTTAAAACACTAAAATCCTTAATGCAAAAAGCATGTATTGCTCTTGTCGCTATGCAAACAAGAATGAGCTCTATGGTAACCGGGTACTCGGCAGTTGGGAGCCGAGTACCCGGTTCCCAGGAGTCGGTAAAGCTTTCTAAGTCTATAGTCCTAGAGCCGCTGTCAGAGCCAGCTGTATATCAGAAGTAACAGAATGGTGAGTATTGATCGAAGGAGAATTGAAAATGTGACATGGGGAATTCGTCGGTGAATGGGTTAAGAACCACCATCATCATACATTGCAGGAAAACTTCTGATATACAGCTGGCCTTGACAGCGGCTCTAGGATTATAGACTTAGAAAGCTTTACCGACTCCTGGGAACCGGGTACTCGGCTCCCAACTGCCGAGTACCCGTTTACCATAGAGCTCATATTGTTTGCATAGCCACCAAACAAGAGAAAACTATGGCTTGCCTCCGTGGGGCTGGGAGGCTGGGTCCGTAACAGAATGGTGAGTATTGTTAGATCTCGGAGAAAGGGAAATTGACATTTCCTGCATTCTCCTTCGATCAATACTCACCATTCTGTTACTTCTGATATACACCAGATTTGATCAGTAACCTGGTGGGAAGGGGCAAGCCATACATGCTAATTTTGCCCCTTGGAGAAAGATTTTAGACTTCAAACTTGACTAACGGAGACCTAAAAGGACCGTCAAGTTCACGGAACCGAATCACATTCGCGTCACAGCCACCCACCCTTTTTCCTCCTAAGAAAAGGGAGAGAACTAACGAACATGTATCTCGCCTGAAAACACCAATATGCCAAGAGGGTTAACTACTCCCTGCATATTGCTTGTATTAGCCTGGGAATGAGCATTAATATATAAGATGAATGAAAATGATACATATACATAATACAAAAAACTCTCACTTGTTGAATTACCTTATGATAACAGGACTTCAGACGTACCGCCTCCAACCATTCACCGGTTCAGCCATCAGTGACACAATCTGGTTGACATCCTCTCGCTTGACCATGCCTGCTTTAGGTTCTTTTCTTACCAAAGTGAAAAAAGGGGAAAAGCAGTGTGGTCACTAACTATCGTTTCAAAACAGCTTAAGCGAGTGGATTGGCTGAGTCTGACACATCCCTCATATAGTAATCTGTAAATGAGGACTCACAGTGCCATTGTGCAACGGCCATGATGTCCTCTAACGGAACACCATTGTAAAGGGCGGTCGAGGCGGCTATTCCTCTAACATCGTGTGCCCTTACGCCCTGCACCTGGTGCCCAGTCGCCATCTCGTGAGTAGTCTGAATGCATTCGACCACCCAACGAGAGATAGTATCCATGGATGCGGCGCCATAAGGCTTTTTATGGCAGATCCACAGATGTCTATCGTTCGACCGTAACGAGTCAGTCCGTTTCTTGTACTTAGTCAAAGCACGGACCGGGCACCAGACACTGGCATCACGATCAAACCTAGTTAACTTCGGTATAATGATCGGTTTGCCGGGATATCTCAAAGATTGGTTCTTTGACATAAACTCTGCTCTTGGCAGAAGACGCAGACCTTCTCCAGAAACAATAAATCGGTTCCTCTCTGCCGAAAGCACATGGATCTCACTGCGCCTTCTAGCTGAGGAAGCTGCCAATAGAAAGACCGCCTTTAGAGTCTTAGAGTGTAAATGCTTTAGACTAGCCGAACGCAATGGTTCGAAAGGGTGCTTGGCCAGTACATTAAGCACTAAAGATAGACTCCAGGCTGGAATGACTACCGGTTGTCTCGGGCGGAGATTGCTCATTCCCTTCAACATCACATTTAACTGGGCCACCTCTGGACTATCCCTGTTGGCTAGACAAGGGATAACTGATGCCAAAGCTGACTTGTATCCAGCAACTGTGACGGGAGCTAGTCCTGCAAAGAACAGCTCACAGAGAAAGTCTGCTATTTGCTGAATAGTGGATTGAAAGGTATCAATAACCTTTTCTTCACACCAGTCTGCAAATCTGTTAACCTTGTTGTTATATGACTTGAAGGTTGACCTCCTTCTCGCAGCCGCGATGAAATCAGCAGCCTGTCGAGAAAAGCCTTCCGACGTGGAACGTTGTTTGACAACATCCACGCAGTCAATTTGAACATTTCGGGACGCTCGTGTAGGAAGATTATGTTCGGAATCTCGGGCAACTGCACAGGATTTTCCACCAGCAGATCTAGAAGATCCGTGAACCACGCACTGCTCGGCCAATACGGCGCTATTAGCAGGACCAGACACGGCTCCTCCCTGACCTTCACCAATACCTTCGGTAGAAGAATGGTGGGTGGGTACGTGTAAGCGTGCATCCCTCTCCAGCTTATCGCCAGAGTGTCTGTATCGACGGCATTTGGATCTGGAATCGGCGAGACATATGTCATGATTTGAGCATTTTCCTTTGTGGCGAACAAGTCCACGTTGGGTTTGCCCCAATGCTCGAAGATCCGTCGTAGAACTGGAGGGTTGAGGGACCATTCTGTTGGCAAGATTCTCTGTCTGCGAGACAAAGCATCCGCCAGAATGTTCAATCGGCCAGGAATATGAGCTGCTTTCAAAACAACCGAGTAATTCCTGCACCATTGAATCAAGTGCCACACCCTGATGCACAGGGTGGGCGACCTGGTCCCGCCTTGGCGATTTATATATGATACTACTGTCGAATTGTCTGACCGTATCAATATCACCTTGCCCCTGATCATCGGAAGGAACTCTTCCAACGCCAGTTCCACTGCCATCATTCCCAACAGATTGATATGCAGCTGACTCTCCGGGAGAGTCCATGTACCCGAGACCTGGTGTTCTCCCAGGCAGGCACCCCACCCCTCCAGCGATGCATCCGTGTAAACGGACAGCTGGGGGTGGGGTAGGTGCAGCGAAACCCCTATTAGGAGATTCTGATGCTGTTTCCACCATAGAAGATGCGATATTATCGGCTCCAAAACTGGCACCAGTTTTGACAGGGGTTCTGTTCTCTGTTTCCACAGAGACATCAGATACAACTGGATAGGTCTTCGCATTAGAGCAGCGTACGGGATAACCTGCTCCATAGAGACCATCATGCCCAGCATCTGAAGGAACCGCCTCGCCTGAATGTGGTTTCCCACTCGAAAACTCCTGAGGATGGCTAACAGAGACACCACTCTGGGCTCTGACGGGTAAACCCTGCCCTCCTCGAGGTCGAATCGCATCCCCAAATAAACGAAATGTTGAGTGGGCGTCAACTCGGATTTCTCCTCGTTGACTATCCAGCCTAGATCTGAAAGTAACTTCAGAGTCAGAGCAGTATCCACGTTCAACCTGGCTGCCGAGTCTGCCTTGAGCAGCCAGTCGTCTATGTAGGTGTGTAGCGCCACGTTCTCTTTTCTGAGAAACGCTGTCACCGCAAGGACCACTCTTGTGAAAACCCTCGGAGCTGTCGACAGGCCAAACGGTAGAACTGTAAACTCCCATACTTGATTCTGAAACGCAAATCTCAGAAACCTGTGCCAACTCCGATTCATCGGAATGTGGAAATATACATCTTTCAGATCGATCGATACACACCACATTCCTTTCCTCAATCCCGCCATTACCGACCTCGGCGTTTCCATCTGGAACCGAGGCGTATGGATAAACCAATTTAATGGCCTGAGATTGAGTATGGGTCTCCATCCCCCTGTGCTCTTGGGGACAAGGAACATGTTTGAATAGAAGCCTGGAGTGTTCCGGTTTGCTGGTTTTATTGCTCCCTTCAGAAGCAAACCCGACACTTCCTTTTGAACGGCTTCTAACTTGTCTGGCTCCCTTGGTACGGGTGTCCAGACAGGTGCCAAAGACAGATTTTGTGGCGGAAAGTCCCACCACTCCGGCATGTAACCCTGGGATAACCATCCCAGGACCAGACTGTCTGACGTCACACCTCGCCAGGCCTCGACGAAACGCATGAGCCTTCCACCCACCATAGACGCCTCGACGTCTAACGGGGTTGTCCGGCTCGCAGTCCGCCCCCCCTCTTTCTTAACGAGAGAGAGTGAGAACCATTTCGTTCTAGGCACGACGGGTATAACTGGCACCGCTGTTCCTGTCGCACAGGCGCGGTCCAGGCGGATATGAAGGGAGCTTGCGTACCCTCAGGTACGCTTCGGCCCCTTCTGTCCGCCCTTTGAGGCCTTACCCTTACCCTTCCCGCCTCTAGGGCGGTCAGGAGCAACATTGGGGAGGGTAGGCGCCTCTACAACCTTCCTGGGTTTCTTCGACGGCGGCGGCTCCGAGAACCCAGCCGAAACAGAAGTCGCAACAGGCCTGGCTTTCGCCTTGCTCTTATGCTTCTTCTGTTTCTTTGAAGGCTGTCCCGTTAGCGGTTTGCCCACAGCCCCTAGTGCGTGCGCTTGCCGAACTAGCTCTAGCTGTAGATTTACCGCTAACCGATTCTGCGCGATACTGGCAGTGTCCTCTAAGATGGCCCGTGCTTGGCCACCAAAGATGCTAGGCCCTGTCAGGGGCGTCCCAAGAAGACGCTCCCTGACTGCCGTAGCCGGACGCATATGGTCAATGACCATTTGCCTCCTGGACTTCGTCACTCGCGCTTGCACCCTTGCCAATGCGTCCATTGACAGCACCAAGCCGTCATTAACACACGAGAGCGCCACAGGTGGCACAGGGTGGCCTGCCCCCGCTTCAGCCCACACCGACTGAAGGAGACGATAAGAGTGATTGACAGCGCTCATCACTGCCCTCACACCCTCATCGCATAGGGCCAGGACTTCTTCCTGGTGTACCTGGGAGTTATCCACTAGTGCCGGACCGGGGCCACCCGACCCGGCACTCTGGACTCCCAGTGCCCATCGGTCATCCTCCGTGACCGACGGGACTACACCATACCTGTCGTATTCACCCCGCGGAATACGACATCTTGCCCGCACCTCCCTGGAGGCCGCAGGGAGCTGACCCTTGGTCATTAGTTGTTTGCTATAAATAGCATCCAACAAATCTATGAACCGTGGATCCAGTCCCACTGACTGGATCCGGGCCGCGGGCAAAATCCCCGTCCTAATCGACGCAACCGACGGATGGGGCGCATCTTCATCGGCCGTGGCCGAAACCAGACGGGTCAACCCTGGCTAGCCACGCCAGAGCATCTGACCAATCTACCTCCGATGAAGACACCCCCGCAAACACATCACCCGTTGACGTGCTCACGGGTCTGCCAGCCACGGCCTCCCGGCAAGGAGCCACGGCTGACACGCCAGGCACTCCGCTACCACACGGTTCCGCCGCCACCCCATGAAACACTCCGGTCCATGGGGTAGGTCCGCACGGAAAACCGTACGGACCCGTAACAGTCGCGGAACCATAGCCGGACACGGGCGCCAACAGCACCCCACGTCCGGCTGCCGGACCCGGCGAGATAGGTGAGTACCACGCCTGGCCCGGCACACCCGTTCCCGTGACGGCTGGTGACAAACCAAGCCGCGCGGAACCGGTGCAAGGTAACGGATTGGCCTCAGCCGCAGGCGGAGCCGCTGACATGGCTTGCGCCAAACCAGACAAATGGAGGCCGGTTCCGTCCAGGACGGAATCAACCTCCATATTCTCCACCTGCGGCTTCACGGGCCGCAGCAACCTCTCCTCCTCGGCCTCCTCGTCTTCAGACTCCGAAGAGCCATCACTAGACGAGTCAACCGTGGAGCCGTCCTGGCGGATGGCTCCCACACCTGACGGACCGGCCACCGCTACTGGACCACCCGGAGGTGGCCGCAGAGAGACAGAACCCGTCTGGCCGAAGCCAGACGGGACCGCCAGGGGGCCGTACGAGACGGCCCCCTCGGTAACCAGTCCAGAATCCTGTCCGAGGACAGGATCCGTACCAGGCATGGGGAGAAACTGCCCCCCAACCTTTGGTAGCAGGGACGACACCAGCATGGGCAGAACGCTATGCAGAAAACCCTGCATAGCCGGACCAAACCACGCCGGCGGTGCCATCTCCGCCACCTCCAGCTGTGGACGTGGAGCACCCCCACCGGCCGAACCGGGCGCTCCACGATTTCCTCTCGGACCGCCTGACCCCGCGTCAGACCCAGCCAAGTCCTTCTGGGCAAGGAACTTAACCATCATTTCGACGGACCACACTGCACACACATTACACCTATGATCTATATTACACAGGGAACACCTAAAACAGACATGGTCCTTGAACATTACACGGACAAACTTATGGCAGTCGTCACATGATGGCGGGGCTGGCTTGGCCTATAAAATAAGCACAAACCTACAATAAACAAGCGGAACGAGACCCGGATGGAAGGCAGACAATTAATTTTCAAATATTTTGACTCATAAATTAACCGTAACCTCCCCGCACTCCACCCCGCCACGTTACAACAACGATCGCATTGATTATGACGACAAGTACGCGGCGGGCACAAACACACCCATAATAGATCCTCCAGGATGTGTAACGGCTCCAGGAATCATATCGCATAGCATTCAGGGTATATTTACTAATCAATATAAATTATACTCCTAACGAAAGCAGCACGATATGTGAAGAAAACAACAAAATGTATAACAAACTGCTGTCTCACACGGTAAAACCGCAGACCACACATCTACTCAAGAATTTTGAAACCACTGATCATTGCAAACCGATCGTGATCGCACGTAAACTTGATCATTCTAAAGTTTCCGGTACCATTTTTAGTACGCAGCACCCAGAATAAGATGCGCGAATTAATGAAAAAAATTTTCTTCACATAAACATCCGAGCGACCGGGTGTGACGTCACCCGCTCGGATTCTACGGAGAACGACGTCAGCCGATATTCGTGTTAGAAATACCGTAGCAAACACCTATTTTCATATCTGCCGATCGCCTGTTGGGGGTTAAAGAAGGCGATCGTCTGGCATATATCGTTGTTAGCACACGTCCCAGATTCTATGGGGTCAGAAATTGGAACATGCGACACAACGAAATTTAGAGACCTAAGTCTTTTAACCATGGATAATAAAGAACAATACAACCTGGTTGTCTTGGGCAGTATTCTCCATAGTCCTTAGTTAATCCTTTCAGAACACACAAACTATCACCGATTAAAGACTTAGATCATTTAAAACACTAAAATCCCTAATGCAAAAAGCATGTATCGCTCTTGTTGCTATGCAAACAAGAATGAGCTCTATGGTAAACGGGTACTCGGCAGTTGGGAGCCGAGTACCCGGTTCCTAGGAGTCGGTAAAGCTTTCTAAGTCTATAATCCTAGAGCCACTGTCAAGGCCAGCTGTATATCAGAAGTAACAGAATGGTGAGTATTGATCGAAGGAGAACATCATATCTCTTAGTGAATGTCGCCGCTGCCTCGCATTAACTTAAGTGGTCCTCCTCAGACAAACAGATTTATTTTTAGAACCACCAGGTGCTATTTCACATGTTTTTTAACCAACATCAGGAAACCTCAAGTGGTTCACCTTAGATATAGTAGGTGGTGCGATGCATTAGGCTAATTATTCACCATTTAAAAAAAAAAAAACTACCTTATCATCATACATATGAACGGGGTCTTTTACAACCACTGCCAACAGTGGTTATTCAGTTTGAACCACCGCAATGTGCGCGTTAAATGTTGCTGGCATCCATTGGGAGAAAGGTTTCAAAATTTTAACTTTTGGCGTAAAAAAACAACGGGGATTATTTAATTGTTAGCACCCACAGCTTTGTATCAACTGGGCTAGGAGATTTAATTGCAGGAAACCATTACAATGGGCTGAATATCCTCGACAAATACAATGAACATTGCTCTAGCCAATCACCTATCAGAAATATCTTCAGCAAATAGAAACGCACGTGCACTTGCTGGACATCCACTGGCCTTGGATTGCAGATCAGTCTGTATTAGTCTTTCGAGCCAAACAGACGCTAACTTGTAAGATTCAAATTCTCTTTCAAGTTTTTCAAATTTATTTTCCACATTTTAAATACCGTACAGTACAATCGCGTACATTCCAAATCTATCCTTTTTGACGAAATCGATTCAATTCTTTGATGGATCTTTTCCAAACATTGTAGATTCACATTTTATGTCTATTTAACTTTTAATCAAATATTTGTAATGTACACCTACACAAATTATTTTTATTCAAACATACAGCAGTCAATTTTGCTCATTTGCGCATATAAAAATGAATTCGAATCATGATAGTACACCAAATCACCAAGCAAATTTTATTGAATCTATTCATACGTTTCAAACGTATTTTTGATTTCAAACATCCGGATTACAGAAATTTAATTACAGAAACAGGGTCCGATGTTTAGCAATGCCACCGTCTCTTAGTCATCTGAAAAAGAATAGGTGCGATAAGTTAGAAATAGGAAGTTAAGTTAGAAACCAGCATTGATCTAAATTTGTTCACAGGAAATTACGAGTTTTCATAGAAAACATCCATTTACTGAACAGATTATTTTTTGATATTTTAGCACTGACTGAGTATCTCGATCAACTAAGCCAGTCATTTCCAATGATAAATTTTCAAAAATAACCTTTTCTTTCGTCTCCTAATGGACCTTTATTTGAGTATTAAATTATTAACAATATAGTGAGACATACATAGCAGGTAATAATAGTAGGAACAACACACCTATAGGAATAGGCCGGGGTAAAACCTGGCGGCTATTACTGATCTACCGGTGGCTGTTTTCGACGGCGGCTGTTATCGTCATACACCAACGGTATACGACCACAAAACTCGAAAACTGGTGTCATCTTATTTATTTATTCTTTTAAACTTTAGCGATTAATAATTGATATCTATATACTTTAGTTAGTGGTGAATTAGTCCACCTTTCTTCAAAAAAGTAATGCTATTGTTAGCTAACCAAAATAACTTGTAGGTTACCACTATTCCCGATTTTGTTTTATCCTTTTCTTCTTGTTGTGTAAATTCCCCCTTTCGTACATGGCCGTGACTGAAAAAAGCAGGCAAGATTCAAGATTATTTATTCAGTAGTAAATATATATAAATTATGGATTCAACTAGGTTGTCCGCCGAAGGCAATGCCTATTGTATTGGCGGACACCTTACATTGCCGTGCTATGACATAAATCAATTGATCGAATAGTGGAAATTTAACCTGATGGGCCAGAGAGAGAGAGAGAGAGAGAGAGAGAGAGAGAGCAATAGTAATTGTAGTCAACAGTATAAAAGGGGAAGTGACAATTGTGGGTGTATATATAAAATGGAAGAGAGACTGAATAATAAATAGAGTTACTCAAACTGATGTCACTAATATGTACCGTCGGTTTCATGGAGATCGAATCGAAGTGTATAAGTGTCATGGCTACTATAACATCAAAGTAGAAAACATACTGAGAAAGTCTGATGTGGAAACAACCCGAGGTCATAATTACAAACTGAAAATGGAGCAGTTCAGCAAGTACATTCGAAAATACTTCTTTCATCATCATCATCATCATCATCATCATCATCAGCATCATCATCATCATCATCATTATCATCATTAGTGACGGACATAATTCAGATATGACTTGTGTGTCGCAGGCATAGGTTTGATAATATTAGTCGTGATTAAATAAAATGTCTTTATAATGTACGTCTAGCTTTGATTTAAATTGGTATAAGTTGATGGCAAGTGCAATGTGATCAGGTAAAGAGTTCCAGTAAGGAATAACTATGTGAAAAAAGTTTTTTCCGGAGATTTTTCTTGCAGAAATTTGTTTGAATTTTGAGATTATGTCCACACGTGGTCATGGTTGCAGTGGATGTTGCCTTAAAGAATTGGCCTGCATCTAAGTTATATTTCATGTGTAAAATTTTGTAAGTTTCGATTAAATCCCCTCTAAATCGTCTGTATTTAAGTGACATTAGGTTGAGTGATTTCAATCTATCCATGTAAGGTAGATGTGGCGCCATATAGTCAAATACTAATGGCTGATCTTTCCATTATCTGAGGTAATTTATTCCAGAGGGACACAGACTGGAAAACAACTTCTGCAGACTTCTAATTTTGCCCTCAGCTGAAAAATTGCCACGGTCGTTCCGTCAGTGTATAAAGCTTGGACTTCCAAATGCAGAAGCTTGAATATCTAGATATGACATTTTCGCCCATAGAGACAAAAATCTAGCCTTTGCAAGCCACATCAGAACCCCGACAGATAAAACTAACAGTAGCCTACCATGACCATAATCAGGTATCATTTACCTAACTTGATGAAAGTATGTTCAAAGCGCTTTTCTAGGCTTTGGTGAGGCCGCATCTGGCATATGCTGTAGGTGTATGGTGAGTCTACAAAAAAAGGGTGTTGAGTTAATAGAAAACATTCTAAGAAGGGTGGCAAAGCAAATACTAGTGCTAAAGAACCTGGTATATGCAGATAGATTGAGAAGATTAAAGATGTCAACAATGTCTTATAGGAGAGTCAGAGGAGAAAGGATTGAGGTCTATAAGATTTTCTGTGGTGTTTATGACCCAGAAGTGGCAAAAGACTTACTAACTGAGACAGGAGAGAGAGAGGCACAAGAGGCCATAATTTGATAATGGTTAAGCTAAAAAGAATTAAGGAAACACATACTCCTTCACTAACAGTGTGGTGGATTATGGATACCTGGAACAGCCTACCTGAGGAAATTGTATGTTGTAAAACTGTCTTAACATATGAAGTAGCCCTTGATAGATTAAGGGGAAAATCAGGATATGAAATTTGAGTTCACATCAGAGTTCGGAAACCAGGAATACAGGAAAGTGAAACATATATACGAGTTGAGGTGGACATACAGGCTAAGCAATAGCTTGAGTCCATAGTTCAATCCTAAGAAGTTCTAAGAAGAGATCACGTGTATCTAGCTTAATTGATTACTTTATGGGGGAAGGACAACTGTATTGTAGTAGACATGGTAGAGGTTGTAGAGCTAGATATCAGTTTGTCTGACCACAAACCAGATTCATATTGGGGCTATAATGATATAGGATTTTTAGACGACACCCCCACCCCCCACCCCCCCCAACCCCCCCCCCCCCACCCCTTTTTTTTTTTAAAACATAATTATAGTGAAAAAATATTTCATCAGATTAACTATAACCCAACCCAAACCGGCCCCACACCTCTGAACAGTCTACAGATGTTATAATTCAATTCAATTATAATAATATGTGTATCTTTGACTGAGTAATTTTATCATTTATACATTAATTTATATATTCGTGTACTTCAAAGAAGTTATCAAAATGAACTTGAATTGAATTGGTGTATCCTCGAGCTGTACACACAACCCACTTGGCTAATGACCCCACCAAAATTAAAGCCCTGCAAAAAAATCGATAACTCTGAATGTGGCACACAAATATGAGCGGGTTATATGATTGTTATTGCTAACAATGGTTGCGGTGGGGTGTGGGTGCGTTGGCGAATAGAGAAACCAGCCAGCTGTTACCAATATGGCCTTTGGTAAATGCTAATGTATGGCTACTCATAAATTTGTTCATGGCTGGAACATACACATTGTTATATTGACCCAGGAGTAGGCCTACTTCAATAAGCTTGAAACTTGTTGAAACTGTGTTAGCGAATAAACCAATTTTTAATATTGGTAATACATGTGACTAGCAATTTCCAGAAACCAATCCGGGAAAGCTGCTGCATATTTTGAAACTAATTTAACTGGGCGATGTTGCTGTTTATGGCGGCAGCAGCATCCAGTCAATTTACTTTCAAAGTATTTTACATAATGTGTATTAAATAGTAAAGACATACAATTCATACAACTTGTCAGTCTATTAAGTGATTATAACAGAATATCCGATTGCCCGCAGCGTGCTAATGGACCTTTCCAATTTTAGCTATACCCCGCCCATCTCTAGCTAAGCTTCACCCACACCTCGAGCGTGTTGGGATCGATCGATCTCTGAACTCCCTGACTAGCAATTTCCAGAAAACAATACTGATAAGCCATTGAATATTTTGAAACTAATCTGTCCGGGCAATGATACTGCTTATGGCGGCAATTTTAATTGAAAACTGAAAGAACCAACGCCTATAACGCATCCAAACCCTGAGTCAGCGTAGGCTGGAATTTGTTCCCAATATTGCGTGGCCATTGGAGGAATGTTAAAAATGCAATCAGCAGTTATTACCCTAACTCGATTGAAAATTGATTCGTTGAACTTTGTACAATTTTGATCATTGTTACACGTGGTCGGAGTTGTCTTAAAGCACAACTAGTTAATTTTAATCGCTTGGAGTAATAACTAACTGATTGTCCTTATGCGATAGATTGACCCTTGTACATTGTCATGGCTAAAAAGATCCTAGATTCAGAAGTTTAATGATCAACCCATTAGACTAATCAATTCATCTTCCACAATTGCTCGACAATTGTCCTTACGCGATAGAGTGACCATTGAGAATTAATCCCCCATGATTGAATAATTTCCCAGAGCCCGAAAAAAGACAGGTCCAGACATACAACTGGTCAATAATCACTATGCACTACATTAACCCTTGTGTGTTTGTCCTGGTTCGAAGAGATCAGCGCTTAATTACACTCATTAACCCTTGTCAAGCATCATTTCATAGTTCGCTAGGAGTTGCGTGATTTAATGAGAGGGAATGGCTTTGGGATTGAGTGAGTTCCCAGGGTCTGGAAAAGATGAGTCCAGACATATAACCTGTCAATCATCCTTACACAATTCACTAACCCTTGTCAATCAGCATTACGCTAATTACCCTTAAGCTCATCTAATTGGATGACAGGAGTTACGTGATTTAATGAGTGGGAGGGGGCTTCACCATTGAATGAGTTCCCAGGGTCATGGAAAGACGAATCCAGACATGTAACTTGTCAATCATCCTTACACAATTCATAAACCCTTGTCAATCATCATTATGCAAATTATCCTTGCCAATCACCATTACCCTTTAGCTCACCTGATTGGATATGACAGGAGTCACGTGATTTAATTATGGGGAAGGGCTTATGACCATCCCCCCCCCCCCCGGCCACCTCTACATCTAACATCCAATCAGAATGGTGGAGATATGGACACTTCAAAGGAAAAATTGACACAAAATGCAGCAGAGCGCAAAGGATAAAAGATGACAAAATAACAAAGGAGAGAACAAAGGAACGAACAAAAGAAAAAGGTGTGAAAAGTGGCCATATCGCCTCACCTCTACTAACAAGTATCCGCAACATATGACACAGCTATTAACCAGAGGAGTATGCCAAAACCAAATAAAACTATATACCTGGAAACCCCAACTGGAATAGAGCAAACTTTAAGGCATATGAGAAAAACTTGGAGTACATGTTACAGAAGCGGTCTAAGGTGAAAGAAGCGCATTCATGCCTTTAGGTGGAACTGTTTGTGGGAGATCTAATGGCAAGCCTGAGGAAGGTGGAATCAGGAGCTGTTAAAAGGGCTAAAACTAGAAGATTATGGACGATGGTGAAACCTCCACAAATAGTAAGTGCTCAGAATGAGGTCAAGAAGTCCTTTAATGTATGGAAGGAGCGGAGTAGACCGAGGAATGTAGTATGTTATAATAAGGTGAAAAAGAAGGAGGCATTAAATAGAAGTTTAGCTGCAAGTCAGAGGTGCAATGAGCTGCAAGAAATCGTGATTGAATCTGATAAGCTGATGGCCAAACAGCGGGGGTTGGGGCCCCAAATAACGGCTGTGTTGGAGTATAAGGGTGAGACATATAACAACCCAGAAGTTTATCTAAAAGTGTGGCAGCAGTATTTCCAGGTTCTGTTGATGCCAGCTCATTATGAGTAGTTTGATGAGGCACATAGAGAGCTGGTGAACGATGACATGAAAAGGCTGAGCGAATTAGCAAGGTGGAGAGCTTTACCATTCACTGAGCTAGAAATTGGAAGTTGTGTTCAGCAGATGAAGAAAAACAAAGCTGCAGACAAATTTGTTCTTGCATCAGAACATACGCATCAGGCATGCAAGTCCAGTTATTGTTAATATTTTAACATCACTGTTTAATGTAATTTCAAGAATCAAGTAATTCCAACTCTATTTATAGAAGGACGGTTGATACGATACTGGCAAAGCAAATGAAATCTAAAAGAGTTTCAGCAACCTACCGAGGGATTACTATCATCAGTGACATTGGGAAGATCCTAAAGTCAATGTCAAAGTAATTGTATTTCAAGATAAATGGTGCTATATATACACAATCAAAACAGGATATCCATCGAAGGCAGGGCCTATGATGTGATAGACACCTTACATAGATGACATTGCTGGATAGAACAGACAGATACAATACGATACTTAAATAAATAAAGAATTGAGTAGAAAACATGGTTGTGTTTATTAGTATGTAGTGTGGGGAGGGTGTGTGTGTGTGGCTGGGTCAGTGGTGATGGGTGGTGGGCTCTTCTGTAAGGCGTACTGAGTGCTGTATGTGTTTATTTAGTGTTGTCTCGTTAAATTGCTATATTCTGTGTATACCTGCGGTAAGTGGATTTGTAGGCATATATTTTGCCATGTGATGGTGAATGCCCTCGGAAGTGATAGAAGACATCATTGTGAATACCTATTTATGGAATTTTCCCTTTGAAACGTCGTCCTTGACCCTTATCAATTTACTGAGAAAATCAAGATATTTTCAAGTGATTTGACTAATGATGTTGATGGGAGCGAATAAAGAGTACCTTTATGCACTATGTAGTGTAACAATTTTCAGCAAAGTATATTGAAAGAATGTGAATAAAAGTGCAGAAACCCTATTGGAGGGGAAAATGGAGAGCAGACCTATAGTTCCCCGGTTTTTCCACAGGGGATATAATAATAATATGTTCCATGGTTATGCTGCTCTTATGGATATTCTTTGTTTTCCCATTTCAGTCCTGGAGTATTTAGTATGTATGCTATTTTTTTAATCATGTGTTGTGGTTATGGATTTCAAAGTTATTTTTCATAAGACCACTTATTGGTGGTGCAGATTTGTTTTGTAATTGTCTTTTAGAAGAATGTATAGCTGTACCTCGAACTTGCCATGCTCAAGAAGGCTGGATACAGGTGCAATCAGTCACAAAATCCCCTTCACAGAGGATTCACAAGTAATGTTTCACCAATATTTGGAGAGCGTATCCTAACTTAAGTGGTGTGCGAGTATGCAGAGTGCGGGGAAGATCTGGCGGTTGCCCTACTAAATGCCAAAAAGGCATTTGATAGGGTACCATATGGCATGAAGGACTAGTCAGGAAGTTGAAATTAATGAATCTCCTAGGCGATTTATATGCTGATGGCCAGTTGGTACCAAGTGAAGTGGAATTGGCAGCTGTCTCCAAGTATCCATTTACATCAAGGCAATATCCAGGGGATATCACCAACGATCTTTAAGGTAATAAACAAGTAGGTTTTCTAAGAAATACAAGACAGCAGCCGTAGCACATGTGATTGAACAGTAGATTGCTCGGCACCTACAATAGCGGATGATACAGCCTTAATTATACCAGTAAGTTGGAGCTCAGAACATGAAGTGATTAAAATCGAATGATGTTCGCAATCCTCACATTGCTAGACTGGATGAGGTACTAAGAGTTCCACTCAAAGAAGAAGAAGAAGAAGAAGAAGAAGAAGAAGAAGAGTACATATGTAATGTTAAATTGTAAACTATAAAAGTAAGTTAGTTTGCTTTAAACGACTGTTTTATCTACATTTTAAGTGCTGTTGAAGTTAAATGCAGCGGCAATCTCCACATGTAGAGCATTTCATAGATTAGATACAGTATAGATATTGAGATGTCAGGATATATATTCATCATCATTTTCGACTCTGGAGGCCAGTGTTGGCCTTTTGCCGATCTGACCGAATTAAAGTATAAATTATATATCACCCTTCCGGCTTAGGGCATGAGAAGATATTTCTATATAAAACACGTGTACAGTACATTTATCTACACATTTATGGTACATTGCTTTAGCTTGTGTACATTTGTTTGATGGAGGTAGTCACCATCATCAAACAGTTGGCGCATATCCATAAGTCACAGACAATAGGGCAGTCTCTAACAGGTTTCATTTCAGGATTTTGTTTACTATGTCCAACTACACAGCTAGTTTCGACATTTGTACTATGTAGTGCACTAGACTAAATTAGACAGTAGATCGCACACAATATGGCAGTCTCTATAAGGTTTGATCACATCATCTGGTTGCACTGCTATGTGTACTGAAGCTTAAAGAACGAAATCGACGTTTGAGTCCAGCAGATGCCATGAATTATGTGAGAACCTCTACCCTAGCAAAGTCAGGAGAATCTTCTGCTCAGAGACGAACAATGGCTTGAGTGGCATCAAGAAGGACTTGACGAGGTCCAAGAGTGATCTTTCCAAGTTTTAGATGCTGTACCGGCCCGTGTAATTAAAGAGGAAACAGTTTAAGGATCTTCTGTCGAGTCCAAGGGCTGTGGTCGATTCTGGGTGATGCAGTGGTTATCTGGTTCGGTTGGCAAATCGATAAGTAATAGCCACAAGATCGAGTAATTAAACAAATTTAGCCAGCCCGTGAAAACGAAATGAGTCGCTAGTCGACGGAGATGATCGTACTGCAGTGAGTTTCCTTCAGGGGTGTGCCTAATATTTGCTAGAGGCTGTAGTGCAGCACTTTTTATGCAGCAAGGTCTTCTCAAAACGATGGGACAAAAGTCACTATATCATGGTCGATCGCAGTTGGCAAATGGAGGTGGAAATGGCAGTAAGAGCGTAAAGAAGTGGAGCTGAGGAACACGACGGGCCAAAAGCTCAGCCTTCCTTAACCTACAATAGTTTGCTAAGCAAGATGGCTCAAAGGCCTGCTAGAACAACTTAGATTGCGGTGTCTGTGACACATGGCGGTCATTGATGTACTGGACAGGATCCACAAGGAAGGTGGTAAAGAAGAATATCCGCGGGTGACTTTCGTTTTTAGAGGAAAGTTCCAAGTGCAGTCCGGTGGGCCTAATCTTTCCAATGGGGGATGTCTTTTGGCTGCTAGGGTGAACGTCCTGTTAAGTATAAAAAGGTGACACCGCCAACGATGCTAATATATGTCTTCATGTCGAGCGGAGCATGAGATCGTCATTCTAATTTGGCAGCAAAGACAGGCAATCGCTTCACGCAATCCATGAGCGGTAATTAGCCACACAAATTGCAGAGGCACTTTCAGCCAGACTTGGTTGGAATATTCCCTAGGCACATTTTCACATGATGACTTAATCCTCGGTGGCCGGAGATCACAATGCCATGGAGACGATAGCAGAGCTTGTCTAGGTGGAAAAGATTTGAGCACGGGCGTGGTTGGATAGTAGGTGGTCATTCACCGAGAGCGGCAGAGGCAGGAGGGAAAGTTAGACAAATCGTGAACAGGTGAGGCGGTATCGTAGGCGATCAGTCACAGAAAGTTCCAGTGGCAGGAGGAAACACGGAAGAAGTTTAGAACGCAAGATGTTAACTCATCCTTCAGCTTGAGCGGCATGGAGTGCAATTCCACAGGATGTTCCGGCAAAGTTTCCTTGGAGTGGAGGTGCGGAGTAGGCACAAGGGTGTAACTTGGTCAGAGGATAGTACTAGATTCAGAGTCTGTTTGTATTCGTGTCAAGTGGAAGCATGAAGTTCTGTGCATGAGATCTTCCAGCAGCACAGGGTGAGGCAGAAAAGGTCCTCGGGAAGGCGGGATAATTTAGGATGTTAATTGGGCTGGAGTTCCTTTTGTGGCCACCAAAAATTGTGGAAGATCGAGTGCTGGTGGCTGTGTAATTGTTGATCACTGCCAGCGGTTACAGGGTAGAAAGTTCCAAAGTGAAGTCGCACTGGCGGTACCACAGTGGATCGGGAAACAAAAAGACCATCAAAGTGGAATTGTTATTAACCTGTCAGCGTTAAATCTGATGGCAGGTCGTTTCCTTCGTACTCGATCTGGCAGAATCAACCCCTTTATACTAGTCGTCTCTGCATCTCATTTTCTTCTGGCTAATGGACAGCATCTTAGCAGTTCCCTCAGTCAATCATGTATCGACTGTGAAAGAGTGAGAGCTCTAGCAGCATCTGAACCAGCCGATCAATGGTGTGGCTAAGTTTGTATTTCTACGAAAGGGTAGGTTGAATTCTGGGTCAGGGTTTTGGCTGCCTTTTTCCAAAATATTCTTATAAATGTCATTCTTCAGAAGTGGAAACTTGGGGCTCTCCAACGGTACTGAACACTCCCGGGGGCATTGTGATCATAGGCCATTTTTTAGGAAGAAGTCATGCAAAGATAATATATACATCGTAAAATGTGTCCACCCAATCAGTGGCATCAGGCAAACATCGCTATGTCCTGCCTTATAAGAACCTGCCTATTATTGAGGTGCTCACAGTGACCTGGCGCGTGCGCAGAATGGGGGTAAATCATCCATTAGACTTTTCCCCGGCTATGCGCTCATACTGCCATCTGTCAGGGCGACCATAGTGCAGCCCGATAGACTGGTTCCGGGTTGGCTAGTTACTCCCATCACCCAACCACAACAGACATACAGAAAAACATTGATCGGACATGCCATTAGTTACTTGTCTCACAGCATAGATTCAATTCAACTAAATTCTATGTTCTCCACCTGGACAACATTAACCCACTAATACAGTACAACATGGCAGATACTCCAATTGCCTCAGCAATAATCATAACTGATTGTGAAAAAGACCTTGGAATTCACATTGACAACAAACTAGACTTTGACTACCACATAGACACCATCGTCAATAAGGCAAACAGTATACTAAACGTTATAAAAAGAACGTCTACATACCTGTACTCGAAAACATTTATATTGCTATATAAAACACTAGTCAGACCTATATTGGAATTCTGTAATTCGGGATGGGCACCCCCACCTTCTGAGATAGTGACACACACATGAGAGAGAGAGAGAGAGAGAGAGAGAGAGAGAGAGAGAGAGAGAGAGAGAGAGGATGAGCTGGTTAGTGTCGGTTCTCGGGGTTATGGTTAGCGTTTCATGACTGTCCGGAATGTACAAAGACCGACTTCTAGAGCCAGTGGAACGATAACGTTCCAGTGGGGATGTGCGACCTTTGCCGCCGAGATTGAACCACACCGTCTCGTCCCGGCTGTTTGTGTCACCAGTATGGCAGTCCATTACACAATTTGGGAGTTAGACATAATTAATAAAAATGATATAACTAAAACAAACAGTGCTACTCGTTTGCTAGTGCGAGAGAGAAAATATAGTGCATGGAACTAAGTTGGTTCTTGTTTAATGTGGGCTCGTCAGAGGTACCACACTGATCATTAAATCCGCAAGGTAACCCTGCAAGGGAGAGTCCCGGCGTCGTCACCTGGGTGATTTAATATAAACCAATATACCCCTAACAAAATATTATTGTTGTGAGAGGAAAGTTTTTGCCTCACGCGGGCCTCCGTCACAGGAAAATGCCAGCAACGCCGAAGCAGAGGAAGAAAGATGGCAAAAAGGGCCACTCTCTTGTTCAAACATATGCTAAGTGTGAGTGCGGTTAACATAATGAAACTGTATACTATTGTGATGCACGCTGAAGATGGGGTGGGTGATTTCCGGAGAATTCAGACACCGTCATCTTATGTAGACTAAATATACTGTATTGGTAGTTGCCGCTTTATTTATGCGGTTCTTCTGCTAATACCCTAAACTAACCTTTAGTTGTTAGGTCCATGTTCCAACCTTTGGCTGAAAATGGCAAGTATTTCTACCTATCTCTTTAATACATGCCTGACTGGCGGAAATGCTCGGGTTCCATATGGTCACCTTATGGAGCATTCCCCTCAGAAAAACAGAGAGCAGACATATCATGGCGTGGCAGCTCCTGAATTATATAACGATCCGATTACTGACCGCACTGCAACCACATACAACATCACTAGGACAAGATATATTTACAAAAGCATTTGAAAAGTGCATGGACCTTTATGGTGGGGATGAGGAGACAGATATCCAACTATAGTGACCTTCCCGTGAGAGCATGGTGGGTTCCAAGACCGCATCCAGTCACTGTGAAGAGTTAGAGGGAGATCCGTGTCTAGTTTGTCACCTGGTGTATTGAGGACAGATCATGTAGGATCTGATCCCGGAGACTAACATTTTCCCTGCCATTAGGGTTATGTTAAGAATGCCCAGAGATGCACTGCTGGCCGGTTAAAATAATATAATGTTTTTGCAGTGCTTCCTACTTTGGCATGGATATCTAACTAGCTATGCGATCTCACAGACGTAATCATTTTTAGAAACCTCTCTTATATGGCTTTATACATGCGTACACTGCAGGCACCTGATGGTTAGACCTGTGTCTAGCAGCTGTAGACGGCACACACAGCTGGCAGCTGCTGGGCATGCTCATCCCATGAAACAGCATTTAAATCAGAGGCTCTGATAGTGTAAATTATTAAAATAGATGTCAGATGCCAGTCTTGCTAACAGTGTCTCTATGTTGCCATAACTGATGCTTACAGTAGTAGAAGTGCAGATGGAGTCGCGATAACTGACATATTCAGTCTCTCACACAGTAAGAACATGGATCTGTGGGGTTTTTTCTAAACTTCAAAACCAAACAAATTGCTTTAAACTTGAGGTGCGCTCTCTACCATAGCATAATAATCAACCTGTTGATGATGGTGACTGATAAATTGCAGAAATAGCCTACTTTAGTAGAAGTAACAGTGGAGTGGAATAGCCAGATTGGACATCACTGAGGGTGAGGTTGGCAGCAGGCACAAAATCACTTCAACAATGGAGGTTCATCTGAAGATTTCAGCGATTGGGCGTCCGAGGGAGAAAGATAATTGCAGTATATAGCCAGTCTACTAGCATTCCTCTGACAATACCCCTTCTTCGCCTACTCTGTAACTCGAGGCTACCTACCTGTCGCCGAGCAAGACCATTCATCTGACCAGTAGAAGTCTAATGTTCTGGATGGCTACTAACGAATAACCACTCAGTCATTCTGGATATAGTTATGCCAATCAGGACGTGAACAAAAAAACCCACTTTTGAATCATCGTGAAGTAGGACCACCACATCATTCGCACCTGGATGGAATGTACATTCATGTATTTACTCGCAGACATGCATTAATTCACGTTCTTTGTAGCTTATGTCTGGATAAACACGATTTTAAAATTCCAGCGGACAATATTTCATTATGACGTCATAGTTTCTATGAACTTGTTTGTATTTCCCCCAAATAACGAGGAGCACCGCAATATGTCGGCACACATTTTATAGCGTCATTGGACTGGTGCAACTATTTAATGGTGTGGGCCCCAGTAAAAGATGCAACAATGCTGGCGGATATCACTAACAATGGGCATACACATTGTAGTGAATATCGTGGACTGGATTTAACAGAATGCCCTCCAAGCATGGTGAAAAATTAGGTTCAAATGTACTATACATGGGCATACATATTTAGGACATTTTGACCATATACAAATTCGTCCTATTTATTTAAGCAATAAATGGTGTCTGCGCTCACTTATAGACAATGCCTATTTTCATAGTAGTAGTAGTAGTAGTAGTAGTAGTAGTAGTAGTAGTAGTAGTAGTAGTAGTAGTGGTAGTGGTAGTGGTAGTGGTAGTAGTAGTAGTAGTAGTAGTAGTGGTGGTAGTAGTAGTAGTAGTAGTAGTAGTAGTAGTAGTAGTAGTAGTAGTAGTAGTAGTAGTAGTAGTAGTAGTAGTAGTAGTAGTAGTAGTAGTAGTAGTACCATGCAACTATTGCAACAAATAGCTACGTAAATCCACCAGTGTCGGAAGCAATTCTACCACCAATGGTCACCTCTAGTGTTACAAGTATTGAAATGCAAATAGAGATGGAACTAATCAAATTGAAGTTAAATAACATTTCAAATCAAAATAAACTGATATTAAATGCTATGCGCACTGCACTCAGCTCAATATCCCATGCTGCTCCGATGAACTTAAATACCAGCTTTTCCGCATCAGCAACCAAGGGTAAACATGCAGCCATATACCATGCAAGCATCGCACTTTGCTCCGAGTCAGATTCCGCAGATTAATCCATCATATCCAATATGGCAATCACAGATGCTACACCCATATCAGGCGATCTATCCAGTAATGCTTTATCTAGTGAATCCGACCAATCAGCTAACAAGTCGTCAAAACGCCTTGCCTAATCACCAAGTAATCTATCACTTGCCATCTGGTTATGCAGCAGTCCAATAGCAGAATGCTCGGCCAATGACAGTCTCAACAAGACCATCAACACTTGACAGTCGCTCTGATATAAACCACATACCCTGGCATCGGTCATCAAATGGCCAATCACCTCCACCTGGCTTCCCAGTAATTCAACCAACTCAAGTCGCAACATCCATCCATAATTCCAGCAACAACAAAATGAGTACAGCCCAACCACCCCTTCATCAAGGATCATTCAGTCCATCACAATCAACAAGTCTGAAGAACATCACACAAACCGGACTGACAAACCAGTGAGTCCCGATAACGCCATCATACGTAGAAGGCCCTCCTGTGATAGTATCATCTCAAACAACAGCAGTTCAACCACTTACGCAGGAATCACACAATGCAGGACAACCACCCTAAATATGTGAACAATTATCCAACAGCATTTTGCATATTGACAAATCACAACCTATACAGCCTGGTAACCAAGTACAGCTAAACTCCAACCAAGATCATTTTTAGAGGTGGGCCTAAACCATCTGAGTCGCCACCATTAATATCAAGGGGACAATATGGAAAGGAGTATACTTGAAAGAGATCATGAACAAAGTGGAGGTGCTGCTTGTCCAGGAGCACCATCTCTATCTATTAGAAAATTCTATTCTGAATAACGTTAGTTCAAACTACGAGGTCTTAACTAAATCATGCGACATGTTTGATCTGTTCTCACTCAAAAAATGATCACACGGATACGGCGGCACTGCAATCTTCTGTTCTAAAGAGATAAACCACCTGGTTGAAACGATTAATGAAGGAAGTGACAGAATATGCATTATCCTTTTGAACGGCCACCCTTCACTATGTTTCATATCAGTTTATTTCCCATGCAGGGGCTCGCATCTAATACAAGACTACTGTGAAATCCTTGATGAACTTAGTGAGCTATATCAGTGTTATTCTTCTAGCCACGTCATCATCATTGGTGGAGATTTCAACGCCTCTCTTACAGAAAGCAGAACATACCCATTCAGTCATAAATTGAAAATGTTTGTGTATGACTACAAACTCTGTCAAGGTGGTAACCCAGGCAACAAAGATGCATTCTTCTCAAAGTGTGGCAGCTACTCATCTCAAATTGACTATGTATTATGCACAGACTACAACCGTATATCAGAACTAAGTATCAGCTCTCCAGAGGACACGGCTACGAACCTATCAAGTCATGTACCAGTCCAAAATCAGTTCAAGGTGTGGCTCTTAGAAAGGGAATGCTCAGTACAAAACCAACTACAATCACTAGACCTAGAATTAGGTAAATCAGTCATGTATAATAAGAACAGCAGGGGTCCAAGAATTGAACCATGAGGGACACCAGAGACTAATTTTTTATTTCCTGAGATAGATCCATTAAATTGCACACATTGTGTCCTATCAGTCAAGTAATTTTGAATCCAATCCAAAGCGATACCTCTTATGCCATACTGTCAATGGTGTCAAATGCTTTGGAAAGATCCAAGAATATACCTAGCGTATGTTCTTTTTTTTCTAGCGACTTAGAGATTTTCTCTGTCATGTCCACAATGGCAAGCATGGTGGAGTGTTTTTCTCTGAAACCATATTGAGATTGGTAGATGATTGAATTTTTGTTTAAGTAGTTAAAGATTCTATTATAGTATAACCTTTCCAGAAGTTTTGAGAAAAGCTGGAGTACTGTGATGGGTCTATAGTTAGTAAAGTCAGATGGATCTTTGGCTTTATAAATAGGTGATACACGTGCTATTTTTAAACGAGATGGGAATATGCCCTGGGAAAGTGAGAGATTGCAGATGTGATTTAGGGTGGGGGGGGGGGGGGGTGTGTGTGTGGGGGGGGGGGTGTTAGTATTTCTGTGATACACTCTTTAAAGATTTTCCATTTAAAATTATCAATACCTGCACTTTTAGTTGGGTTAATTTGCATTAGAATTTTATAGATTTCTTCTCTGTCTGTTGGGGATAGGAACATTGAGATTTGGTAGCTCCCTGTCAGATAGTCCTGTATATGAATTTCTGAACTAGCTTGGATTTTTTCTGACAATTTAGGTCCAATGTTAATGAAATACTCATTGAATTTATCTGCTATATCATATTTGTCTGTTATGATAGTATTATTTTAGATAAACTGTGATGTTTCAGATTTACTCTTTTGTTTATTTAATATTGACTTAATTAATTTTGATATTTCCTTTATGTTATTTTTTTGTTCATCAAATTTATAATGATAATAATTTATTTTAGCTATCCTAATAATTTGGTTCAGTTTAATTCTATATTTCTTAAACTGAGTATTATTGTATGTTGTTGGTTTTTTAATAAACGCTAGATATAGCTTATTCTTCTTGTGACAAGCAGCTATCAGTCCTCGTGTTAGCCAGGGTTTAGTAAGATTTTGCTTGAATTTTCTTAATTTTTTTAATGGGAAAGCAGATTCATAGGCATTAGTACATATAGTGTGGAATGTGTTATAGGCATCTTCACAGAGTTCGCAATTACTCACCTGGTTCCCATTTATATTTGACATGCTGTTTCTAAATTTTTCAATAGTCTCGCTTCTAAAGTCTCTACAGGTTGTTTCCTCTTTTTCAAATGATTTTTTGCTTAACTTTCTCTCTTTCTACGTAGAAAATGGGTAAATGGTCCGAGTCCATGTCTTCTACAAAAATACCTGATTGTGTTTTTGAATTTAAAGTGTTATTTGAGAGAATGTTGTCAATAATAGTAGCTGTTGTTTCCGCTATTTTTGTAGGTTTTGTTATGAATGGATAGTATCCAAATGTTCTTAGTAAGGTCACAAAGTCTTGAGTAATTGTTTTTTTCTTGTTACAGTAGATCGATGTTAAAATCCGCCAGTAGATAAACGGTCTTAATTTTTTTTGTATGGTTTTAAAACATTTTTCTAATAATTCTATGAATTTATCTTTATCGCAATCTGGACAACTGTAAATGACACCGATAATTGTATTTTTTGTTTTTCTTGCCGGTATCGCAATAAAAAGAGATTCAAAAGAGTCTTCCATTATTGCCAGGTCTTCTCTCTCATAACACTGTACGTAGCGTTTTATGTAGATGCCTACCCCCACCTCCTGGTTGATTTGGTCTGTGATTCGCTAGGAATTTGTAGTTTTGCAGATTAATTAAGCTAAGTGCTGAGTTAGAGTTGGGTACGTCTTAGTAACTCCGATAATATTATATTCTATAGAACTGTTTTCGATAAAATGACTTAATTTGTCAAAATGTGCTGGTAGAGATCTGATGCTAATATGCATTGCTGAGAAAGACACAGCCTCATTGTTTTAATCATGTCATCATTAAATTCAGTCTGTAAAATATATTTACAGTCCGGTTAATTTTGGGGAAGAGTGATAGTTTCATCATCAGTATAGGTTTCAGAAAGTATAAATTCCTGTGATGTATTTAAATTAAATGGGTTTATTAGAATGCTGGGACCTAAAATGTTTAGTAAAAATTCAGTGTTGTTGTCATGGTAATTGAATGGGAATAAGGTTTTGTTGCAGCTAATACACCACCATGACTCTTTATTATTTTCTAGTAATTCATAATCTGTGGTTGTTAGCTTTGAGCAAGTTCTATGCACTCAGTCACCACAACAACCACACAGTAATGCTTGCTGATTTACTTTCACTCGTTTATTGCAAGATGAGCATGGGAATTTGGTGGGCATATGGGAAAGGGAATGGAGTTGGGGTGGGATATGGTTAATTAGCTATAGTAAATGCTGCAATATAAGACTGACAAATAAAGTCAGCAGAAAACAGATGGCTGCTGAATAATTTCCTCAGTTGGCTGTGTATTATTTGAATTGTATTATTTGAAATGTTTAACCCATTCTATATTATTATACAGCATGAGTAATAAGAGCTCAAATATGTATGTACTCATAAAAGTTGAAAATGCCTTGTCGCCCAGTGGTTTAAAAATTTCATTCACTAGGCGACAAACTTTAAAAGTTAAAAAAAATGCACTGCAAGATGCCCGGATGTGCGAAACTATGAATACCTCTTCGACGATCTCGTTTTGATTTGTATTTTAAGATATTATTTTGGATAGTACTAAAAGATTCCTAGAATGTATAAGAGATTGTTTCCTTTTTCAAAAAATCGATAACCCCACTAGAGTTAGAGACACTGACACCCCACATACACTGGATCTAATTCTCTGCAACGATGAAAATCTTGTGTCAGATATTGCATACGATAGCCCTCTGGGAAGCAGTGACCACGTTGTGATCACATGTAATCTCCAATGTGCAAATGAGACAGTGACAACTGAAATAGAAAAATTAAACTACGACAAAGGGAACTATGGTTCAATGAAACATGAACTAAATCTCGACTGGGATAAAATATTAGAAGGTAAAGATGTTGAAGACATGTATTCCACTTTTTCTAACAAACTACAGTTAGCAGAAATAGCGCATATCCCCAGATACAAGCCACACAACAAGGGAAAGAAAGCAGCTATCACATCAGAAATTCTTAAACTAATAAAAGCTAAAAATAGAGGTTGGACGAACTATATGAAAACCAGAACAGACGAAGACAGGCTTAAATATACACACCAGCGAAACAAACTTAAGACACTCACAAGAAATGTTAAACGAGAAAAAGAAAAAGAAATAGCCAGAAGTGTAAAAAGGAATCCTAAAAAGTTTTGGTATCATGTCAACCGTACAAGAAAACTCACCTCCAGAATACCTGAACTTGAGGTTGAAGCAAATGGTACAGTCCTGACAGTACAAAATGATATTGACAAGGCGGATGTATTAGCAAATTTCTATACTACTGTTTTCATTGATGAAGATACTAATACGCTTCCACACCTTACTAGGCGAAACTACACAACTCTCTCTAGTGACACTACCTTCAGCCTCAGCGAAACACTTAAAATTATGGAATCAATAAACATTTCTAAATCACCTGGACCTGATGAGGTACATCCTCGCCTCATATATGAATTAAGAGAAGTACTACATAAACCACTTAACATCATTTTCAACAAATCATTTGTCTCAGGATGTGTACCTACCCATTGGAATCTTGCAAACATTACACCAATTTCTAAAAAGGGGGATAAAAAGGACCCAGGCAACTACAGACCAATAAGCCTTACAAGTGTAGTTTGCAAACTCATGGAAAAGCTCATTCGGGATAAGATATTAAAGCACATAACGTCAAATGATCTACTCACTAATAAACAATTTGGTTTTATTTCCGGGAGGTCAACAACACTGCAATTATTAAATGTTTTAGACCACTGGACAAAAATATTGGACAACAATAGTGAAATAAACGTAGTATTTATGGACCTAATGAAGACATTTGATAGGGTCCCACATGAACGACTCGTGATCAAATTGAAGGCATATGGATTTAGTGATACAATGTGCCAATGGATAAGGGAATTCTTAAAAAATCGTAAATAGAGAGTCCGGATTAATAACAAATTTTCTGCATGGCAAGATATATCTAGTGGGGTACCACAGGGTAGTGTGATAGGCCCTATCCTGTTTGTTATATATATAAATGACCTACCGGGTAATGTCAGTTCTGAAATCTACTTATTCGCAGATGACACAAAGATTTATGAAGAAATCCATGACAAAACAGACAGTAAAATAATACAGGATGATCTTGACTCCATGACCGACTGGGCTTCTACATGGCTACTAAAATTCCATCCAAACAAATGTAGAGTTCTGGAAATAAAAAGCAAACAAAATGTTGAAAACAGATCCTATCACCTACACGGAGAGGATGGTCTCCGAATACCACTTGAATCTGTTGAGTTTGAAAAAGATCTAGGCATATTTATAGACAGACAACTTAACTTTCGAAAACATATACAGGAACAGGTAAATAAAGCCAGCAGGATAATGGGAATAATTTGCAGAACCTACACATACCTAAATAATGACAATTTCACCTTGCTGTACAAAGCATTAGTACGCCCTCACCTTGAATATGCTAACAGTGTCTGGTGCCCATACAAAGAAAAAGATATCAATACTATCGAAAATGTTCAAAGGAGGGCAACCAGACAGATTCCGTCATTGAAGGGACTGAGCTACCCTGACAGGCTAAAGAGACTAAATCTTCCAACTCTAAAATACAGACGACACCGGGGAGATATGATTGAATTATATAAAATCATACATGGTTATTACGACACACATCTAACAAAACATATTTTCACATTAAACAATTCAATAGCAAGAGGACACACATATAAACTAAAGAAACATCGCTTTTCACATCATTTCAGAAAACATTACTTTACCAATAGAATAATCGATGCCTGGAATTCATTATCTGATCACATTGTAACATCGAAAAATTTAAACATCTTCAAGAATAGATTAGACACATACTGGGCAAACCAAGGACTAAGATTTAACTATCATAGCAGCCTAACTCTATAGCAGCCTAACACAAAACGGAACATAGAGGCTTTTTAGCCAGCGTTCTGCAAATCAATCTTATCTTATCTTATATTTAGTGCACCATGAGCACCTTAGTAATTGGAGGCGGTTTCAGTGCATATCGTCAACACTAACATTTCAAGTTATGGGGATAAATACATAAATAATGTCGTATGTGAGTAACTTACAGGAAAGAGTATCTTTAATACGAAGTGAAGAACATGCGGAAGAAGAAGAAGACGTCGATGGTATATATAATATAGCACGATTGTCTGTTATCGTTATTGATGATATTTTAACACAGTAATATGTTTCCGGGATTGTGTATAAGTTACTTGTTCCACAGGCCTTTGAATTTTCGTCCATCCATCCCTCTACCACATATCCCTCCTACTATATATATATATATATATATATATATATATATATATATATATATATATATATATATATATATATATATATATATATATATATATATATATATATATATATAAATATACACAAGGTGTGAAACATTCATCTGTGGGCACCATTGTCAGAAAGCTGATTGGTTGGTTTGTAGTAGTTTGTAGTGGTTCTTATTCACCTGTATGCAACATGACTTTTTAATTGTCAGTCTGCGTAAAATACAGCCCAAAAGGAGAAGCTACCGAATCCAATGGCATACCAACTTTTTGCACACAGGCAAAAAGTATTTGTTTTGCAGCGTATGCTACGACATCTTTAACATATGTTTCACATAAACGCATTGTCGCTGAAGATTAACTAATGGTAACATATGTAACATATTTGAAAGATTGGTTTGACAAATGGCGACCTTGACTGCGTAAAAACGTATGTGTTATTCTTAAAGCGGAAGAAAATGTCATCTGAAATTATTTAATCATCAAATATAGGTACAAGCCTTAATATTTTATGTGTTTCTAAAAGCTATTTTTGCCATAGATGTGAAAATTTTGAAATAATATGTCAGTGTCAGAAATCAACAGCACTGCTTTAAACCTATATTGACAAGTAGTTTCACAATTTCAAGTGGAGAAAGTCTTGCATGAGCAAAATGAATAACCATAGATTGACATGTGAAACAATATGTCTGTGTGCCGATTGTGAGGGACTCTCACAAGAGGTTGAATGCGTATGCACAAAGAGAGGGGATGCGTAAATACAGGGAACACAATGATATATCCCGCCTCTCTGTTCTATGCGAACCACCAGTCTGTAATGTAGTCATAGCTGATGTAGAGTTTAACAGTAAGGTAAAGATTCTTGTCATTTCAGTGTGATACCATGTCTTCTTGGTTGGTCTAGTATATACTGGCACTTGCCAGTCAGGATACAAGATCGTCTGTGGTTGACTATGTTCCGTGCCTATCTGTTACAATCACATTCTATTTCCTGTGAGAAGCTATGCTGGCCTGTAATGACAGATTACTATAAACTTGCAATTATATAGTGTGTTATTTACATAAGCGTGCTTAATTTATGGTTGTGAGATCAGAGTTGCCTTTATGCATCCTTTTGCGCGTATATACGCATAAAAATGGCAGAGGGACGCACAAAAATTAACCCTCTGCGTCATCGACGACGCGCGACGGACGCAGTGAAAAAGTATAGCGGAAACTGGTAACTTTGCGTGTGCTTGATTATCAATTATATTATCATGTGTGTATATTTATTTGTGCATGTTTTTACTTTAAAAAATATACATAATGTATTGTGTGTTCAATAAAAACGAACTGACTGCATTGTTTAAGACTATGATTTGTTGATTTGTTGTATGTTTTCTTGCACAACTCAAAGTTGTTAATGCCCATAAATCAGATTCAACCACCACATTTAATTGTAAACACAATCCCCAAATCGTCCTTAGTATTCCATTTGATCTAATTTGTTTAAATAATGAGTTTACAAGCCCGATGTTAGTCGCTTTGTTTGGCCTACAAATTGCAAAAATACCCGCCATGTTTCTGTCTGTTGTGCTAAACGTCAGTGTGACATGTCAGTATTTGATTGGATAACAGTGGAATCTCCCTCTAGAGGAACTCACGCTTGAGAAATCTAATACAACTGATCAAGCGTATACAAACGTGTCTGGGCGTCTTAACCCTTTCACAGCTCAGAACATTGGACAGATCACAGAGTTGTTATCACTAATCTGCTGAATATTTTGAAATTAATTTGCGCATGCCTACTTGCCTAAAGCAGCAATGACTTACAGGCAAAATATTTTTTTCTATTTTCTTATCAAAATATCTAAATGGATGAAGGAATATATGGAAGATATTGTGATATCTTTTACATTTGAATCGTCATTTGATGGATTAGCGGCGGTGTCTTTGTATTGCTGTTTGAATAATGGTATCAATACGCGCTATAAGCCGTCTTTTATTTAGCAATAGCGGCTGATTGATTGACTGATGGATTAGTGTTTATATGTTTAACAATACTCGATCGTTAGGTGTTCCCAATTTCTCAACTAAAAAGCTCATCCCAGCAGCGATGTTCAATGGTATCGTCAATCTACAGGTAGGCATACGTTAAAATATTGAATTTTTTTCAAACAGCATATAGCTCAAAGCTCCCCGATACAAGAGGCCTTGTTGGATACACACTAATGCGTTATCTATGCTTCAACCAATCAGCAATCGCGTTACATAGTTACTCCCTATGAATTAGACATATCCGGTTATTGGCTGATATATTTTCACTAATTACGCAGTTTAATCTGATTTATACAGATTATTTTTGATAAATTATTGTTTTGTTTGATCTTAGCCTATGTATTTCACTATATTTAGTCATTCCAGTTATATTACAAAAAATATGCGTGCATTATATCTAAGTAGGTCAAGTCATCCTTGAGCAAACTCACCTAGATCCTCGTAATTTTTCAATTCGTCCAAAGTCCAGTTAGGGTTTAATAGAAAAACTAATGCAGTGGTCTAATTACTAATGTAGTGGTCTTTGTTAATGTTAATCATACAAGGGTGTCAATGTAGGTTGGTCGGTTTATCAGACAACAAACAAGTACAGTGCTTTAAGTTATTGTTTACTGACATGCAGTTCAAATGTTATTAGTTAAATATACAAGGGCCATTTCAATGGATCAATTTTAGCCACCATTGTAGATCACAGAATACATATTTTTGTAAATTTACCACTGGAATGACTGGCACTGTTTAGAGCCAGTCATTCCAGTGTTAAACTTTCAAAAACAGGTATTTTGGTGATCTACAATGGTGGCCAAAAGTGTTAAGTGCTAAAGGTTAATAAACTATGCATAGTTAATATTCTCTATATATACATTAGCAGTATTTACACAATGTCATAACTAGTGCTTTCAACATGTTTAATAAAGTGCTTTATAATTAGATCAATGTGTTATGTTTATTTTAAGAAAAAAACATGGGACCCCCATATTTCAGATAATAATAATAATAATAATAATAGTACATTTATAATGCGCTGAAATCCATGCATGTAATGCATGCTCTAAGCGCTTACAATTGATATTTATGTATAAGCCTGTTTAAAAAGATATGTCTTGAGATTTGATTTGAAACTGGATAGAGTGGGAGAGATTTTGATATCAAATGGTAAATTATTCCAGTTAGACGAAGCAGCAAAAGAGAAAGTTTTGTGGCCATATGTTTTTGTGCACACGATTGGAATTTCCAATAACATTTGATCTGCAGATCTGAGTTGCCGAGGAGGATTGTATATCTGTACAAGCTCAGACAGATAATCTGGCGCAGAGCCGTAAACACACCGATATGTTAGACTTAGAATTTTGAACAGTATTCTTTGTTCAATCGGAAGCCAATGCAGATCTTGCATGACTGGACTAATTAACATGTTGTTCCATACTCAATTCACTGTCCAGCATAACGCCGAGATCCTTTACATAATTAGATAGCTGAATCTGACTTGAACCAACTGTGATGGTATTTAACTCTGTCTTAGCCCGTCTAATTTTAGGTCCAACAAGTATAGCTTCAGTTTTGTCATCATTTAACATCAACATGTTTGAAGTCATCCACAATTTGATGTTATCACAGCAATCAGTTATTTCTCTGCTAGCTGTATGGCTGGCGGAAACGGATGGCAGGACACTATTGATAAGCTGGGTGTCGTCAGCATAGAGATGACGCTGAAGATTATGCATCTGGATGACGGATCCTAGTTGATGAGTATACAACGTAAATAGCACAGGCCCTAATATAGACCCTTGCGGTACGCCACATGTAAGCTTGACTGACTCTGAAAGAGTACCGTTTATATAGACTGATTGGTATCTGTCTGTCAAGTACGAATGAAACCAATTCAAGGCAAAGCCTGATACACCAAACACGCGATTTAATTGAGACAAAAGCTTTTGATGATCAATTGTGTCAAAAGCGGCACTTAGGTCGAGTAAAAGCAGGAGAGACACATTGCCTTTATCGACAGCAGAGCGAATGTCATTTAAAACTCTTAGTAATGCTTTCTCTGTACTATGACATTGTCTATGCGCGGATTGAAATGGTTCATAGAGCTTGTGTGTTGTTAAATGTACAGATAGGCGTTTACATACTGCCCTTTCAACAAGTTTGGACATAAATGGCAGATTAGAAACGGGTCTATAGTTCTTTAATGTATCCTGGTCTAGTCCTGGCTTTTTAAGTAGTGGTTTGATCACAGCTTGCTTGAAAGGCGGTGGCATAATACCGGACTGTATGCTAGAGTTAACGATTTGAGTAATTATTGGAAGTAAAGTGTCAATGTGTTCAAAGAGCATTTTAGTAGGAACAGGGTCGAGCTCACAGGAAGTGGGTTTGGATTCTTTCAGAAGCATGAGTACATCATCTTCTGAGAATGGCTGAAAGATCTCAAAGTTATCACCGGTGAATAAGGCCGAATTGGTAGGAAATTGAGTATTTAGATCTGCCGACTGAAGCAACTGGGCGCGGATAACCTCGATCTTATTTTGAAAAAAGTCCGAGAAAGACTGAGCAATCTGCATAGGCTCGCCTGTACTGGGAAGTGAGCACTCCTTTTGTTTACCCATGAGCATAAACATGGTATTATATAGGGATTTTGAGTCCGCACTACTCCCAAGTATTTTATTTGTGAAATACTCTTGCTTTGCTCTAGTAATTATCTTTGTAACGGTGTTCCGTGCATCAACGTAGATCTGGCGATGGATCTCTAGGCGAGATTTTCTCCATCTCCTTTCAGCTTTCCGTCTATCTGCTTTTGCGATGCCGACCTCTGGTGTGAAAAGCCATACCGATCGTGGTCTCTGGGGAATCATCTTTAATTTCTCTGGCTTATTTAATAGATTAGAGAGTTCTGTGTTGTAAAGATTGACTAGATCTTCACAGGTCGATGGCGGAGAGAGAATAAGACTGGATTGTTCAAGGTCATGACGGAAGGCAGATTTGTCTATTTTCTCAATGTTTCTGCAAAGCACAGACTTAGCGGGTGTGGATGATTTCGTTGCATTTACGAACACAGTTACTAAATAATGGTCGGACATTTGAAGATCTTTAACTAGCACGTCACGAACACATTTCTCTGATTCACGTGTTACAACCCAGTCGATGATATGTCCGTTTTTATGAGTGGGCATATTAACGTGTTGGTGACAATTATGAGAAGACAATAGATTTAGCATCTTCTTGAAATTATTGAAGTGCACAAAATTCTAACATATAAGATGAGGACCCCATGGAACCCCCAGTTTTTACAGTGGGACCCCCAAATCTGGGAGTGTGTGGTACTGGACCCCCAAAAATCAGATGTTGTGGGCAACACTGTGTGGGATATAGTTTTGGGTTTATATCTATGGCTTGGTAGTAGTAAAACAGGGGTTGGTTCGCCCACAATTTGTCCAATATGCATTCGAATGAAGGAATAGTTTCTGCAGCTACTACTTTGTCAGGGAGGCTGTTGCGTAAGTCAACAACCCTGTGGGTGAATGAGTATTTTCTTGTATTTAATCGGGTTCTTTGTTTATATATTTTTAGTCGGTGCCCCCTAGTTATGAAAGTGTCTCTTAACTGGAATAAATCACACACATCCGGATCATACTTATATGTTAGAATTTTGTGCACTTCAATAATTTCCCCCCTCTTTCTACAATATGCTAGTGTTGGTAATTTTAGTGCCATTAGTCTATCCTCATAGCTAAGGTGAGACAGACCTGGAACAGCTTTAGTCGTGCGGCGTTGTACATTTTCCAATAGATCAGATAGTTTTTTGTAGTGTGGATTCCAAACCTGATTGGCATACTCAAGATTCAGCCTAACCGTTGATGTGTATAAAGCTTTAAATGTTTTAATATCCAGGGATGTGATGTATGCCTTATAATCCCCATAATACTATTTGCCTTGTTTACCTTGTCTAATATATGTTTTTCAAAGGACACTGTATTGTCACTAATTACACCAATATCTTTTTCTGCATCAGTTTGATTGATTGAAGGCCTATTTACCATTAATGTATAACTATGATTTTCAAGTGTGGAGTTTCCAAGCTGCATAGTCGTACATTTCTCATGATTAAATTCTAGCAACCATTTATTAGACCATTCATAAAGTGAGTTTATATCACATTGCATTTCTCTCCTATCATCTTCGGACGTGATGCTATGGAACAATTTAGTATCATCTACATATAGGTAGGCTTCGCTATTGTGGGTTATACATTCAGGTAAGTCATTTATGTATAGAACAAAAAGAATTGGCCCAAGTACGGATCCCTGTGGAATACCACTTATTACCGGTTTCCAGTCTGAAGTGTGTTCATTAATAATGACCCTTTGTTTGCATTCTGAAAGAAAGTTTTCTATCCATTTTTTAACTGTAGGACATATGTTATATAAACCCAATTTGTATCCTAACCTCTGATGGTGCACTTATCAACAACACCACCATCATCTAATGTTCCGGTCCATTTGTCTATCACAGTTAATAACTAAGGTTGTGCTTCTACCTGGGATAAACCCGTATTGATTTTTTGAAAATAATTTATGTTTCTCCATATGAAGTAGGATACTATCTCTAATTATGCCTTCTAGGATTTTACAAGCAATGCTTGTGAGGCTTATATGTCTGTAATTGCCTGCACATTTTTGGTCACCTTTTTTAATATGGGAGTCATATTGGCTTGTTTCCAGGAATTTGGAATCTTGCTGGTCTTTAATGAGCTTTCAAAAATGATTAATAATGGATAAGCTAATATATGACGGAGTTCTTTTAAGATTCGTGGGTGTGTTCCATCTGGGCCAGGAGATTTAGATGTATTCAATTTTTCTAATCTCCCTTTTTATGATATCTAAGCTAATGAGTGGTCTGTCTTGTTCTGGAATATTTTTTCCCCTTAACAGTGGCAAAGGGCCATCAGATTCTTCAATAAAAATGGATGAAAAGAAGTTTGCTAAGATTTCTGCCTTTTCCTTATTCGAGGATGTTAGATTTTTCATATAGTTATCTGTGTATAAATCTGGTACTGACTTTTATTTTTGTCTTGGATCGGACATAAGGCCAGAATTTCTTCGGATTCCTTTTTATATTGTCAGCAATTTCTTATTCATGAGTGTTAATTCTTTTCCTGGTTTCTCTGCAGATTTGATTTCGCAACTTGTTATATTGCAATCTTGAAATATCATCATGATTTTTGTCTATATCTGGCCCAAAGAATTCGCTTGCACTTAATTTTTAATAATAGACTTTTATCAAAAGAAAGTTTATGCTTGTTACTATTACGCTTAATGTTTTGTTTTATTGTAGCTTTTTTTCCGAAAATATTTCCCATTGTTTATCGACCCCCTTCTTTCTCAAAACTACATCCCAATCTATGTCTAGTTCTATTTCCATTGCTTGGTAGTCGGCATTATCGTAACCTAATCTTGTCCTAGACTCTGATGACTGGTTTATTTTTTAAAGTTAACTGTAATATGATTATTGAATGATCGCTTTTTCCTATTGGGGGTGTGTGTGTTTCTATATCAGGATGCTCTATTATATTACCTTCATTATTGAATACGAAGTCTATACAAAAAGAATTGTTTGTCCCCCTACATCTTGTGGGTTCCATAACCTGCTGAAATAAAAAACAGTCCCTTATAGTCTCAATAAATTCATACTCAATATCACCAGGACTTGATTTGATAGAATAATCAGTCCAGTTGGTACCAGGGAAATTAAAATCGCCCATCAAAATACAATATGGACATTGTATACTACTAGTCAGTTCCCATATTAATGACTTCAGGTTGTTATTGTTTTTAGTAGACGAATGTGGGCGTCTGTAAATAAATGAACATAACATCCAATCCTCACTGTTTAATTTTATTTTTATACTGCTAGATTCTAAATAGACATTATTTGTATCTACAGGAATGTATATCACGGAAGAATGAATATAAACAATAATTCCTCTACCCTGGCTATCGCTTGTAACATTCAAAGGAAACAACTCTTATCCACTTAAACTATATCTATATTCGGTAATGTTTCTGACGTAACGAAAATGTTTAGGTTTTACTTCTAAGAAAGATATAATATCAGGCTTCGCATCCATAAGATCCAAGCATACTCTAAACTCATTTAATTTGTCAGAAGTTAAATTATCAACATTACTAACTAATCTATTGATAGCATTAAGGTTAGCTGTATCTTTTCGCAGTATTTTTCTTTCATTAATCGAATGTTTCATGTTTACCTTATTGGGTGGGCAACTTTTACTATCATTAACAATTTGATAAGAACTTAAATTGGATTTAGTCTCTGACTTGACTTATTGATTTTAAGTGAATGATTTTTTGATGATAGAAACTGTGTATTGTCTTTATTTATAATCTCTCTCCTATCAACAATCGGGCTATGTTTTTCACAACAGACGTCCTGTGATATATCACTGAGTCGTATCATGTATCATTTATCAGGGACTGAAACCAGTTAGAGTGAATGAAACCATACACATTTTTTATCAATATCTGAATAAAAGCTGTTAGATTTCCTTAAATGCTGTAAATTAGATACATTTATTTGCTGTACATAAGGTGAAAAACAATCATTATTTACAATGTGGCTAGCATAAACATTTTGTCCACGTTTAAAATGGCATGAATCATTATTCAAACATGTGTTTATTGTGACTGGATTGAAATTATACACGGGGGTCCTCTCATTTACAGGTCTTATATTTTTCCATTGTATGTAGTGGGTATCCATTTAGGAGCTCTCGTGAAATTTGAGATTGGGTACCCCGCGAAATATGTTGGGGGTAGGTTACCTGATTGGTGTAATAACTTGGGTATAATCTTATATAACTTGGATGACTTGTATGACTCCACCATTGTGTCCTCCCATTTTGAAAACTTGGTTTATCTGTCTGCCGTGTTGTTGCCATATACACAGTGTTTGGGAAACTCAGGCATGTGCAAAGGTAATTTACTATGTTTTCAGATAAGACACGTGTGCCATTTACATTTGGGTGAATATGGTCATAGTAAAGCTCTGTGTGTATAATTCCAGATGGGTCACTGAAGAGTTGGGAGTTGTATGCAATGATTCTGAAAGTATGAGTAGCATACTGTTGCATTGAAGTGTGGCATTGTTTTCATGTTGATTTTGTGGACCAGGTAGAAGAGATGATGTAAAAATCTGAATGTGTGGTGAGATAACACGGATTTGGACTACTAGTGCGATATAGTCCTCAATCATGTCCTGCAAATTTCCATTAATGATGTCATTTGTTCCGAGATGTGTGACAATGGCGTTGTGACTGTTACTTGATATGTGCTCCTCGCAAGGTTCTAATGTTGACATTTAACTTATCACTGGACATGTAACGCCCACTTAGTTTCTTCAGGGTTGAGCTATCAATGATGACTACATTTTTTCTTTGTTCATTTATAATTGTATTTTCAAAGGGATGACGGAAACGGGCAGAATATTGGTATTGCCTCGGAAATTGATTTTGTTCTTGTTCTTGTGGACGATAGTGTTGTGTGTAACTGAGTGGTTTAGTTTGACTGCTTATGACTGGAATAGCCCTGCTTCTAGAATCAGTTGTTTTGTCTTGGGAATTTGGATTTCCTTCTTTACTGGCTACTACATCTCTATAGGATCTGGATTGCTCGAGATTTATGACCTTACTGATCGGGAGCTTCAAAATTTTGTCGAATAGCCTTTACTTGTTTTGAAAGTGCAGACAATGTATCATTCTCGGTACTACATGTTACCATACTGGAATAGTTATGGATGTTAGAGTTTAGTTTCAGTTGCAACAGGCACAGATTTTTTGACAATTGTGATTTTAATTGGTTCCATCAGGTCGATATTTTCTGTATCACATTTTACCGTACTTCCTCGGCTCGCAATGTTAGAATCTGCTTCAGCATTTGTGTTAGTGCTAAGGCATGATTCTATCTCATTACTAGTGCAGCGATCACTTATATCAAGAGACTGTCCTGGCTCTATGGTGTTTAAGAGAACATTTGTATAATTGACAGAAGGCTGATTTACTGGATATTCACATTTAAAGTGTGACAAATACCAAGCAAGAAACTCTTTGATATGCGCTGTTAGTGGGAAACATTGGCATGTGTGTTGTCGGTTTGTTACATAACTGTCTTGTCCTTATTTACTACCCATATGTATCCCAAACTATAAAACCCGTATTTATGAAACTAAAGAATAGTAATGATGATAATAATAGTAATAATAACCCAAGTTATTAACTCTTTCACACCTTGCTGTTGCAGTATTATCTGTTGGTTTGCAGACAGAGAGAGGCCCACTCCTGGAGTTTTTCCACTGGAATGACTGACTAGAGAACTGAACCGGTCATTGCAGTAATGAAATCTCTGGGGGTTGGGGGGTGGTGGTGGTCTTCACTTGATCTGTGAATTGACATATTTCCTTTTTGAAATTTAAACTGGTTATCTGGATCAAGGGTCAAAGTGTTAATAAGGAAGTAGTAAATGTCATGTCTGAATTTATAATTGTTTATGTGAGTTCTGTCTTGTTTAATTTATATATGTGTGTAAGGTGTCCGCCATAACAATAGGCAATGCCTTCGACTGACAACCTGGTATGACTCATGAATATTGTTTATTTGGAATTATTGAATAAATAATCTTGAATATTGTGTAGCTTTGGAGCAGAAGTCCTATGTAACTTCCTCCAAGGCGGGTAATAATGGGTTTGTTATAGGAGAAGCATGTGTTGTTTCAAGAATAATTTTGGTAGACTTCTCATAAATTTACCGAATTAATCAGATGCAAAAAACATGTCTAAACCAACTACTTGATGAATGCGCAGCGAAAATAATGTCCTTTGGATGGTTCGCCATAACTAATCAGGATCAAGTTCATTCGGTCTCTCAGAGTGAGATGGTGCCCTGACACTACAAGTATGTTGCCACTTGTCTTTATGAATGACATTCGTGATGACTCCAGAATTGCATGAAGGGCAGTCTGTGCTTGTGGCGCGATTATGTGTATGACCACTGTATAGATTATATCTTTGAGTCAGTAGTTTTGACTTCACTGTGGCCTTAATGGTGGTTAAAGGATCTGTATTATGTTTCCCATACAGGATGGCATCATCCCATGGCACATCTATATCTGTACGAATACTAGGCAAAATCCTGAAATCCATACGTACAAGGATGCAAGTTAAGATAGGTCAATTATGTGAAAATGTGTGAAGCTTCTTTAATCAGACGCAGAAGGGCAGAAGAAAGTTGATATTGAATCAGGAGTTGTCTTATTGTAATGACCCAGCTGTGGGAGCTATACTCCTTTACTGGAAGTTTGTGCTTGATGATATTTACCTCAACAGACTCGACCCGGCATAGTATATTTATGAATAATGACAACATCCTCTTGTGGAGCTGTCATTCAATCGGAATGACACCCAGAAGAAGATATACTACCATGCAGGGTTTCTCATATGCATCCTTTTGCGCGTCTGTACGCATAAAACTGATGGAGGACGCATAAAATGATGCACTGAGGATGCAAAGAAATAGAATGCACAAATTTTGATAACAGTGATGCATAGCGGTAGTTGTGCTTTCTATTCCATTTGCGTGAGATAATCAAACCAGTATTAACCCTCTGGGCCATACCAAGAATTTACAAAAAAGTGCTAGAAACCCTACAGCCAAAAGCTAGAAACTTGCTTAGAAACCTAGCCTGTTAGCGGTAGTGGAGTGATAGCGGCGTAGCGCTACCATGCCAACTATATTAACTATTTTTGGCAAAGTAACAGATCACTATATATAAAACTATATACATGTATCATTAGAAAGGGCAATAAAATACCTTTAAGTACATATAAAATTTGTATGAATAAAATATATTTTAGTTAGTCAGCGTGCCTCTCAAAATGGCCACACCTTATAGGATAAATACATTGGTCTATTTTTGCAAAGTTTATCGAAGTTTTTTTAAATTTTACAAATGCCATTGATAAATTTAATTACAATGGTATTAAAACTAACAGATACCAAAGTTTCATGAAGGTTTTCATCCAATAAGATGTGAAAATGACAATTATATTATGTCATGGTACCGTAAAATTTCGAGAAATTCCGGTCATGATTTTGGGGGGAGGCCTCATTCAATGTTGAATAATTCCTTTATACATAATCGAACACATACCAGGGTTTCTCAGCGTTGACAGCGAATACATGGCAAATTTTATGCTATGTAGCATTGCTGGGTGTACTCAGCCGTTTAAAAAGCGAACGCGAATGTTTTACACTAAGATTCTATAGCATCGGACATTTTTTCGTAGCGGCGTCCCAAATAGGAATCGTTTATCGCGAGAGAACGACAGGAATTTGTAGAATTGTACCCGTATCTAATATACGAGTACCAAGCTCATTACCCGTTATTGGCAACACCGTATCACGTACTATAAGATTGATGTGTCTGATTGGTCGGGAATACATGAATATTAATTTTTCCGGCAAGATGACGACACGATCAGCTGTTTTGCAAAATAGTTGTGTGTTCAAATATGTCAATCTATGCATATTTCTTGTACGCCACAAACTAAAAAGTAGACAGATGACTGGATTAACGATATTGCCAATCGGCAAGTGGGATGCCGATATATTTGACAACTTTCGCATCTCAACTCGGCCTAATTAATGCTAGTAATTTGAAGAGTAAGTTATCTCGGAAATTGTAAACAAAGACACGCATCGATGATTGAGATTATCGGATTGTTTATCTATAACCTTATTGTGATTTTGCGACCAGAGGTAAACGAAATTGATTTATATATTATTGGTTCAGCTGCTCTCTTAACACAATCTATAACTTTCTTGGTTAAATTAGTCATTGAGTAACTGAAAACTTACAAGTAACAGCACATTTACTAATAATCATTGATGACTGGAACTTACTAATAATTCCTTAGAAAACAAATATTTCACTATTGCCCTGGTTACAAACATTCTATCACCATTTACTGTGTGGCCAGTATCCTCTGATCAAAGATATAGAGAACCGGGGCCCTGAAATAAACTTGTGTGCCCAAAATCAAAAACAATTGTCACATTTGAACCTGAAATTCCAGAACTCCACATTTACAGTCATTATAAATGTAAGATGTTGAATATTTTGAATCCAATGTTAAGCTGGTGCTGCCGTAGCCAGTTTAATTAGTTTCAAAATATTCAACAGGATTTTGAAACATTCGTAGCAAATTTATTATTCGCTCTTGTCGATTGAAAAGGTTAATCCAGTAACTAGTAGTCATACTCCCTCCTTGGACGATATATGCCCACCATTTATTATATTATTCATTTCATTTATGCGCTAAAATCTGAGGGTGTGTATGACCATAACACCCGTTGTCGGGTCATAATGTTTACCAGTATATCCCTTAGTCTGAGTCTGCTCTGACTCAACCTGCCACTGTGACAGATATTTGGACAGACTGTCAGTCTGTGACAGTCTGTCCAAATATCTGTCACTGGGACGGGTTGAGTCAGAGCAGACTCGGACTATATATCCCTATGACCTTGCGCCGTACATGTATATTGTTAACCATTTAATATTTGAGTCAGACCAAAACTGCTGCAGTTGTCGAGGAAAATGTAAATTTTCTGACCAAAGTAAGATTATTTTTGAAAATGTATCACTGGAATGACTTGCTCATGGTCTGCATATGGGCATTGTCTATGAGAAAATTTAAATTTTCATGAAAAAATTTGATTGTTAAAGTCTTAACATAACACTTCTAGAATTTGGATATTTCTGACTTATCCTTCCTATTTTTTGCAGGTGACTGATGGGCGATGGCTTCTAAACTCTAAACGGACTCAGTTTTTCCTGCTACGCCTAATGGATTTACTAACATGGATTTTATAAAAAATAAAAATTTGATGACCTGTGTTACTCTATAATCTAATTTTTGTGTGGAAACAGTATATTTGAACTAAAACATGATGATGTACATGTACGTTCGAAACATGATCAGCTACTACACACATCAATGGCTGACAGCTATGCCGGCGGCTGTTCTGGATCGACTGCCGACTGTTATCAACCATATTCCTGAGGGCTCAGCTAATGTGCATCTCACATAAGCTCTATGTATCATTTGAGATTGGGTGGGATTTGAATCAAATATCAATAAATTAAATTTAATCTCTTAATTATACCCACACATTTTGAAAAAACTGCAGGAATATTACAATCGCCTCCATCTGTCTGTCTGTCCATCCATCTCCTCAGAAAGCTTTTGGTAGAATTCAATCAAAATTATTGTGTAAATTACCGATATGCTTGTGGATTGGGAGACACCATTTACACTAGGCTTCATTCCCAGAGGGAGGGGGGGGTGGGGAGGGGGTAGGTAGGGTTGATGGAAGACTGTCAAAGTTAAAGGAATATAACCAAATCTGGTGATTTACCATATCATGGCCCTATGGGTGTAGAATGTGAGACAACCTAATACATTAGGCTGTGACACTGCTCGGGTCGGAAGAGGCTGATGGGGGAGGGGCAAAACGTCAACTGAATTTGTTATGTGAGTAGCGGCGACAGCAGTGTGAAATCTACACAATGTAATGTGCACAAGATCAAGGTAAGAGATGAATTGCCCATATCTCATTTTAATGGGAAAAAATTAAAATTTATAAAGGAAAGCTGGTGAATATTTTAGAATTAGTTTGCCTTTGCTGACCTGGTGAGTTGGGCAGCAACAGCTTTCAGTCAAATCAAAGTACTTGAAATTGGTTTCAAAATATTCACCAAGTTAGCGGTATCTATGGTTACCATGAAATTTGGAAATCAGGAATCAAAGTATATAAACTGATCCCAACACGCGCAAATCATCGATGGAGCTTATGTAGAGATGGGCGGGGCATAGCTAAAAAATTATCCATTAGAAAATCTAAATTTCTGCCCTGTCCTTCCTTTTGTCAATTCCAGTTTTTACTATGTTTAACCCTTTCGTGACAAGTCCTGAAAACAATGTGGCATGGCAAATGATGGTTGTAGCCTAATTTCTCAATCCGAAAGAAAATTACATTTTAGTATGATGACTGAATTAATTATACCTACCAACCTTGTCTCTTTGAGTCCATTCATTATCCCCATACCTACCTTGTCTCCTTGAGTCCATTCATTATCTCCATGTTTTGAAAAAATGGGGATATAATTGCCTCCATCCACTTATCTGTATGTCCATCATGCTATCCCCTCCCAAACAGTTGGGTCGATTTCAACCAAATTTGGTATGGCGGTTACCCATATGATTGCGCTTTGCAAGACAACATTTAGATTTGGCCCTGCCCACTGAAGGTCAGGGGGTGGGGTCCAAAGTTCAAATATCCAAAAAAAATGTCTCATGTTTTACTCCCAAACTGTTGTGTGGAATTCAAAGAGATTTGGTGTGTGGCTTGCCCATATAATTGTGGCTTGCCTGACATTTATTTCTTTGGGTTGGAGAAGGGGTTAAAAGGTCAAGAAATTTATTGTAAGCAGAGATTGGAGTCTTCCAGATTTATCTAGATTTCTGGATTTTTCATAGACCACTCTCGCACACCAGTTGACACCCTCTCCATGAATTGAAATTAAGCCAAATGAGCCACTACGTTCAGATAGGACTAGTGATTACTAGATTCTACTTTAGCCCTTCAAATTTTCTATACAGACCAAGGGAAGACTATTTTTGAAATTTTACAACTGGAATGACTGGCTCAATTACCGAGCATTCTAGTGGTAAATTTTCAAAAAGTCTTGCTCTGCTAATCAACATTTCTTAAGATCACAGCAGAGGCATTCATTGGCCACCATGACCATTAAAGGGTTGACAAATGAAATTGTTACCATTGGGCTGGTCATTGTATTAACCATGGTCAATTTCTACTAGCCTCTGGCTCATGTTAATTTTAACTCCTGCTCTCACAGATCACTTCCTCTGATGACATCCAGATTTTTCAAATCAATCCACTCCAGTCTCTGTGTAATGAAACTAATTCAAACAAATTTGGTATGTGATTATGGAGTGCAGAGGATACGCCCCCAGGGATGTGATGGGTAAAGAGGTCAAAGTGGTGAGCATGGGGATTTGCTATAATGAGTCATCGACCAGGCAATCTAGTTATCACTCACTTACCGTCATTGTCGAAGACTTGATGCTTGATAAATAACATTATGAACAGGAGTAATCGGAGATTGTAAACCACCGCCGAGCCCACCCTACCGTTTTTGTCATATCCAAATTTGTTAAATCTTTATGTATGATCACACAGATCACAGCCAAAGTCTGGAAACCCTTGTTTAGGTTATATTGGTTTGTTGTGTTAAAATTTTAAACGAATCGGATCAGTAGTTTTTTAGATGCAATACTGGACGCATGCACACACAATACCCTCTTTCCCCTTAGGGCAAGGGTAATAATCCAGGAATGAATAGCAATAAAGATCAAAAGTACCTGCAATCTAAAGAAACAATCTGTTGAGTATATTTTGACAAATTTAATTGGAATCTATTGTTGTCCAAAACAACACCAGTTTCCAATCAAATTGGACTCGATATATTCAACAAATCTACTATACATAGTCCAGACTGATTACCTAAGATGAGATTCTCTCTCTCCATCTCACTTCGAGTAAACTTTATTTGATATTTACACTGATAGCTTACAAATAATACAGTATTCAACCCTTTAATACGCAAACTTTACCACTGGAACATGTTGTCACCTAATGCAGCAACATCTTCCAGTCCAATCGATCTCAAAATATTCAACAATTTAATCACCAGTCCTACTAAGTAATATGACACTCTTACATAGAAGAAACTGTATTTGACATACATGTAGTTTACAATGGCAGCTTATACAATAAGTGATTCAAAATAAAATGGTACAGTAGATTTACATCAAGCGCATCAGATTTAACCCTTACCACTCTTATGTCAATATTCTATCTTTTAATGTGCCAATAGCCTGGAAAACTGGTACTGTTCTACTTCTGCTAATAGAAACTGGTGTACATTTTTTAACAACTGGTTTAGTAGATGATGTTGCTATCTACGACAGCAACATCTTCCACCAAATCTGTTGAGACAAGAACACCAGTTCTTTCAATTTAATTTGAAAATTTAAAATTTTGACAGAATGGTAGGGGTTAATAAAATAGTGCAGAAGATAGAATTACAGAATCATCATTTTCATGAAATCTCAACCAGATAACTGTCCTATTCGCCATATGATCCTGAAGAAAAAAAGAGGAGAAACATTTACAAGATGAAAGAACAATAGAAAACGGAAATAAAACTGGAACAGTCAACAAAGGTGATTTCAAATGGCAATAGCAAGCTAATATGTCTCATGACTCGCATTATTTAATAATGCATGTTACGGGCCCGTATTGACCCAGTAGCAGCCCCGTAACATGCGGTATCATGATAGATGATTGAGGAACAGAAATTAGACTGTAGACGCACGACAATATCTCACTAGAAGCTAAATGACGGGTGTGATATAATGGTATTAATGGGCAAGCTATGTAAGGATGCGCTTTAAATCTTGTAGGCGTCAGTGTAGCTATTCAGCTGTATGTAATATTTTACCGACACAATTATAAATTAGGTTAGACATTCTCACTAAGCGATTCCGGCCATCAGGGAATCGAGTACTCGGTTAAATAAAGGAATCGACACGCTATCGTTGACGATTTTACGCTAGGAATTTCATTCACAGAAAACTATTTATATTTTCCAGTAGAAATTTGTAAACAAACTGAATTGACCAATCAACAGTGGATTTATAAAATTCAATCATCTGACGTAATGTAACGCTACGTTTGATTGGATAAAACGGCCGTAATGCTTGTGTATTTAGCGATCGAAAACTGGTGCTCTTAAAGCCGTCCAGACGGCGCGTAGTTTTCCACGTCAACTTGTTGAAAACCGTCCAGACGGCTCGTAGGTTTATTTGTACGCTTTTTGCGCGCTGTCTAGATGGCTCGTAGGTTCCTTAGGGTTAACTAAACACCGATATTAGGGGCTAGAATGATTGAAAATAATTTGAAATATGAAAATATATGTTGTTTTCATTAGCTACAGTACATGTATTCAGCGATTTGAGAACTGACGTAAATTGCCACGAAATTAGAATGCACACTGCGTACGATTGTACACTTTAATGCTATCAATCTCAAAGTAGTACTTAAAATAAATAAAGTCTGGTTCGTTTGATGTCATGAAATTAACACCCCAACTACTAAATTGTTGATTTTTAACACTCTTATTCCGTCACTATTCCGAAAGCGTAGTAAAATTTAACTTATTAAAATAGGAAGCCGAATTTGAGAGCGGATTTAGGGCCCTACTAGAGTACCTATTCGAGTAGCGCCGATACAGCTAGAGTTTTATAAACACCTATAGTATGAGCTAGTCTAGTAAGTCACATGTTTGTATTAGAGTTCTCGGTATTCACTAATACTCTTCAATAAACTGGCGTTCGCGTGTATGCAGACGAATGTCATTCAGCATGTAGCTAAAGGGTAGTCATTTCCCGGAAATCGCACCAAGAATTCTCACGAAAAGCTGCCTGTCTGAATATTTTCCAAGAGCAGATGCAATAATAAAGAGTTTATGATAAATTGACAACGTAAATGTAATGATTCATGGGAATCTTAAATCTACTTAAATCAACACTGGTCTGGCAGATATATGAACACGTCCGGTAAAACAACACGATGCGATGCATTTGCTTGGCCATCCACAGTGATATGGCTCAGGTCGAGGGTGCCCACCTTGAGATTCTCCCCATCTTGTTGGAATGATCTCTGTGGTTTCAGGAGATCCATAACCATGTCCTGTGAGTAGGACTCAGCCATAACCTTGATGGCACCAGCCTCATCGACTCCGAGCATACCTCACATCACTGCCCTGTCTTTGATGCCCATCCCCTTATATACAGTCTTGGCCTTGCTGATGGGCAATTGTCCTAGCATGTCAATGTTTCCGATGAGATCTCTGGCTGGGATGGTACCTCAGATCTCTTGAGGTTCTCCCTCCTCATCGAACTTTAGGAAGGAGATAGGGGCAACAGTGTCCTCTGAACCGAGGCGTGCCTCGCCCAAGTGAGCGAGATCACCTAGCTCTTTGCTCTCTAGGTCTGTGAGTGACAGAGACATTATTAGTGTATACATATGTCTTAAACCTAGTCATATTCCCAGTGGAATAGGTGGGCATAGGTAGACCATGCGGTGGGTCAAGGAAATAAGTAACAATGCTCCGGATACTGGCCGTCTCTACAGGGGCCTGCCTTATGGGCTAACCACCATGTTTGGGTATTGGAAATCCTCAGTCTGCGGGATTGACTATGCGCTACCGACTCTGGAACTGCACACCATGCCTCGTAGGCGACTTGTCTCATGAACCTGCCAGGCTTCCATTATGTATAGCATCTTAAAGCTAGACATAGGCCACAATGATCTCAGCCATTGCACTCATCGCTAGCCCTAGAACCGCGGCTTCCATTAGAGGAATGCATTCGCCCATAATCTTGGCGGCAACAGTATAGGAGGCGCCACCGATGGCAATCTTTGGGATGGGATGTGTTATTCCTAGACAGTGGTCGACAACCGTACTCACCACTGTAGCGAGGACAGCGGCTCCAGCAGCAGGAATAACCTCATTGCCACCCGTCATCTTTACCATGGCCACATTCGCGGCCATGTTACTGGTGACATGAATGGCCAGGGGCTTAGCCTGTATCAGTAACTTCTGGGTCTTGCTTTTGAGCAGCTTCTCCACCTTCTGGAGAGTCGCCTGGCTCTCCGGGAGTTGCTTTACAATCTGTACCGTTGACCTGAGAGCGCTAAGCAGGTCTACCCTGTCTGCATTTGTTAACTGATTAGATTGGTACTCGGGAATATCCATAGCACTATACATAGTGTCTTAAACCATAGTCCTATGCACTAAGTACTGTGACGTCTTCCGCACCGAATTGAAGGGCTATAAGAAGAAGTCACCAGATGAGCTCGCACAGCTCTCTAACGCTGAGGTAACAGAGGAGCTGACAGCCGTGAAGCTCTACCTAGGATTTGGTAAGGGGCAGATCTGTTTTGTCGAATACCTCATTATGGGCGGCAGTATCGTCGAGCAGCTCCTGCGTACTAAGGGACTCTAGACGGATCAGGAGTATCTGTCGGACGTGTTCCAGTAGCTGCTGCCATCCATGGCATCCCCCGACTCTGAGTTGAATAAGGCTCTGCGCTACTACAAGCTGGAAAAAGGCTGTACCACCGAACCATACAGTCCTTGGGTGTGTATGCTGACAGCGTGTTTGAGGGCTGTCGGTTAGGCCAAGCTAGTTCAGGCAATCTCATTTGCGATGAATCCTGCACCGGAGGATCTATTGCTCGAAGAGCTTGAACTACTAGCGGCGGTGAAGATTGGTGATAAGCACAGCAATAGCCAGACCTGACACCACTCGTAAGGCTATCATCCTGCTAGCACTGCTGGGTGGTGTGGTGGGTGTCAGCACGGGTCACCGTTTGTCATCTAGCACTCTGTGCGTCCGAACGACAGTCCGAACGATGGTAGCACTGGCTTGCGGAGATGCTTGTGTCACAGGGGTTGGAACAACATGCGCAGCTGAGTTGATGTCAGCGTTAAACCCACCAGGTCCTCGATATTCACGATCAGGGTGCTTGGAATAAGCCACAGGTGTGGAGATATGGCAAAGTCCAGCTGGTGGTGGGCTTTCTGTAAGGCTTGCTGGAACTTGGCAATGAGGCTGCTAGGGTATGCAATGATGATCATATCCTCGACGAGACTGCAGAACATAGCCTGCACCTCTTTGCTGCTCACCCCATCTATAGAGTGGTGCAGCTTGATCGGGGCCATCAGAAGACAATAACATAATGCTTCTAAGGACTGATTGATTCGAACGATCCCGCTGGTGTATGCCCTGAGGTTGTGTGTGGGATAAAGTATTTCCAAGCATCTGAGTGGTCTTGTCTGATGCCGGTTATGTGCATATTCTGCACCCTCGCTCCTGGCTCGGAGTCTGGATCGAATGAGAACGTCGCTGTCTTCCGACGACCGATTTTTCGGGGTGTTTGATAGGGGAAGCCTGAGTAGTCTTGTCTCGGGTCGCCATACATAACGGCTAGACCGCTGTTGTCTCCACCATGGAAATGATAGATTGAGTGGGCGTTGAACTCTTGCTGTAGTCTACTGGCTGCTGAGAGGCTGTAGCTAGCGGTGCCAACAGGCTGCGGATCGAAATCATTCATATCAGGCAGGCTTGCGCCCAGCTCATGGAGGATTCATCTCGCCGTGTAGTACACATGGAATCTGAGACAGTTGGAAATGAGCACAGCTTCGGGGATGCCAGTATAGGAGTGCAGCAAACCCGCACTGATGCCGCATCCTGCTGTGGCACACCACACAGCAAAGTTCAGCTGTTGGTTCCAGAATGAGAGATTCGGGCCTGCCATCCAAGTAAGAGCTTTCTTCGCATCCTTGATGGTGATTGCAAGGTTGGTCAGTGGCTGTGGATTGATGGAGAAGCTGATGCGGGCCGCCCGTCGACTGTGATCAAAATAGGTGTTGGGTCCGGTATGCCATTCAGGAGACCACGTAGTCCAGCTCTCGAGCGGGTCCAGAGTGTACCCAGGAGGGGCGGTTGGCTCTGGTCGATTGTCGTGAGGTTTATCGGGAATGCCATCTATAGTAGTCATCTTAAAGCTGCTGTTCCAGCCGCAGACGCAACACTATTTGGCACTGTATAGATCTTCGTTGGTTTACGGCACATCGCATATTTTCTCGGGACACAATCCCGAGTTAGAAATGTGTGGAATGTATGTGCATAATTACTGTACAGCAAGAAAATGGCCAAACATATCTCTGTTCTAACAGCTCACCTCCCTTCTGTAGCCGCTGATTGGGGATCCCCTGTTCTGACAGTCTTCTGTTCTAGCAGCCTTAATTTATATACTACTCAACCAGTTTGTTAAATATTTCATGTAGTTTACCTTATGTAGGAGATGTTCCAAACCGGTATATAGTATACCGTATGTAGGAATGAGCCTCTGTGGCTAAAATAGGATCAGAGATTTTGACTTCACCTTGATTAATTGTACAGCGAATCTGATTGCTGACGCCATTTTCTTTGTATTCACGAAAACTTTCCGTTCTGTTTCATATGCACGTAAATTATAACCATTTTACATAAAGTACATGACTTTTTAAAAAAAGACTGCATGTTCTGTGACATTCATGAAAAATCAAATGTGGATGTAGCTCCACAAAATTATGGAATGAATAGGATTTGTTGAGATAAAAATTTGGTGTTTCCTGTAATACAGAAAATTAATTAATGAAGGCTTGGACTCGGTCGCATGCATAGTAGCATAAGTGCGCATGCTCACAGACTCGTTTATATGTACTCTATAGGAAGAGAGGAACCGGTTCCCTAGCGCAATGACTGGTTTAGAGTTAAAGAGATACTATCAAGAATACCCAATGGAGGGATGTATCTCTGCTAACCTTGTTTACTAGGGAATCCACACGCGATGGGAATGAATGGGTTAAAATTTTATGAGATATCTAAGTCAGCTGACTTATAGCAAACAGTGAATTGAGTGGCTTAGTATTTTTGTTGTATTACAAAACTACTGTTCAAATGAACGTTCATAGAACAGAGATTTACACTTAGCAGTGATTTAAATTCTGAATTCTCCAGGCAGCTGCCAGGTCATTCCTTAGATTGACTGGACTATAAGTGCAAAGCATGTAGTTCAATTATGGTAGTTGTATATTCCCTATGGTGCAAGTGATAACAAATGTATTTATAACAAGTTTACTGAAACTGTTGCTGCCTATACCAGCAACAGCTTTCTGTCAAATTGTTGTCAAAATAATCAGCTGATAATACAATTGTCACTACATGTACTGTGTAGGTAATAATTTAATCCAATTTGGCTGAAAATAATTGATGCAACAGCTCTGAATCAAATTGTTCTAAAAAATAATCAACAAGGCAGTTAATGTTGGACGACTTGCTTTAAGATAATTCGAGCAACTTTGTTGACAGTAATTTCTGACTAAGGCAGCTACAGCTTTGTCAAATGTTTCGCAGACTAATCAGCAGGCTTTCTGTTTTGTCAGCTAACAAGTGTTTGTAAAACTAGTTAGTTATCGGTTGTCGAGCCAGTCATTCCAGTGGAAAATTTTCAAAAATTGTATTCTCTTGTCCTGTAAATGGACCTTCGACAAGACTATAACAGAGGCCAGTGTTGGCTGGCATGGCCATTAAAGGGTTAATGAAGGACCCTATCACACGCATGTAATATAATGGGCGCTCATGAAGAAACCACAAAAGCTATTATAGTTATCATAAAACGGAACCAGAATCAAACTAGGACAGTTTTATCAAATACCCGCGTCATTGATCTATTTTTTAGTCGGGCCACCATAAGCTCAAAAGTGTCTTTTGGAAACAATCTTGCTGAAAGCTGGTGCTTTTGCATTTAATTTTTTTACTATAGAATTGGTATACCGTATACGTTTTCGGGACGCCACAGACACACATCAACCGAAGTCCGGAAAAGATCATTCTATTAGAGATATTGAAAAATACTTTAAAATGTCTATTTTGAAAACGATGTCATTATGTTACTGAAAGCTGTCTCTGTTGCGTTTCGGCATTAGGCCACAAAATTGGTATACTTGTTCAGAACCACATGGATTGATGAGTAGAACCAAGCGACCACCAAGTTTGGAGCAAATTGCATGAGTAGCACCAGAATTTTTGGGAATGCGTAACAATGTCTGTTTTGAAAACTTGCTAAAAGCTGTTGCTGAACTGCATTTTAGACTCGAAAATTGGCCATTACCTGGTTCCCTGTCTCCTTTTCTATTCATTTTTCCCTCATTATGTGTGTGCATGTTATTTAATGGTATATACACAGACACTGCATTTGCTATAAACGTCTCTATATTGCCTCTGGCACAACGCATATTTTAAACATGTTAAATTTACAATCAAACCTGAGCATTAATATACCCTGTGTTCGGCACCAAAATATAACATTTCTTTAAGCCTGGTGGTAGAATTACCACCTGTCATGAAGAACCACCATCTTTTGGTTCCAAATATCAAATGACCTCTGCTACAGGACCACCTGACAATACTGGCTTTGTGTTCTATAAGGTAGTCCCTAAGTAACCCTTTAACACTCAATCAGCCAAACAAAAACAGTCTTCTCTTGGTCTGCAAATGGACAGTTTCTATGAGAAAACGCATTCGAGGGTTAACCCTTATCACTCTGATGTCAATATTCTATATTTTACTGTGTCAATAGTAAAGAAACTGGTGTACATTTCTCAATAATTCTGGTGGACGATGTTGCTGTCTCTGTTGCGTTGCGGCATTAAGACACAAAATTGGTATACTTGTTCAGGACCACATGGCCAAGCGACCACCAAGTTTGGAGCAAATTGCATGAGTAGCACCAGAATTTTTGGGAATGCGTAACAATGTCTGTTTTGAAAACTTGCTAAAAGCTGTTGCTGAACTGCATTTTAGACTCGAAAATTGGCCATTACCTGGTTCCCTGTCTCCTTTTCTATTCATTTTTCCCTCATTATGTGTGTGCATGTTATCTAATAGTATATACACAGCACCATCTTCCACCAAATTTGTTGACAAATGAACACCAGCTCATCTTTTAATTTAATTTGAAAATTAAAAATTTTAACATCAGAGAGGTAACGGTTAAAGGCTTAAGGCAGCTTGTAGTTTAAATTAAATTTCCTATTCAGGTCTGTCATGTCTGTAGCTACGTTATAGTGATATAAACCCTTTAAACCATAACCCTTTAAAGGTCAAATTTAATTTAAAAAATTAAAAATATTTGCCTACTGAATGTCCATTAGCAGGCCGAGTCGAGATGACTATTTTTTTAAAATTTACCACTGGAATGACTGGCTCGGATATCAAGCCAGGCATTCCAGTGGTAAATTTGGAAAAATAGTCATCTCTTGACGTGCAAATGGACATGGCCAAAGGCGAATTGAAAGGCAAAATTTGGTGGGCGTGACCATTGAAGGGTAAGTATATACAATAAACATTCGTACCCCTAGGCCTACTCATTTGCATGTGGTGAGAATGATGTTTTTCAAACATGAACTGTCTGACTGCTACAAGCCACCAGACCATAATTTCAATGACCAATGCCTGAACTTGCTGAATATTTTGAAAACAATTTGACGTTTTCAAAATAGTAAGCATATATAGAGTTAAATCCACATGGGAAATGTAGTCTGCAGAAATTCAGCAGTCAGCCAGTTGATATGATGATGTTGACTAATTATCAAACTTGTGTGTATGGGGGTGTGGGATACATGGATACAGCTAGTATTCCTTTAACACTCAAAACGGCCAAAAACAGCTTCTGTAGCGGTCTTAGGAAATGTCCATTAGCAGACCTAGAGAAGATTATTTTTGAAAAGTTTTTGCTCAGCCAATGTATGTTCATTTGCAGGCCAAGAGACTATTTTTGAAAATATTAATGACTGAGCTAGTCATTCCAGTGATAAATTTTCTAAAATAGGAATATATTTGAGTGTTAAAAGGGTTAGTAGCAATCTACACTGAACAAGTGAATGTAACAGCTTAACTTTTCTGCATAAATACGACTTAATAAATATGTGATTCCTGGAGTTATTATGAATGATAAATATCCACTTGTTCATTATGGCGCTCAGTCAGGTGAGTTTAATAGACACCTACTTTTGGGGTCACTAATTGATGATGATTTGACCCTAAAAGCTATAATGATTGATGGGCAGTTTACCGATTTCTGAGGTTGTCTGGCTTATTGTGTCCATGTGAATATGTGAGCGTGATTAACCCGTTCAATGACTAATCCTTGAAAAAGTTAATTCTTAATGATTTTAACATATTCTGTTGAATATTTAGCTCACCTGACCGGAATGGCCAGGGGAGCTTATGCCATGGCGATGGACTGTCCGTCTGTCTGTCCGGCGCCCGGACATCAACCTTTGCTTGAAACCCCTACTCCTCATTAACCACTTGGCAGATTTCAACCTAATTTGGCTGGAAGGACCCTATGGGGGTAGGCTTCAGAACTTGTGTACAGAATTTTGATTGGTCAAGTTTTTCGTCGGCCATGCTTGAATTTTCCAAAAAATTGAAAATCGTTTAAAACTGCCTGGGCAATTTCAACCAGACTTAGCTGGGAGGATAGTATGCTGGTATGTTTCAAAACTTGTATACAGAATATTGATTGGTCAATATTTTCGGCGGCTATCTTGGATTTTCTGAAAATTTATGGAAATCACTTAAAAAGCCTACGCCTCGATAACAACTGGGCCAATTTCAATCAAACTTGGATGAAAGAACCTTATGGTGGTATGCTTGAGATCTTGTATACAGAATTTTGATTGGTCCATTTTTCCGGTGGCCATTTTGAATTTTCCAAAAAATGGCAGGAAATCGTTTAAAACACTACTCCTCATTAACTGCTTGAGCAATTTCAACCATGAGTAGTAGGATGGAAGGATACTAGGCTGGTAGGGTTCCGAACTTGTATACAGAATTTTAATTGGTCAATTTTTCTGGCGTCCATCTTGGATTTTCTGAAAATTTCTGCAAATCACTTAAAAGGCTTCTCCTCGATAACCACTTGGCCAATTTCAATCAAACATGGATGGAAGAACCCTAGCGTAGTATGCTTCCGAAACTGCTTTAGTAGTTTCAACCAGACTTGGCTGGAAAGATACTAAGCTGGTAGATTTCAGAACTTGTATACAGAATTTTGATTGGTCCATTTTTCCGGCAGCCATCTTGGATTTTCTGAAAATTTTGGCAAATCGGTTAAAAGGCTACTCCTCATTAATCTCTTGAACGAGTTCAAGCAAATTCGTTTGGAAGGACCCTAACGTTGTATACTTCAGAGCTGCTATGGTCAATTTGTTCAGTGGCCATCTTGAATTTTAAAAAAAATGGCCGAAAATCTTCTCACTTGGGCATTTCAACAAGACTGGACGAGCCTAGGCCGGTAGGCTGCAGAACTTGCATAGAGAATTTTGATTGGTCAAATATTCCAACAACCCTAAAAATTTGGACCTGAATATTGTGGGAAATCATTTAAAAGGCTACTCCTCATTAACTGCTTGGCCGATTTCAACCAAACCCGATACGCTTCATAACTTGTATACAGAATTTTGACGGCTTGATTTTCATGATGGCCATCTTGGATTTTCCGATAAATGGGAATTCGTATAAAACACTACTACTCACTAATCGCTTGGGCAATTTCAAACAAATTTGGCTGGAAGGATCCTATTGTCGTGGCATCTAGAACTCCTATTCAGAATTTTGATAGGTCAATGTTTTAGCAGCAATCTCTGATTTTCTGAAAGTTTTACAGAACCATTAAAAAATATTTTAAATGTGTAATATTGTTACTGTAATGATGTCATATATACATATTCAGAAAGCTTAAAATATTACTGAGGGCTGACACATGTTCAAGCACTAGTTCAGTGACATTTCACCTTGTCATCCCTCTCATTCTTCAATCAATAGCCCGATTTCAACAAAACTTGGGTGGAATGATGGTAGGCTTCAACAAATTAAACGAGAGTCTTGATTGGTCAATTTTTGGGTGGCCATCTTGGATTTTCTGAAAATCACCCATCATGTCTATTTAAATGCAAATGGTTTAAATGCCAATGGGCCAGGTGAGCGCCACAGGCCCTTTGACCTCATGTTTGAAATTAATTTGACTTGAAGTCATTGCTGCAGCAGTGGCTTCCAGTCATAGTAATTTCAAAATATTTAACAGCTTGGCCTGAGATTGAGATCTGGGTGAATTTATCGTGAAAGGATTAATGTGATGATTTTGTAAAGAAATGATTATTATTTGGTAATTAGCAAGCATTCGTTGAAATAATACATGCATTGAAAAAATTATAATTTCTTAAATATAAATTTGCTGCTTGTAGGTTATCAACTACCAGTCTGCGGTGAATTTGTGCCTTCTTCGTGACAAGTTTCTAACTTCTCTAACACTGATGGAAATTTGTGATTTCTTTGGTGACAGGGTGGTGATATAACATCAATGACAATGATATTACAAAAACAGAGTTGCTCACCAACAGTAATAATATTATAATCTATGTTAGTAAATCTGGACCGGAGCAAATTCAGTTTCATCCTGCTATTAAGCTGTATTCATAAACAGCAATAACACTCACTGACTGGATTGAAAATGAAAACTAGAATAGTCAGTCGATAGTACACAATTGAAAATCACCATGCTTTCGCTAAGTTTGACGTTAAGATCCCCAACCCCAACCCCACCATATGGGTAGGGTGGTAGGGTGTGTGTGTGGCAGAGACTAATGTAAAACTTCTCGCAATCCGCAATCATATTGGTAAAGTAACTAACCTACCAAATTTGGTTGAATTCTGCCAACTTCAACATTATGCCCTCACCTCCACCCTTCCCCGCCCACCTCGACCTTGATGGAGGAGACTAATGTAAATGTCATCTTGCAGTCCATACTGATGTGGTAACTCACAGAACAAATTTGATTGAACTCCACTAAATGGTTTCGGAGGCGATGATCAGACAGATAGGATGGATAGACTGATAGAGGCAATGA